>VXAA01006963.1:20558-193489 GCA_013399115.1 Anseranas semipalmata
TTTCATTTTTAACTGAACAGTGTTGATTTGTGACATGATCTAAAACGCAATGAAAACAAAGTGTGTTGACAGGTTGGCATTTATTGAGATCTGGTGCCAGAAGGCTTTTGGAAAAAAAATACCTTGTCCTAACACGTACAGAAAGTCAGATCAAATACTGTATGGGAGGCTGCTTGCATTTTGGTCATTACAAAATGGGGATGAGTTATTGTTAGTGTTCTAGGTGAGGTGGGCTGTCAGTAGTATTGTCCTTCTGGGGACATGGGTATACTGAAGTAGAATAAGTAGATTGTGTAGTTCTAGGATGGGATTCTCTCTCTCTCTCCTTGCATTGCTATTAAGTTAAGTTCTTTTTCTTTTGTTACTCACTAATGCTGGTTTCCAGTATGGCTAAAGAGCCAGTTCCTTACGACGTGTCTCACTGGAGTTAGCTGGGGTGCCCCCTGTATTGGCCGTCAGTCCTGTCTTAATGTATCGGGTAAGCATAACAGTTTACAGAGGGCTGAGGAAATTCACTTAAGGACTGGTAAATATTGTTTGCCTTATCTCTGTTAACCTAAACAATTTCTCTAAATGGCTGCTGGTAAATGATCTTGACTAGGTTCTATGAAAATAAAGTATTTGATTTTTTTTTTAAATTAGTTTAAGAGGCCAGCCAAGGTTTACTTGTCTGTGATGGCAAGTTCTCAAATAAATCACAAAATCGTGTATGGGTGGTCTTGAGTCAGGCTAATTAACTATCTTAGGGATCTTAAACTCTGTGATACTGTGACTTCTCTTCCTCACTTTTTTGTTCTTAAAAGGTTAGTTATTTTTTCGAGAAGTCTGATGTCTTACAGAAGTTACCGGGAATTGTAAGAGTTTTAGCATCCCCTCACAACAATTTAGGTATAGTGCTTTTTGCAAACATCTGCAAAAGGTTGAAGTTTGTTGCATTGTCGTTTTATAGAAGCAGGGCTGGATCAAAAGTTTCTTTTCCTGCTGACATCTCATTTGCTGCTCTGTGGTCAGCTGAAAGCAGAATGAAGAGCTGTGGTGTCTTGGCTGTGAGGGACACACAACCCTTGGCATATTCTTGCAAAGACTAGAAGATGACCTGTTTTTTCAGGGTCTTGCCTAAAGCCAAGTATAAAGGGCTTGTTCAGCAACTTAATGATGTGTTTTTGATAGTGTTGCCAGGTCTTGTTCAGCTGGTGAAGTCTTGCTGATTAATATAAAAGAGTTACAGTTCTTTTTAGTTTGATTTCAAATTTGTCATCCTCTTGCTTAATCTTTCTCCTATAAAACACTAGGAACATCGCTAGTCGTTTTCTTCCTTCGCTTGACTTGTGAAATCCTTCTGATTTTATAATAATTTGTTAACGGTATGTTTTAAACAAATTCCGCAGCCACCTGTCCTTCTGGAGGGATAGCGGGTGACCGCCCGGGGCTTCTGACTCAATACCAGTCGCCTGCTGGCTGGGGATGCTCAGCTCTTAGCTGCCGTTGCCTCCACGTGAGAGGAAGAGATGCGGCTGGCGGCTTGCTTCCTTCTGCAGTCACCCGCCGTTCAGACGGAGCAGCTCCGGCGCTTGTGGTGCTGCGGCCGTGCTCTCCGTTGCAGAGCGCAGGTCGGGCGGGTTCTCACCCGAGGGTGGGAAGGCCTGTCATCCTCCCTGTTCTGGAGGGTTCTTCAAAGCCTCTCTGCCCGTTTGAAATGCTTCTGTAGAAGGAGGAAAGAAAAGAGGAGCTGAGTCTTCCGAGCCTCCTCTTCGTTTCCAACAAGAAACGGCTTGCTAGCTGATTGCCAGAACTTGCAGCGGTTGTATCCGTGATGCAAGGCAAAAGTCACAATAACTAGTATGGTTAAGTGTTTATCCTAAAATGAGGAATTTTAAGACCACTTGTTAGAGTATCTGAGATCACATCTGGAGGTCATAAAGTACAGGGTTCTATAAGCTAGGGACGTGCTATTTCTTGTCCCTTTTAGAGGTTTTTGTGTGTTTGAAAATGTGCAGTAATGTCTTTAAAAAGATTTCATTGGGTTGAACATTTCAGCTTTTGAAGTCACTGAAAGTCAAGTGACTTTAAGTCACTTCTTAAGTCACTTAATATTCTTCAAAGATGAAGCATACGAAAGAAGTGGTAAGGGTTTCCTAAAATCACTAAAAGAATAAATGAACTTGCTATAATCTAGATTTGCCTTTCCAATCTAATATTCTGTTTGTTTTTTTTCCCCCCGTATGCTGATACAGAGCTGCGCTTGCACAGCAGCAGTTGTTCCTGGGTAGGGAAGTTTCCTTACAAATCTTCTTACAGTGTTGTTATTAGCAGAATTTTTCTCTAGCCATGTGCAGAGCATAGGCTCTTGTGACTTTTAAAAACAATTCTTGCTGCTTATGAATGCAGCAGTAAGAATGAGGGCTCTGGAAACAGATCCAAATCCATATTTGTGGGTGGGAACAGTTCTATTTATTTATTTTTATTTTATTTTATTTTTAAATCTGGAGTCTCAAGACAAGCAGCTGCAGTGCCTCTAGCATTGCTCAGAGGGCTGCAAAATTGAATTAACCAGACGTGCTTCTCTTACTGATACTTGGAAGCCAGTGGCAACCCTGCCACTGCTGGTGATGGGTTGAATTTCACCCAGTTGGAAATCCCAGTGCTGCTCTCTCTGAGAAAGCTGAGGCACTGGCCAGGCTGTTCCCTGCTGAGCATCCATGGTGCTTTCTGCCTTCCCCAGGGAAGTGCTTTCCACCTTGTGAAGGGCTGGTCCCTTTGTTCCTGGGAGTCTTCTGTAATCCTGAAGATCTTGACTTTAGAGGTTGAAGATTGGACGCTTCCTTCCTGCCTCAATTTATCTTTTCTAATCTGCTGTTTTCCTAGGAAGAAAAAAAAAAAAAATTGGTCTTTGAAAAGTAAACAAACAAGGAAGTCTGACAGCTTCATGATAATAGTCTAGATGTTTGCATGTTTTATTCGTGCATGTTATAGGTGGAAAAAGCTTCAGTATTGAAGAATCTGGCCATGGTTGGAATTCGCAAAATGGGCAGAGATAAAACCTAACCACTTCAGCCCACTGCACCCCCCCCTAAATTTTTGAGCAAAACATCCTCAGCCCGTACAGTTCTTAAATGCATGTGAATGGATAGCATGTGAGGGTTTGTAAATAAAGTTGTCCTAGTTTTGCTTTTCAAGAATGCAGACCTGTCCTTCCAGGCTGAGCTTTTTTGCATCGAATTCTCTTCCTAAGGTTCCAAATTACTCAGGCTGAACAAAACTTATATTAGCCCTAATGATTTTTGCTTCATTAGAATTAGTTTTAATATAGAGCCTGTACATAATTCCTATGTTTGAAATGATGCAGGGGAATGTATAGAATTCATAAGAGGAAGAAACAAAAATAAAAATATTTAGCTATTGACAAAGCAGCTGACCAAAAGTACTGTTTTCTGCTGGATTTACAACGCTGTGAGAACTGCTCATATTCTGTTCTTTAGTCACTGACTTTCTTTCCTTTGAAGTACAGAAATAATAATGATGAACTTGTAATGTCTACAAGTGCAGTATGACTATGTTTCATATGGGATTTTAAAGTCTGCTGCTGTCTTGCCGCCGACGGGATCGGCGCTGAGCCAGGTACTCGTGCAGCCGGAAGGCTGGATCGAGGCTTCTCTCACCCGCCTGTCGATGGTGCCCCAGCAGCTCTCCTTGCTTGCTTCTCTTCCAGGCGTAGAGATATTTGCCAAGGTCACGGAGCTGGAACTAGAACGTGGCTTTTGGTACGTGGCCCCGTGTCTTCTCAAGCTGTGGTCTATGCTGGCCTTCAATTACGGCGTGGGAGCAAAAGGAGGGGAGGGAGCGTAGGGGTTCAAACGCGGTGTCACGTCTCAGATTCACAAAGTCCTTGTGCTGGATGCGTTTTAGCATGTGTATTTCATAACTGGGTGCAAAGACCAGGCTCTTGTAGTGACATCCTGAGGGAGCCTTTGCATGAAGCATGTAATGAATGAAAAGCTTGGCTTCATCCAAAAGGCGGGGTTTGCATTTCTTTTGGGATGTCTGTCTTGTTCAGTCTGCATAAATACCAGATCTCATCTTTTCTGTGCTCAATAAAAACTGAATAATTCATGCAATTCTAACTAGTGGTTGACAAGAAGAAGCAGTGCTCTTACAGGTTTTGTGATTGGTAAGATGACTACTTGTTAAGAATTAAAATGAAGCTTCTTAAAACTGAGAGTAGAAAAACTGTTTCAACTAGAAACATGCTATTGTTAGCTTTTTTTTTTTTTGCAAGTGGACTTTCAAACCTCGTTAAACAGAAGTGTAGCGATAAGAAATAGAAACCATTGAAAAGGAAGACAGTATTCATGTGTTTCCTGTTTTATCATTATTCTGCGTTTAACTTAATTTGGCAGCGGCAAGATTCACATGACCTAGAACATCCTTTTGAAATAAATTTGCCAAATTATGTGACTGTGTTTAGTAGTTCTGCGTTTTGAAGAAATATGGAGTGCGTTCGCTAAGAATGTTACTTTCATTGTGGTACATTATATTGTGAATATATCAAATATTGCTGTAGTTCACTTATGGGAAATGAAGCATGAATGACCTTAAGTTATTTAGTAGGTGGTCCCTGTGTGTTTTGGTGTTTAGTTTATAGGAAGAACTATATGAACTAAACATGGGAAATGTACATTTCTCTTCCTATATGAATAAAAACCAAGGTTTTAATTGCTATCCTACGGAATAGGATTTAGTTTATAAATGTATTGCTCTTTTTAGAATGTAACAGCCATTTTACTATTTTTTCCTCCCTTGGTCACTCTTGCATGATAGAGGGGAAAAATGTGCAAAACTTTCTTGAAACTATACAACAGCTATCTTATATAAACTACAAAACTGCTTCGCAGGCCCGCATACGCCTCCCAGTTGCAGCAGGACTCTGTCTCGGGACGAGACACGATGCCTAGCATCTTTTCCCTGGCCCGGGCTCAGTTCTGTTGTGTTTTCCAATGCAGCGAAGCTTGTGAGCGGCATTGGCCGGGTGCCTGGGTGCCCGCAGCCTTGCCCCGGGGTGCGTGGCCACCAGTGCCACCCGGCTGGGCTCCCGCGGTGACAGGGGGCCCCAAATACGTCCTGTGCGGGAAGTCACAGGGAGGGGGTTCTGACGGGAGGGACGTTGCTCATTTTATTCTTGTTCTGAACCCAGCAGCACGTCCAGGGGATTGCAGAGGTAAGAAATGGTACCAATAGCAGGCGTTGAAAGGAAGAGCTGAGCGTTCGTGTGCAGAACAGAGCAACAGGAAGATACGCTTAGCTTCTGAAAAGGCTGGCACTTGTCCTGCTGAAGTGATCTGTATAATGTTACAGTAGCCTGCTGACACCACAGAATTTTCGTAGATTAAACTGCAGTGTGTTTATATAGATTTTTTTTTTTTCTCTAAGGTTCAGTAATTCCCATTGAAGGTGTAGGTCCTTATTTAATTTAAAATTATTTTCATCTCTGTTTACGGAGCTTGCATGGTGTTCAGGCTGAAGTTTAGTTGCTATTTTTAGTCTTAAACGGTAAGTTGTTTTTCGAATAACTTTGCAAATATGAAATAGCTCCACAGTCAAGTGAATAGTTTTCTAATCTACGCAGATGTGTTCTGGCTTTATTTAAAATGCACAGATCCTTTAGGATAATTTTATTACCCGTGTCTTTTGTGCACTTGGGAAGGTTTTTTCTCCCCCCTCCCCTCTTTCCCATCTGGGGGAGCACATGGTTTCAGGAGAGTTGCCTTACATCTGAAAACTTGGCAGGGAGTCTGCAGCTCATGTAGTCAGTGCCATTCCTAAATAGGGACTTCTTCTCCAGATACCTTTTTGGTTTCTGCTTAATTACTGACTTACGGCCACAAGGATGTTTTTAGGACAGTAAATAGGCACATGCATTTAAAAATATACCCCATTCAAACTCTGACCACTGAAGTAATGTTGGCATTCAGGAGTCTATCAACAAACTCGGTGAGGAAGAAGCGCTCACAGTGACGAGATGAGACGAGCTTGGTAGCGCACATGCTGAAAAAATGATTTCTTTCCATTGCCTGCATGATGACAGGCAACACACAGTCCACTGAGAAATTAGTCTGAAAGGTTGAGCTAAGCTCAGTAGTTTGCTGTCAGACTATTAAGTTAAGTCCTGAAGGAGGCTGGCTCAGGTTGTTTACTAGTCAATATTGTCATTATCATCCATTTGTTACTGTCAAAGGGGATAATTTGAGCATTTTTGGAAGACAAAGCTGGAAGGGATTATAAACAGTTAGAGAACAGATTTAGAATTTAAGATGATGAATTGGAAAAATGGTCTGAAATCGATGAGATGCAATTTAATAAAGACAACTGTAAAGTGTTACACTTAGGAGAAATCAAATGCACAAATATAAATGGGCTGGGCAGCGCTCTGGCCAGGAAGCACCCAGGAATTGCAGCGGATCACAAACTGAATTTGTTGGGGATGGTGTGCATAACACTTAGGTTTCATTAGGGCTGGATAGGTGATAAACATGTCAAATAAGTAGCTGAGGAGATAACCATGCTCTTGTGCTTAGCACTGTGTATTTACTCTCTGTTTTAGACTTAATAAAGAAGTATGTGGTAGACAGAGGGGGAGGGTTTCAGTGGCACCAATGAGGATAGGATATGAGGTTTGAAAAAGTCAGCCTTTGGGGAAAATCTGAAAGCTCTGAGTTTCTTTAAGCTAGAAAACAGAAAGCTTGGGGAATGCCTAAATCTTCAATGATGTGAAAAGATGGTGTAAGGGAGATAGAGATCAGCTATTCTTCATTTCTATTGAGGCTGTGACTAAAATAAATTATTTTAATTTGCAGTGAAGGAGATTTAGATTATGCAGAACAGAAATTTTCCAGCACTGAACATGTTTTAAGGACTGAAAGATGTTCTCCAGGGACTCACAGGAGATGGATGCATTGACACCATTGCAAAGGTGTACAAATTAAAGCTGACCTAAGTAGGTAACCCCCCTGCCTCTAGCCACGGTACGGCATAGGAGAGGAGATCTTAGCTGAGCGGTGAGTTAACCCCATTAAGAGCCTGTCGTCTCGGCCTCGGAGCCGCACCGACGTAGCCAGGGATATCTGGTTCTCCTGATGTAGCTGCCTTGGGTGCTTCTGCAGGGAGCTCTGCTGCGAGTTAGAGGTGTCCTGAAGATGCTGGGGTCTGCCCAGGGGGCAGGGACTGGTTATAGACAGGGCTTATCGGCCTTTCTAGTCCGTACCCAGCTTTTCGTGTTAAGAATTCTTGTCTTGTTATAATATGCATTTCCTAGAGTGGGGAAGGGTCTTTATGTCTTGCTTGTTTCCTGCAATGATTTGACAGCGAAGTACACTTTGCGAGTTGGGAAGAATAGGCTTAGATGATTGCCAGAGGGTATTTTTGAGTTCTGGGTTTCTGTGATTCTGTGTTAAAATGACTGGCTGGGGTTTTCTCTTTGTATAGCTCAAGACTGTTTGCAACTGACTGAATCTGAAACCTTAAATCTATCTCCTTCAGTTTTTTTAATCTTTGTGCAGTAGCTTCTTTCAGGGCAACATCTTTCATCTACCTAACATTAGCATTAGTAATATTGCTTTTAAGATGTTATTAACATTTATTATACGCTTGTATACAAAGATTATTATGCTTGCTCTTCTCTCCAGTGCCTTCTGAACTGTGTTTGATAAGCTAATGTGATGCACACTTAAATAGCTCTATATTCATTGAAGTCAACCTAGTGTTGAAGTTACCAGAAAAAAATATGCTTCTTTTCTACCTTTTTCCTTTATTTCTTTCTATTTATCCAGATTCTTCAGTCCTGGGATTTAAGGTTATTGGTAAAGCTGCATACAACTAGGCAATGAACTGAAGTTCCATAGCGAGTGGTAGTTTTATTGCTTCCTTTTTTTATTTCTGAAGAGTACAGCATGTACTTCTGGATTCTGTGTGTGTGTGTGTGAATGCTTTAATTGGATACTTTTCATGTTCTCTAAATAGTACTGAGTGATTATTTCTTGGATGTTTTTCAGTTTTATCTAAAGGTGCATTTCAAAGTTAGGAAAATGACTATATGAGGATTAGCTTGTGGCTTTAAAACAAGACTTGGATTCATAAGAAGCATTTAGTTTACCAGACTAAAGGAAGTAAAATAGCAGAGCAGGCTGTAGTGTACCCATCTGAGTCAACGCAGAGTTACCTCCTCGGCCAGGTAAATTTGCCTACATGAGACTCGGCACTGCAATGGGTAAATTATTTCTTGTGCCTGACCTAGCACGTTCAGAATTGGCTTGGGTGTCTCCACAGGGTTGACCTACCTGAGTCTTGGGCATGTTCCTCAGCTCTGTAGCTGTGGTACAGAGGAAAGCAGTCTTTTGATCTGTGTTTGGCAGGATTGCTTCTTTCAGCCAGCCTATGTTAACTAGTGTCTTTGGAGAATTAGGTGGTAGCTAGAGTCCCAAGGGTTTTTCTTTGCCTGTCTGGATCTATCCAGCTACATGGAATGCTGGACTCGAATAAACTGGCTACTCACTTTTTGCTGTGGCTTGTATTAGGAGCTGCTTGCACTGATGAGTAAGAGGTGATTTTTTTTTTTTTTTCTTTTTTCCCCCACTGGCCTTAAACAACAGAGCAATAGATTAAAGCATTAGTTATGTTTGAACATCACAGGAAATAAAATTCCCGATTATAGATCCTAATGACCTTTGCTTTTTAAATATACTTGCTATTTTTGAAATGAATGTCTCATCTCTTGCACACAAAAGGAAGGATAAGACAGTTTCAGGGAAAACGAGATGAGCTGTTCGATAGAAGCTGTGGAGCTCTATTTTGACAGCAAAAAAAAAAACCAACGTGTTTTACTGGAGATGGGCTTTTGGTTTCAGTGAAGTCACTTTCAACTTAGGTGCTTTTTCAAAAAGAGAGGAACGCTTATGTTGGTAAGTTAAGGGGGAAGATTAATCTGAGCCTTGCATGAAGTGATTTTATATCCTTGAGGATGGAGGAAAGTGCATAAAAGTGAAATGATGATACTTAAACTCATTCAGACAACAAATTGGCTTTTTAACTGATCATGTAATTTGCAGAAGTTAACATTTTGAAACTCTTGTATTCATGCAAGTTTGTCACTTGTTAAGGGCCTAACTTTCAAAGTGTTCCAAATACAAAATATGTGCCTTTCTATGTCATTTGATTAAGGCCGAGTGTACAAAATCAAAACATTGGCTTTCAACGCTGAGGCCATTGATCATTTTTATCAGTCTCAAGGAAATCAGGTTAAAATGTCACATACAGAAGGGACACACGTTCCAGATGATTAACAGGAGATTATTATTATAATTTAGCACAGTGTCATTTCCAGGCTGCTGTCATTAATTCCTCATTCAGGTGCTACTTAAGGAGAAGGGAGCATCTCATTTGGAAAATAATGGTTTTTTTTTGTTTGTTTGTTTGTTTTTTTGGACAACCACTTCTGTTGGTATTCAGGCTGTGTGTGTCTGCTTCTCTCCTACTCCTGTAATACATCTTTTTAACCAAAATTTGCCGAACCTTAATCAAACTCAACTAGACCCTGTGCACAAAGGCCTTCCAATGCATGTGTTTTATTACTTGTCATTGATCACGACTTGTCTGTATGACTTCTGGCATGAAATGAAAACTAGGCTTAATGCCCGTATTTTCTCTTCAGTGGGGTTTCTGCACCTCCGTTGTGGATACAATTCAATGCTTCATGCAGCTGCCTCTTCAGCTGATTTAGGGGTTATGTTGAAAGTCCATCCTACTGCTAGAAGTAAAATTAATAGTGTAATGGTTTTCCCAGATAGTCCCTAGATTTGTTTTGTGGCAGTCATCGAGACGAAGCTTTTAAATGATAAAGGGACAGTGGTCTTCTAATGAGCTGTTTCAGGCAGTTTGTCAGCAGTAAGGATGGCTTCAGTAGAACTGACTACTTCATTTAGTGAATTGCATTAGCCTAGTGTGTTTTAATTTCACTTCCTTCCTTGACAGAATACCTACAGAAGTTTATCAGGCAGTTTTCATCAAGTGGAAATAGCTTTGTTAATTTGTTAACGTCACCATTAGGGTTCCCTTTGGTTCTGGTCAGTTCTCTTCTCTTCAGTGTGTGAAAGTATTAGCTTTGCTGTTCATGATAGTATCTAAATATTTTTCAGAAAAACTCAAATATTTAGACAGCTGTTTCCTCTATTCAGTACAGCACTAAAGAGGATATTTTTACTATCCTGACACTGTGCTCTTAAACTAACTCATTAATTCATTTGGCTTGTTATTCTTCCTTCTCTGTGCTAAGACAATTGGTTTATGATAGTCTGTTCTTTCATTTCTCCACACCGCTTTCTGCTTTCCCTGTGTGAAGCACAGCAGGTATTTCATCAAGGGATTTGGCATGCGTGATGTCAAATTGTGCTGGAGATGGGACTTGAGTTCCCTGAAAACTTGAAGTAATAATGTTCAGTGTTGTAAATTTGGCCTCTGTAAATGTTTTATATGCATCTGAAATAAGATTGTTGCGCTGAAGTGAGAGCAGTGTGTTCTTACCTAGGCAGAGTTCAGTGTTGGTTTCTGCACACCAACACTTCCAAAAATCCCTCCCAGGACACACTGAATGCTCTCCATGTGAAGTGGAAGGTATTTATTCTCATCCAGTAGGATTTTACATACCGTCAGTACTTGCTACTTTTGCAAGATGTAAACAGACTACTTAAATATGCTATATACTTCAATATACCTATTTAAATATGATACTTACTTCAGACGTGCTTTGTGTTTTCAGCTGGTGCATCCTTGCACATCCTAGAGTCGGACAAACCCTAGGCACTCCTGGTAGAGGTTTGCTGAACTCCTTTGAGAGTGGCATTTACTGTCACTCCCCCTGTGAACATCACGTGCTGAACAGCAACGTGTAGTCACCAAAGGAATTGCACGGGAGGTTTTTTAACCTCTCGTCCTATGTAGGCCGAATAATTCTCTGCAGCATGTATTCTAAGTTTTCTGAATTACTAAAACCGTTCACTGCTTGCAATTCCATAGAGCTCTCGAAACATTCTTTATGGCATGCAAAGTTAGAGTTTGAAATGTATGCAATGCTAGGAAATTAGTACAGTGCCCTCCAAAACAAGGCTTTCATAGTTAGAAATCTTTGTGTTGCAAGCTTGTGAAGCATGGAATAACGTTACTTGGCACGCAAGATCTGTATTTGCCAGAGATCTGTTTTCGATAGCAGCTTTGTATGATGGAAGCACACTTACATGAATATAACCTTGTATCTGCTCATCTTCTTTTCCACTTCTCAGGTAGCTTTAGGAACAGTGGCATATCCGGATAATGGGCTTTGTAGAGTTACCACGTGGCAGGGGTGTTCTCCTGGTGAAGGATTCTTCATAAGAATCTGAAAACTTTTGAGGTGCAAAGATGACAAAACAGTATCCTGGCTCGCTGCAGGTTTCTTCTAAGCAAACTCTTGTAAATCAGTCTCTCTCCTTAACTGTATTTTCTCCCCCTTTTTAGAGGGGTTCATTGAAAATATTTTTTTAAAGTCTTCCTCATTTATTGTTTTCCTCAGAATTCCTTAACTATCCTTGTTTTCCCCAGGTCCCTATTTATAGCCAGTGTCTCAGTTACTGGGAAGACTCAGCTGGCAGGGCCTGGGGGGGATTCCTGGAGGTGACATCATGTAGTCAGCAAATCAGTCTCCTGCTGGCATGGGGGAGGGAAAAACCCTTCACTGCAGATGAGGTGAGAGAGCTTGCAAAATACAGAGATACGTGCAAAGGTGGAACATCTTACTTGGTTCTTACTACCTGAAGAAATAATGTCACAAAACTCCTGTTGCCGGCTTGGTCTTGAATTTTTAAACTGTCCACCTACTCCTTCTTTTTCCTGAAGACTCCTTTGTATTTCCTTTCAAGTGGAACTTAAAAGCTTTTTTGAAGCAAGTAGAGGAGAGAATAGATTTTAATTTCCTTGTCTTCCAAGTGATGGCACATGAATTGTATGGAACTTGAGATGCTTCATTCTGCCAATAGATGTGCATTTGGTGGCAGGTAGGGCTGAGGAGAATATGTGCTTTGCTGTCTTTTTGTCCTCCTGCATATTCGGTGTTCCCAGGCTCCCCCCGCCTCTCATACCCAATGACTAGAGGGTATGATCAGAGAAGTGGATGCACATGAGGCACTTAGGTAGCTTATTTGACATGCATATTTTTAAATATGAGGAAGGGAAATGCTTTCTATGGGGAAAAAGGGAAATAAACATTTTCTCCTATTCATGGTATGCATATNGAATTCTGTGAATCTGTGAATTATTATTTAAAGAATAATTCTCAAACCCCAAATGGAATGCTGAAACCCTGCGCCCAGATAACTGAGCTAAGCAGAGGGACAGTGACCACATAGCAGAAGCATCACTTGGGCTCCCCAGAATGAATTTTGATTTGCAGTGTGGCAGGACCGGAGCAGCAGCTGATGACCTGTTGAAACCTGAGCAGCTGTATCCCCACTTCTGCACTTGCTTGAGTGCCAGAACACTTGAACTCCAACCCATCTTCCCTCTCGTTGTCCCCCAGTGGGCCAGCAAGCTCAAGTTTAAGGTAGTGCTTGCTCTAGAGATTTCAGTCGTGGTGAGTTGGGTGACGGACAAAGCTGTAGCTAAAATGCAGAGAAAATAGCCCTTAAAAATAATATGCCTACAGTGATGTGTGCATTTCAGGAATGTTTGTGCAAGAAGAACATAGTTTGGAATAGATGTTTTAGAGGAAAAAAAACCTGTTCGTTGACGTGATTGATGTTAGGGCATTTATTTTTTCTGGCAGGACCAGAAGAGTAGATGGTATATATCCAGTGGAGGTATTGAGGAAGTTACTTAAAATTGCAAGTATGACTCTGCTTCCCTCCCTGGTTTGGTTCTGTATTGAGGCATGAAGTGCTATGCCTGGGTAGGCGAAAAAATATTAGGGCTCTATTCAGGATGTGTTTGCAAACTTGAAAATACTGACTATGTTAGTTTTTGTTTACTTTAAAATTACTGATTCTTGCATTTTAGTTCTTGTGCAAGTCTCCAAAGCAGACAGTGGAGGGGAAGAGGTGTTCTCTGCAGGAGCCTGAGGACTGCTCCTGTCTTTCCTTTACAAAACCAAGGGTGGGGGTGAGGGGGAGCCAATTTCTTAGCCAAAAAATATACCGGTGTTTCCTAAAGGCAAAAAGATTTCAACCTCAGCTGTCGAAAACTGATCCTGAGATGCCACTGATAACGTGCTCCTCTGTGAGAAGTCTGAGCCCTCTCACGGGTGCCGGTGACCCACTTCGGCAGCCCTGTCGGAGAGCACCGGCATGCTCAGCGGCCGTGCCCCGCTGTGGGGCTGCCCCTGCCCCACGAGAGATCATCACCCATCCCCTGGCTGCAGGCAGCGGCGTGGGGCGTTCAGCCGGGGCTGTGCCCGAGGAGAGGAGAGGAGAGGAGAGGAGAGGGGCGAGGTGTGCTGCGGGGTGCCTGCGCCGTCTGGGCTTCTGTCAAAGGAGGCTGGCTGGCAGCTGAGAGGCTGTAGAGGGAAGGAAATCTTAATCTGTGGATGATACACTTAGCAGAGTGACTTCCATATCCTTTAAAAATATATATACGTTTAAATGTCAAAAAAAAGTTACTTCACCCCTTTTTAAACTCTTTGAAATAAGCTAAGGTTGTTTAGTTGCCTAAGGTGACGTATGTGTTCAGACTCTCGTACCGCCAGTCCTGATTAATTGTCCTCTCTTAGCTTGCTAATTGCTTCAAAGAACATATTAATTCCCATCAAATGTTAGCAGAGACCTATCACTGAGCTCCTAATTTACTTGTTTTCGGAACTGCAGTGGGAGGGAGGGAGGGAGAAGAACCAAGCACACACATCAGTAGGAGTTTTATTATTGTTGCTTGTGTGTTGGCCATTTAAGTCAGTCAAGTGGAATTGGAAATGTATCGCATGCCTTGCACTCTCTGTGACAGTAATCCCGAGGAAGGAAAACAATTAGTTCCTCTTCGTATCATTGGGCCTTGAGTGCGTGCTTGGGGCTGAGCGCAAGCTGGAATGCTTTCTTCAACCGGGGCCATTAGTCATACTGTGCAGTTCAGTAATTTTCTCTGTGAAGAACTGATGTTTTTATGAGCCTTAAAATAAAGGAAATAATGGCTGCATACAGTGTAGCTTCTTAGAATTTTTTCATGTAGGCTTTTATCCTGTTTCTGTGAGAAGAGGTAAAGAAGCAAAGAGGGAGCAGACCGATGACACCGCCCAAAGCATAGCTTTTATTGGTACTAGTGCCAGCGCTCCCTAGCTGTGCCTTGCGAGTGTGTGGGAACCTGTTACTATTACTTTTACGTAAAACAAAGATCTCAGTCTCTGTATCCCTCTGTCTGTCTGTATGGTCCCTCTCTCTGTGTCTCTGTTTTTAAAATAGACCCCAATGTGTATCTGCTAGTAGATCCGAAATTCAGTCCTGTTACGGCATTCATTTCTGACTGTTCAAAGTTTGGAGATGGCTTATAGGAGGATTTAAACTTCCCAGTTACTAAAGTAATGGTGGGGGGATTTTTTGGTTTCCCGCTGTGTCCCCTCCCCAGCTCTGCCCCTCCCTCCCGCAAACACTTTTTTGGGTCATGTAGTGGGATTGTGTGATAGTGGGGGAAAGAAAGGATAAAACAGATAATTATCAGGTAACTTAACCATTAATAAGACTTTTTTTTTTTTTTTAAATAAAAGCAAAATACAAACTCTTATACCAAAACTGCATGATGACGAGACTTCAGGATCATGTTTTGTGGATGAGAAGTACATTGCAGGCAGCAGCTCAGATGTTGTGCTTTTTTGGTAGTCCTGCGTCCTTTATTTTGGTTGGCTTTTTTGGTTAGCTGCCAGGCTGTGACAGCATGGAAATGAGCTGAGAACAGTTCGCGCCATGGGTTAACGTAAGGATGGCAGTCCTCTGGTTCCTCAGGTTGCTGTGACTCCGGTAACCGCCTTCAGTCTCCTGAGTGCTGAGATGCTCAAGTGTCCAACGCAGTGAAGACAAAGCAGTGGTAGAATTTGATTTGAAGCATCAGAAAGCTGTCGGCTGCATAACAAATCTTTCAGATTTTACCAGCCTTCTTAAAGCATGTGTACTACAACTATTTTGGAAAGCCTGTTCCAGTGGGCTTCCGAAGAACAGGTGGTTGAATTTCCTTCTTGGAATTGTCCCTTCCATACGACTGAGCTAATCCAAAGTTAATTTGTTCATGATTATTCCCAGTGGGTCCACACTCCATGGCCTTGAGCTCTCCTCCTGCCAGGAACCAGTGGCATGGTGGTAGGTGTGACGGGCAATGTTCTGCCGAGTCAAGACCAGTTCAAGACAATCAGTCAGTGGTTGCATTTAGATTTTTTTTTTTTTTTCTTCCAAGCAGCTCTGACTTGTCTCAACCCCAAGAGCAAAATTCAGGAATAGAAAGTAATTGAGCCTGTGAAGTTCAAGAGGCTGAGAACAAAGTCCTAATGGAGTATCTCCTTCAGTCACTCAGAAGCTGCCATTTCCTTCTGTGGAAGTCAAATGCCATGCGTAATATCTAATGTGTCTTTTTGTGGGAGGTGGGGGGGAATCCTTGGGTGACCCAGGCTCTTGCATCCACGTCGTTCCCAACTCTGATTTCCCTTTCCACAGTGGCGTTGTGTCATGAGGTCTGTATGGCTCTGAATTCAGTGGTTGTGACTACTCCAAATTCCTTGTACACTGTGCTGAAAACCTGTAATCTGTAGAACTGCTACATTTTAACATCATTTTTCAACCTCCTTCTTCCCATCCTGTTTCTTTGAAAAGAAAGGGATGTTTTTTCAGCAGAGCTATTGATTATGATTACAAAATTGTATAATGTGGATACAGTTTAATAGCACTATGTAAGCTTTTGAATATTTTTCCAAAGTGTGTTATACTGTTCATACTGTTTGCAATACTGAAATACAGTAGCTGACTTCTGACCCTCATACGTCATTGTAGAGTTGGATTTTTTTTTTTTTCTTTGCTGTGAGTCAAACCAGCTTTTAGTCAAATAATAGCTGTTTTTGGAGTTCTGTAGTCATTACCAAAGCACTGGCTTCTAATTTTCTACATTTATCCTGTAATATTATATCAACCTTGCTATTCTTGCTGGAAGGTGAAGAATCTACATGAAACTTCTGGTAATTATTTGCCCACATCCTTTGGGCAATCGGGAGTGGTATTCCTACCTTTCAATAAGTGTCTTACCGGGATTTTTGAGCATATACTAATCTGTAAAAAAATATTATTCTAAATAATTGCAACTAACCTATCTCTATTTAGGAAGTTTGTTGTTATTCTATTATGAATTTTGCTTTCTATGGTAACTGGCCAAGTTCAATGACTAGCGGTTGACATGTCTTAATGAGCACAGCAATACTCTATTTAGCTGGGCAAAATGGAGTTTTGAGTGCAGACAGGGCAAGGTTGGGAGTGCCTCTGTAACCCTAATAATGCGTGTGGTCCTTCTGATAGCAGATTTTGGGATAGTCAGGACAGACAATGTGTTGGACTGATGTTGGAATTCTAGTATGGCTATTTTGTATTTGAGGGTTTGGAAATGTGGTGCTATATGCCTACAGCATTCAAAGAAAAAATACTTTCTGGATTTTTTGGCAAGCACGAGGCTTTATGCCTTCCGAGGAAGAGGTGTTATTTCAGTGTGCACCGCGGGGAGAAAGAGGATGTCGGAGAGCAGCACTGCTGCTGCTTGCAGCAGCATCCTTGAAAACCTGCACAGCCGAGCTCCCAGCAGTCAAAAATTTGTGGTTGTGGGGGGAGAGAGCATATTGCTTACCTTGATCGGGGAGCGAACGTTGTCTAACAGTGCCACCCAGTGATGTCTGCCATAACAGCACACGAGGACACGGTGCCAAGCCCGGTGGACACGCAGCACGAAGCTGCACGCGTTATCCGCTCCGCTTTGCTGAAGCTATCTCCTGCGAGTTGCATGTTTGAAACGAAGGGAACAAAGCTGCCTGTTGACAAGGTGCATCTGCTTCCAGCTTGAGGGGAGTATCTTAAATACGCACACATGCCGTTAAGTTTTGTAACTAGGTCTTGGGAGAGACGATTTTGGGAGTGTACAAAATGCTTTTAGTTTAATATGTCTCACTCGTGGTAGTAATGTTAAACTGACAGCGCAGTCCTGTCACTGCACATGTGCTAAGTACTCAGTTGAGCTCTTTGACTTGTAGTCTGCATGTACCAAGAGCACAGTCATTTTGAGACTGGGTTCAGTGGACAAATACGTCACTAATTGAGCACAACTGGGCTGTTGGATCAAATCTCCACTAAACGTTCCTTGCTGATCTCACCTACAGAGCAGTCTTTTGTAAGCACATGTATCTTTTGTGGTTTTAAAAAAACAAGGTGATTTTTGAAGTGTTATGAGAAAGAAGAGAGACTGTATAATTTCATCTTTAGCTGGTATCATTCCATCTCTTGTCTTTTGTTTTATCTTCCTAGATACAATGTTGGACAACAGCAAAATCTAGAGCGTTGGATTTTTAACTTGCAAATGCTGAGTCCAGAGTTGGAATTAGACAGAATTGTAATCTTTAGCCTCTGAAAGCCACCTGAAGAGGTGGAAAGGTGCCTGGACTTTGCACAGGGGAGAGTTGCATTTTAAGACTGTAACAGCAGTCATGACCTGTTTTAGAAAGGTAAAGCGGACAAGCCAAAGTGTTTTCACAAACTTGAAACCATTGGACAGATTACGTAAAATAAAAGATTAATGTGTGTTTAAAAGAAAATGTGCTTTACAGTGTGCTTGTGGTCTGAAAACTGAAAAGGGTGCTTTTTATTATTCAGCACTTTAATTTCAAGCCATATATAGTCAGTGAAAGTCACTGTAAGGCTAGGGAAAGATGATCAGTCTCCTTTTATTATTTACACTTTTTAATAGTATGACAAACATTTTTGAAAAAAATTGAAGAAAGCTGCCTGAGTACTGATGATACGGGCAAGTTCTATTATTTCACGTAATGTAAAATATGAATTTTATTATTGCTTCAAACTGTAAAAGGTTAAAATGGATTTTAATATCACAAGGAAGAGATGAATCCTCATATATTGTGCTTCCTAGATACATGCTGAGGGGAGGATGGATAGGGTAGATACTTAACCTTTGTCCAGAGGCTAGTGGTAAAGCTGCCAATAAGGATGTAAATGAGCAGTTCTGTTTCAGAAATTGTTCAATTTGTTTCAGGGTGCATGTTGGTAATGTTAAAATAAATAAAATATACTCTGGAANTCAGAACTGGAGTCTTCAGGCCTTTATATATATCAGGCTTTTCTATGGTGCACCCTAGAAATGTCCTCACTGGCACCCAATCTGTAAACACTGCTTCTGTAAGACAGGACTAAATCCTCAATTCTGTTTGGTAAGCCATGCAGAGTGAAAGCGAAAATTGCTTGTAGGCCTTTTTAAAGTCTGCCACCTTTTCAATTTCTGGATAGTGGTCAAGACCTAAAGGGATGTCTTTCACACTATTGTCTTTGAAAATCTACAGGTATAAACTGAGTTTGGCTTTTGTGCTGTCTATTTGGAATTTGCCGAGTCCATTGATAATATTTTTAGGCTCTTTCTGAGAGAGTCTCCTGCAGTTTCTCCTGCAGTTTGCTCAGTTTCCTTGAAGCTGTTTTGTCTGCTTAAATTTTTGCTGTAGAGGTAGCAGAAAATATTTAAGTATGCCTTGCACTTGCTGATTATGATGACTTTAAACATCAAGAAAAAAATCATAAATGCTTATGAGGGACTGGTAGGACAACAAAACCTTTAGATTGATCAAGAATGTTAAAGAAGGATGCTAAAACATAAGTACAGTCACTATAGTATGTCACAGTGGAATGTGGTGCTAATTAAGCCCTGTTCAGTGGGTGCAAAGACTGTAGTAATGGGGAGGGCACAGGGAGGCTTGCCTCACATTTCACAGGGCTGGTTTTGTTTTGTTTTTCGTCTTGCTTTTGCTAGCATAGAGATGCTCTAGATTTGTGTTTTCCTGCCTTGGGAATAGTTGAGTTGGAGCATGCATGCCCATGAACTCCTCGTGTGTTCATATGGAGTGCGGGTACCACAGAGAAGGCTCCTGAACTGAACAGGTTCAAAGCTCTGCCTTGAATTCACCAACTGCTGGGTGGTGCCCGATCTACTGGCGTGTACGAGGAGACTCTTTGTACTTGGAGAGCTTCTGTATACCTGCATGTACTAAAATAAGCAGAATTTGACTATTTTCCCATAGTGTTCTGCTTTTGCCTGTAGCTGTGTTAGGGTAGAAGGGAAGGAAGAACGTTAAGGTTCTTTATTACTTGGAAATCCAAAGGGATAATTGGGAGTGGCTCTTGAGTTTGGGATTTGGCTATACGGTTTCTTCTTTATGAAATAAAATTTTCATCTAAGTGCGAATTGCATTCTTGTCTATGTAGGCCATTTTACTGGGGATGAAATTAAGTGGAGTAATTACTACTCTAGATGTTAAAACTTTCAGATTATTCACTTTTTTAACTTGGGCAGTATAACTTTATGTAATTACCAGTGGTGCTGCTAAACTTTCCAATTTGACCTAATTTTGGTAACAGCACTATTCTTAGCCCCTGTTAAGCTTGGCAGTGGCTCCAAGAACTGTTTTTTGTGGTTCATTTTGTGGCTTTCATTTACTTTAAAGAAGTTAATGAAAAGTGTCTCAACTTTGCCTTTCAGTAATCATCTTCCAAAAAAAACCAGTGCTGAGCATTTTGGGGATGATGTGATCTCCTCTATACCATCGCTAGTTCCTCTTGACATAGACATTTGTTTCTAATGATGGTCTCTGTTGAATCTTGTGTTTGGATATACTGTGGTAATTTGCATTAGCAAAGTCTGAAAAACATGCTATGTACAACAAATTGGCAGTCCTCCCGTTCCATGTCAAAATACTTGGGCCTCTTGCTTGCAGAGGAAGGTGCGCTGGGCCACCTGCATTCAGGGCTGTGCGATAACTTCTGCTCCTGTGTGACCATCAAGATCCAGTACTGAGCTCGTCCTTGGCAGAGCTGTTTGTATGTGGTCTGGATTCCAGCAATAATGGCTGTACACACAGACATAATGAGCGCTTTTCTCCAGTGAAGGCAGTTTGTTATTCTGTTTTTTGTTTGTTTTGTTTTGTTTTTTTAAATGAAATGTCCATGAAGGTGTATTAAAACGAACAAAAATTTCCCCAGCTCACACAAATGATAGCTCTTGCTACTAAGAGGAAAAAAAATCTCTTGCTTATCTCTTGGTAATGTTTTTTTTTTTTTTTTTTTTCCACAGAATCCACCATTTAGATTTACTTGGTCTCACTTTCTGAATTCTAATGCTTAGCCTTATTTTGGCATTTGTTCTAACATGTTCCATAACTGAAGTCAACCAATTTTTTTCCCCCTGGTTTCTTAATGTCAGATTTGCAGTAACATGCTGTGCATGTACCAGGACACGAGTGTGTGTAGGTGTTTTGGTCTGTGTTAGTTCTTTACTCAGATAATTGTTAGCACTATTTAAGTATTTGCTTTCCTCGCTTGGATTTGCTTGTTCCTGTTGTGTTTGAAAAAAGTAGTGTGGTGCCATCTGTTAGTTTCAGGCTGCTGTATAGCTTGACCTTTGGAGTCCTGGGAAGATGCAGCACAGTGCCTTCTTGGTTGGGAGGTGTTGACAAGGGAGGTTCTTCTCCACCCGCCATTTAAAAACAAAACTGGGTGACTTTACTGTTTTGGGGGTTAATTATTAGGTATTTTGAAAAGGCTTTTCCTACAGAAGAGACTTAATCAGCGTATAGGCTCCAAAATTACATCTGCTTACCATTTTCTGCTGCATGCAGGCCATGATTTTGTTCTGCTATTTGTTTTGGTTCACTAGATTGTTCAAAATATTAGGGTATATGGGAAATCTGTTCAGATTGTTCTGCAGAAGTATCGTTTATTTTCCTCTCTTAAATTGCTAAAACGTTAACCTTTCAACCCCAGGCACAAAACTTGGAAAAACTTTTATTAAAAGTCTGTGTATAGTCATCATACTGGAAAGGAAGAACAAAAAGGCACTGAGGGAATATGTGAATTGTGTAAATGTTAAAATGCTCAATTTCGAGTGATTTCTGTTTTCTATATTGCTATCTTATTAACAGACTGATCTTAAGTCTCATTGAAAGCTCCATCAAAATTTCAGGTGAGAGTGAATTCCCAAATCGGTCTGTGATACAGTTTCAAATAGATGCTGCCATTTTCAATTCTTAGTTAGATATCAGAAATAATTCTAAGTATATGATGATACTACCATAGCTAAGAAAAAAAACAAGTAGAAAAGTCTAGCAAAAGAAATGAGTTCGCACGTGATTTGGTTTGATCAACTGGTATTTCTGCCAAATCCTAACACACCAGTTGTCAGCTTAGGTTGGAATAAACAAAACAAAGTTCACTAATGCCTGTAACAGTAACATCACTTTTTTTTCTCCTTTTTTTTTTTATTTTTTTTATTTTTCCCAAGGATGTAGAGCAGGTTATCTTGAATTACGGGAAGGCAAGTTTTCCTTCACTTTAAAAAACAAACAAATAATAATAGTAATTAAAAAAAACACCCCTTAACCAACCGCTCTCTCAGAATCATGGGTATATGTTTTGCTGCCCAGTTCAGAGTTATTTATCCTTTCTAGTCAAATAGTAGAGCGTTGGATGGTTTTGTCTCTGTTTATTAAGATTTTAAGCTCACATCTGTTAAAATGGTCTTTTTTTTTTCATAGCTAAGTTTTCTTATTTTTCTTCAATGTGTGTTAAATTACCCCATTTCTTTCAGTAATTGAGCTGGGAGATAGCAAGACTCTCAGTTAATTGTGCATTTCTAAGCGAATATATAAGCTTCTGACTAGTAATTAGGTCCTTCACTATTAGTTTATTTTGGAGAAATTAGGTTGAGTAAATGATGTGATAATTTTACTTGCTGAACTGCTTGTCAGAAATGTGCTGACCTGTGTGTTAGTTAATCGAATTGTTGGACAAATTAACTGAAGAAGTTGACTAATTAATAATTTAGAAATTCTTATGCATCAAGTATTTGATGTTCTAATGACAGTTGAAACATGTCTATATGCATTATATTTCATAGAGGCACGAGAAATACTTCTGTATATGGGGATTAACCAAGGTGGTGTTTTCCTTGTGTAAATACATTGAAAACGTATATTGGTGGAAGGAGGGAGAATTTCCAAAATGCAGACCTAACGTTGGAAGCAGTCTAGTTTTATAGATAAACATCTGTACAAAAATGCTGGTCTTAAGATGATAAACCCTCCCTGCATCTGTGCATTAAATCTTAAAAATAATCAACTTGATAAAATAAAAGTAACAATTGTCCTCCTCCTAAGCCAAATGAATTTTGTGAAATGTGCCTAGTATATAGCAGGATTTCATAACGGAAGCAGTTGCAAGAGCATCTCTGAGGGTAATATATTATCAATAGAACAAAGGTGGCAGTAATTAGAAAAAATATTTAGCAGATGAGCACTGCTGGCTCAAAAAGCAAGAGCCTTACTTGATAAAATGGATTCACTTAGAGGAAGCATTGTAAAGCAAGTGAAGTGGAAAGGTGCACAGGGCATAATGTTGTTTAAAGCCAAATTATACAATTATTCCTGCTTTTATACCTAATATTAGGAATTTTATGTGTATTTCAGTGAAACCATATGGGAACAATCTTCAGTCTTCTATTTAGCAGAGAGGTTATTTTGCAATAATATTTTCCTAAATATTTATCTGAGGTGACTTTTGATGGGAATGTTAATGTTTTATTTACACATGCAATGTCTATTGTGTATGTATATACCTAATAAAAATTGAAGTTGTATATAAATACATATAAAATTATATTAAAATCTTTTAATATAGTGGCCACTGAGTAAGATTGGACTTGACGAGGCAATATTGCAGGAATCCAAACCATAAATGCAAATCTGATCTCTGAAGAAATCTGATCTCAAAGCCAGGAGCTGGTGCCCTCTCACTGCCTTATCACTGTCAGGGCTCTTCCCTGTGTTCGTGAATATGCAAACACTTGGTTGATGATGAACTATCCGTTGCTGCTCAAGAAAATACAGCATTGTTTCTGGTCTCTGTAGGACAATGCAAAGTGTTGTGCACTTGAAATGGCTTCCTCTGGGAAGCTGTGGATGTGAACTCTATGGCTTGATTGAAAAAGCAAAACAGCATCTGCATGGCACAGCTGACAAAAGGGAGGAACGTGCCGAGCAGTAATGGCAGCTGACCAAGAACCTGGAGGGAGTATTGGATAAATCACAAAACGAGGAGATGCAGGATGTGTAGGACTGGGGAAGACCTCTCCTGGAGCACTGAATCCACCCGCCTGCCACCCTCCTGTGCTCTTGCAAATTCTTTCCATGAATTGGTCAGACTCCACTTTAACGCCAGGTCTGTTTCTGTCTGTGTTCAAAGCCTAAATAAGACCTTTTCAGCACTTGCATCTGGAAAGTTGATTATTTATGGCCAGATTTATACCCACTTCTCCGGTCAGCATTGCCCCTCAGTTTATCCCTAGCCCATCTTTCCCCCTTGCTGCTCAGATGTATTTATAGCAGGCAGTCATCTTTCTCCCTTCCCCCTCTTGCATTTTGTGTAGCAGAACAACGCAAACTCTTGCAGCTTCGTGTGAAACAGACCCAGGGCTGCTGTGATCATCTTCACAGCCCCGCTCTGCACCTGTTTTTCTTGAATGCAGGTGGCCAGACCTGTATATGGTGCTTGCAGCAATCTCTCACCAGAGCCCTCCTGATTACTGCATCTCAAACTTGCCTCGTGCCTTCCAGGATCGTGCGTGGTAAATAATTTGTGCTGTTCACTGTTTCTTCCCTCTGCTTTAAGTGTACTTAGAGACAGAAAGACAATGTATGCTGTTTGCAAGGGGTAAGCTGGCAGCGAGGGTATGGAACCAGGACACATTTTGAAAACACAAAGCTGAAGAAATGGAAACATAAAACTTAAGACTAATGAAATGAAAAAATGTAGTGGAGTCTTTCAGCAAAAAGCAAAAGACCCTCAAACCTCCACCAGCAAATAGATATGAGTGACAAGAAGAGTTCAAAACATTATTGCTTAATATTTGTTAAGACAAACTGCAAAACGTCCTAAATTTACTAATAGGAACAAAATCCTGCCCTGTCAGGAGAATGCTCTGGGTGATGCAATCAGTATTTCCTTTTTTAACCTCAATATTTCTGCAACATACCATTGATATTCACTTCAGAAAATCACATACAGAGGCAGTCTGAAATAAATACTGCAGTGGAAACAGTTCCACTAAAAATGTTCTTGGATGTGATGCACCAAGTCTCTAAGTGCAGCAAGCAGCTTGAGGGGAGCCATCAGCTGTTTTTTTTGCACATCAAAAACTGCTGTATTGCAGATTCTGCTGTTCAGAATGTAGTACTGGAGACCTTGAGTGCTTGCATTGGGTACTGTGGGAATACACACCTCAATTTTTTTGTCAAGCTTTTGTTTCCCTCTCCTTTCTTTTTGAGGGGGAAAGGGCATAGTTTGAAAGCAAACAAAACTTTCTATTTTTAAGAAGTGCTGTGGTCATGAGAAAACAGTCATCACAAATTTCAAAGTAATCATTGCCTTCTGAATGCCTAGCCTAGCAAAGACTTGCCTCTGGACCCCATGTAATTGCTGTCAATGTGGATGAGATGCAGTAACTTCTATATTAAACAGGATTTTTTTACTTTCTTTTTTGCACCATTTAACTCGAAAAGCCTCATACAATCTTAGTCATTCAAAATTCCTCTGTAGTATTGGTAGCTGTAAGCATTGTTTACAGAAATCTTTTGAACTTGGCATGAAGTTGAGGGGGAGAAATGTAATGGCAAAGCAAATGTTTGCAAAATTAGTTAATAGCCCAAGTTATACAGGTAGCGATTAGATAGGAATCCCTTGTGTGGGAACAGTTGAACCTCTGATCCCAAAACTGGGGATGGGAGACAGCAGGGGGACAACTGTGGTGTTCGCTGAATTGTCGTAGATGCACGTGTAGGGGTGGGACTATAAAAACTGCTTCTGCCCGCCCCATTGGAAATGGCAGTTCCCACTCAAACCTTGCAGGGTTCTCACATCGATTCTGTGGGCTGCATGAGGTGGGAGCTGTGGCATGCCTGGAGGGCTGAGAAGTTCTCTGCAGTGAGGAGGCAAGATGCATTAGTATCTGCCTACATCGCTTTTGAAGAATCATTTTAGCTATAAGAACTAGAAAATGACCCAGTTTTTTCTTCTGTTCATCGAAGTCATTGCACAGTGACTCTGTGATTTCGATACAGGATTTACATTGGCAGGAATCCTACTTCATAAGTGGTAGCAAATCTACTTTTAATTAATAAAGATATTTTTCTCTGGGGGTGAATAAGTCATTCATAGTGTAGTAGAAAGTTTGCTTGACAGTTCAATTCTTTGTTTGCAGAATATTGTGTCCACAATGAATACTTCATGGGAACTTCTCTTGTGTAGCAGGCAAATGTAATATACAGGACCAAAAACTGTATTGCATGTATAAATTGAGTTCAGTTTTGCAGTCAGGAGCTGTAAGTCTACAACTTGCTCGTGTAACTGTCTACGTTTCACTAAGGAAATGTTTAAAGAAATCTGAGAGATTTTTGCGGCTTCCTCATGTACAGGTTTTCACCATGAGTGAGTCATTCTGGTTGTGTGGTTCCTCCCCTCCATGGGACCAGGGAAAATCTTGGTTTTGGTCTAATCCTCCAATGAAACGTGTAAAAATGCCTTCCTTTTTTTCCTTTCCACCCCGGAAACTCTGAGCTCAGCTGCTGATAGTGCTGGAACTGGGCAGAAATTTCAGTTGGTGCTTGTGGCAGAAAATGCAATTTTAGAAACACTAAAGTATTTCTGGAATTAATTTTGATTTTGTGCAGTGGTTTATCTCTTGCAGGGAGATGACATTTCAAAAGTTGAGGAAAACCTAACCTTGACATTTAAAAAGAAATTAAATATTTTGACATAAGTTTTTCATTGGTCTAACTTTTCTTAGTCTCAACAAAATAGGCTCCATAAATGCTTCGTTTGACCCATTTCCTGTGTCACGGTCCTGTAGGAGGTAAGCCTCAGTGAAGTGAACCAGAGCTCGTTTGCTGCCATAATGCTCTCACAGTCAGTTCTGAAAATTTTTATGGCTGGGAAGAAGAGCAGGAGAAAGCAGGAAGACTGATGTTTTCTTGGGACAGGCTTTTGATGGAATTTAATTAAAAAAAAAAAAAAAAAAGAGTTGGCAATCTACAGAAGTAATCTGTTCCTGGTATAATTACTGTTCAGTAATTACTTCTTTACCCATCAGCAGCTGCTGTTTGATGGGGAGAGGGGGAGAAGTTTTTCATTTTTCAGCTCGTAGCCTTCTCCTGCTCTCTCCCCGCAGCTCCCCATCCTTGAACAACTTCTGCGCCGCCTGGCCCGCAGCGGTGCGCTCGCCATGTTCCTGTGCGGACCAGGTGCAGAGGAGCAAGCTTGGGGTTCCGCTTCGTGCTCCCGAACCAGCATCTTGGAAGGACCTGCACCCCTTCCACGTTTGTGCTCTGTTGTTCCTCCTTCCCAGCCCTGACGGAGGAGGTGTGGTACACGGGGGAGGGCAACCGAAGCAAGGCTGTGGAGGAGAGGGGCTGGGAGCCCGGAGGAGGGAGGGAGATGCTCAGAATAGGCTGGTTCTTGCAGAAGGGGCGTAGATGTTGGCTGGAAGACGAGGAGGTAGCCTGCCATCAAGATAGTGATGGAAGAGAACTGTCGGAATCACTTCATTTCGTTCACCCTTAGATGTCACTTGCTTAAGTCTGTTTGCAACAGAATGGGAAAATTGTTGCAAGCTGACTAAATATTCTCTCTAGCTAGGGTTTTCTATGATGACTTCTACAAGAGGCTTCCAGTTACAATTCTGTTTCTTACCGTGGTAGACGTGCTCCGCTTTTCTCCTGAATGCGGCCGTGGGTAGCCTGTTGTGGTTGCGGCATGCTAACAAAGCTGATGTGATTCTCAGTATCTTGTTGTTGACTGGAATAGAAGATACATAGGTATATTATGAATGCAAGTTGCACTGCCCTTGTGGTGCTGCAGATTTACGATTGTATTGGAGTGAGTGGGAACTAGCAACCAAAATTATTTATTTACAGTTATAACGGTAAAGAAGATGGCTCTTTGCTTCAACAGTATCGGTCCCTGTCTTTAATCTTTAATTAACTCTCTGAATTTGACTAGATCTGCAAATAGCAGATGGTGAACTGCTGCCAAATTGCCGCTTATCATCTGCTCCTCACATACATAATTTGTAAGAATATAAGTATAAAGAAAATATATCAAAAGTCCTCAGTACAGTATTCCCTGATAACAGGGGGATGTGTCCTTTTTTGCTTTCTGCAATTAAGTTTAACAGTGAGCAAGAGATTAAATAAAGCATTCACACACAGGAACGCTTTTACGATAGATTTTGAGACCAAGCAAATGTGTAGCTATTCCAAAACTCTGCATTGTTCGAAAGCAAGTGAATAATTGATCTTCTAACTGTATAATGTTCAAATGAAATGGGTAATGACCTACAGTTGAAGTATTTTGCTGATTTCTGGTGCTAATAAATAATACCTTTTTGTTACTTGCAGTGCTACTTCTGAACTTTTACTACTGGATTTTAGTAGTTTAACACGAGAAGGGAAAGAAGGGTTCATGAAATGCAGGAGTCCCTGTCGGGGACTGGGGGAAGAATTGTGACTCTAATTTTACCCAGTAGAAATATCCAAAATATTTCTGCCTTCAGCTCTGAGGAAAGCTGGAGTCATAGACTGTTGTCTTGGCAGCATCTCTAAAAGCTCTCCTTGATTACTGAATATCTGCTTTTTCCTTTAAAAGAAAAGCCATAAACATAAATTTAAAAGTAAAATTGAAATGTGGAGAAAAATTGTTGCACTCATCCCCTGATTTAATGTTATTTCATACGCAAGGCTGGTTTTGTTTTGTATTTTCAAGGTATTACTCTGTAGACAGTGCAGTCCTTGCCTGAATTAGGGAAGAGCGACATTACAGTAGGATTGCGGCTGTGGGGTTACGTTATCAGGTCACATTAAGGCAGTGATTTGAAGCTTAGCTGTGTGGGCTTGCCCATACTGCTTCTAAAGATGGCCTCACCATCCTCTTAGTTTGGGGTCACTTAGTGTCCTGCAGCTGGTAGATGGGTGTGTGAAAACTTGCCAGGTGTGGTAGGAAATCACTTCTGTCCTTTACGATTGCTTTGGTTGTGGAAGCTGTGGAAGAAGGAATTACCCTAGATTTTTATCCCAGGAGCAGAGCCTTACTGCATTTAAACAGTTTAACAAATGGGCAACTGAGCAAAATGTGTACATACAAGCAACAGGGAAAGACTTGGGGGAAGGAGGGAGGAGAAAATGAGTAGTTTTTTTATCCATTATCTGTACTTTTTGGCAATATTTTATTAATGTTTTTTTATGGCTT
Source organism: Anseranas semipalmata (assembly GCA_013399115.1). Taxonomy (NCBI): domain Eukaryota; kingdom Metazoa; phylum Chordata; class Aves; order Anseriformes; family Anseranatidae; genus Anseranas; species Anseranas semipalmata. The sequence goes on from VXAA01006963.1 coordinate 49,142, forward strand.
CTTAACTTTTCAATTCCATTCTAATTAAGTTTGCATTTAGAGTGTACCCATTATGTCTAACTGATATTTGTCATGCTGTCAGGGCTTTATACTTATTTTTGCTGTCTAGTAATAGACATCTGGAAAGCTACATCTTGAGTATATAGGCTGGAAATGGAGGCATTAATTTTGCCTTCTTCACAGTTGAGTCTGTCAAGTCACTTAAATCTGTTTCAAGAAGAGAACATTGCTCAGTTACTAGATAAAGCCCCTGTAGTAGGGGGAAGAAGGAATTCCTGAAAGAGGAAAAAGTAAAATATGTTTTGTTTAGGGTGGTTCAGGAGGTTGGTAGGCTTGAATCAGATCAAGTCTCAGAGCTGAGATGGTGTCAGTTGTGTTGGTGGAAGGCTGGTGGAAGCTGACTCTTTCCCCTGCTGTAGGAATTGTGTATGTGGGTAGTGTGGTTGTTATCTTCTTCAAAAGAAATTCACAGAAAGAAATTCAGTTATATAATAAAATCCTTCTCATTCTTCATTACTTGTCATCCAAGCATTCAAACCAGATAGGCCAACAGCACAGCCTTTAGATTTAGAGGTTTACATGTACTCCTATCACATCTTATATAACCAGAGGATAGACTGTGACTTGTGGATTTTTCTTCTTCTCTACTGACTTGAATCTTTTAACTGTGTGATGGTAGCAGCTGGAGGCCTTAGCTGAAGAGGAGACTGCTTTATGGGGTATGTATAGAGACTTGGGGCTGGATTCCTCTTGCCCTGTGGCTCCATCTCAGCTGACCACCTCCACCTCCTTTTCTAGGTAGTGGAGAGCAACATGCATGTGGGGCACAAATCATCCAACCTTTTTAAGATTCGTACCTCAGAATGAGCTCAGTCATGCTGTCAAAATGCTTGTAAAGGAGGCCTAAAGATACTAGATTGGTGATGTACATCACCAGCTAATTGTCTGTTAGGGATGGGCTTTGCTCAGATGCTCTTGCAGTGGAAGTCTCTGCTCCAGGAGCATGGTTTGCTTTAGGACAGCATCTCAGCAGTTGTCGTGTCAATGGAGAATTCAAGGGGACTTGAAAAGTGATTAGTGCAGTTCTGTCCGAGATGGTCATTGAAGTGGTTTTATGATCTGTGTTTAGGTTTGCTTTCATTCTTGGACAAAATGCAACGTAGGCAAGCAAAGAGTACAGGAAAGCAGCAAAATTTGCTTGTAGTCACCGAGCAGGTTCATGACAGAGCCAAGAAAAGTTTACATGATGAGAGACCCAGTTCTCTGGACAGAATTAACTTTTAGATTCATCTAACAAAGCGTAAATAAATAGGCTGGTCTCACTTTGATGTTCCATATATTAGGTCATATCTGGAAGTCTAAGTATGACCTAACTATAATTTTATAACTGGGTCAGGCAGAGCTAGAGTTTTTTTGATCCTGGTTTTGGTATACTGAGTATAATGAGGTCTTCAGTAAAATAAGGGAGATCCACCATATTGAGGATAAATCCATGGCTGCGTTCCCCTAACCCTCTTTGCTAAGTTAAAAAAAAAAAAAAAAAAAAGTTAGAATGAAACACAACTTCCTCTATTTTGTATTTTACTTGGAAATGAATGTATCTGAGTGTTTCAGCTGCCTTTTCCTGCATTCTGTGAAAAGATGTGCTTCTTATGCTAATGTATAGATTAGATGCATAATGTCCTATATTTTGTCTCCCAACAGAGGAAAAAGACTGCACTTGCAACTGATAGACATAAGCCGAAACTGGAAACCCACTTTTGCAAGAAAATAATGGGGACAGCAACAAGCTAAATGGATTTACAGTGGCGAAAACATACTGAAACCAATGTGCAAGTGTAATTTTTAAAACCTAGCATTTAATTTCTGCTTTGAAAATTCCTGCCCTTAATGGGGGATAATGGGATTTAAAGCTAGGAAGACTTCTTGATTGTGGATTCAGTCATAATTAGGGTTCGGGCTAAAACCTCATTTTCTCTTTGTCCGCCTTTTTTCCCCGTTCCAAAAAATCTGACAAGAAAAAAGAAAAGCAAGAAAAAAATATAGCTGAAGTTAGGTGTGTAGATGAAATAAGTTGTCTTTGCTTTTGTGATTTGTTATATGATCTAAAACTAGTTTTGCATGAGAACATTTAACAGCAGGTGATGATAGAAGTTGTTTTAATACCGTGTATGTGCCAGTGTTGCAGAAGTACTTAGGAGGGGAAGAGAGCCCCTGGCAAAGTCACGCCCTGGTGTCAGGGTGCAGGAGGTAGGAGACAGGTCTGTCTGCAAGCAGAATCCTGTAAACAATCAGAGATTATATACTTCTCTTCCTCTTCATCCCTCTTCTTCAAAACCGCATGAGTACTTTCATACTTCGACCAATATAGTCTTAGAGCTACAGGAGAGAGGTGGATAATAAGTTTGTTGCTATTCTTGTTACCTTTTAAGCTTGCTGTTGTATGTTTGTGACTCTTCTGGGTTGCGTACAATGGCTTTATCTTGGCAACTGCTTTGTTTGCTGTAAAGCAGATAAAAAGCTTTGTACTCCTTGTGGCTGGTACTTCCAGGAGACTTTAAAAGTAGGTGTGAGGTTGCCACTCAAGTGAGCGCTGCTGTCACAGGGTGTCACCCCGGGCAGTGCGCTCTTCCCTGTCACGGCTGCTGTGTTCAGAATGGGAGGTGGACACTGGAGGCCTCAGTCTTGCACCGATTTCTGATGGTAACACAATGAATGGCATGTGCAGGTCTTGATTGTGAATGAGCAAGGTACTAGGAATTTGTTCTTCCTCCTTGCTCCTTTTTCCAGTGACAGTAATGTCAATGTTCAAAGGAATGAAGTTTCTAATGGCTTCTTGCAGCTGTCTCTTCCATTTACAGATGTTTATGGCATATGGAGAGCAATATTAAATATGAATAGGAAGGCCAGTGATTGTAACTGTTGAAGAGGAAGGACATCAGATGGGCCAAGTATGTAAAGTCTAGATATTCAACTGGTAAAGCTATTCTGTTGTGTGTGTAAAGACATTAGGGCAGTAGTGAATACAGCTCAGTGAAGCAGTCTACATATATTTGTTCTTGCTGTAATGGATTGCAAAAGATACATTAAAACGGAGAATGAGAAATGCTGACTCGCCTTATTCTGGAGGTAGTGGTATCAGACCTGAAACGTGTCATTAGCTAATTTAAATTTCCAAGAACGTGCTTGTGTACATATTTTAAGAATAACACAGCCCCCACTCCACTCTTCTGTAGGGATACTTAAATCAAAACTTGTGGGCAGTCTTGTTTTTTTTTTGTTGTTGTTTTTTGTTTATTTTCTTAGAAGAAGAAAGGCAGTTTATTGTGACTAGGGAAATCTGCAGATTGATTTCTCCCTTTCCATCACGTGCTAGGCCTAAAAAGATACTGTACAAGTTGACAACCAACTGATCAACATGTGTGACCTATCTAGTTTGGCTGTTAGTACTATGCTAGGTTTTTTGTTTTTTGTTTTTTGTCCTATTGGAATTAGAGCACAGTAAGCTCTAATCAGAATTTGCTGATGTTTCCTGTTGTTGCGAGGTTTTGGAAGAATAATAACAGTCTCAACTGAGAGTAGCACAAACCAAGCGCTGCTTCTTGAGTTGTTGTTTTTTTTTTTATGTGGTAGGTTGCTCTGTGTTAGTTAACTCCTGATAAAATGTAACATCAAGTTGTATCACAAAAGAAATGCCTGATTAGCTTCTGATACTAATGAGGCTGTGCTGCTGCTTTTGTGTACTTGCACTACATGATGGGGTGGGTAATCTTTTTCAATACTTTTTGTGACAGTTACTAACAGACTAGTACTTTTTTGCAATGGGTGTAGGTATTGCTTTTCCTGCTCCTTTTAACATTGTTTTCTGTGGTCTAATATATAGTGTGGACAAAGCAGTTCTAGTTTTATTGTTAAGTTTGTGTGTGCATGTTATTTGATGTTTTAGCTATGTGTTGAGTGAAATGAAAGCCATGAGACTGAATCTGCATCTTCGTTTAGCCCTTAATGACAGTTAAGTAATACTTTTTGTGACAAAAGAGATTTTAGGTGCTTAGAGGTGAGTATTTTTTTCTCACTAACATAAGAGAACTTTATTTGCAACAATACACCATCAGATGCTTTTTAAAGCATGAATGATCATGGTTGAGTTGTGTTTTCTTTTAAGAGACTCTCCAGAACAAACTTGCTCAGTCTGAAGGTAAAAATATGATTTTGCTCAGCTTGTAATTGCCAGCTCTTCAGTCCTAGCCTAGAGAATGAAAATGGAAGAAAAAAATATTTTTAGTACACGCATTATTCCTGTTATGTAGCGGTTCTGCAATTAAATTTAAAGAGCTCTTTTGATGATGCATGAGTCAGAAGAGAATCCAGCACCTATTCCTATAGGTTTCAGTTGCTGATTCTGTATTGTTAGTAAGAATAGTAGGACCCAGTTTTATCACAAAGCAGGTGATGTAAAATCAGTACAAAAATCTAAAGCTTACAGCCCAAATATTCCTAACGTGTGAATACTTGTTCAGCTGCTATTCACATACGCATCACGGTACCAATGTCAGTTGTGTGATCACAACCGAAATCTCCCGAGATCATCTTTTCAGTCTGCCCTTGCCTCAGTTTCTCATGTCCTTTGTGATACACTTTCCCTTTGCCTCTGAATTTTAGCTCCTGTTTGTGTGCTGTTGAGTAAGGAAGATACTGTTTTACACAGCTGACTTCTTGTAGCTACTCTGCTTTTTACTAAGGAAAATATAAATGTTCCTCATTGACAGATTTCCTTTGGCAAGCAATTCTCTATGTCAGCATATCTGAATTTCTGCCTGTCAGAATATGAGCTGAGGTAGTCAGTTGCATCAGAGTGCAAATGGATATTCTGGTTAGCCAGAGTGTAGCTAACTCGCATTTAAATCTGTGATTGTAACTCAGTTTTTTGTGCTTTTTGTCTCTTTTTGACCAGTTCTACTAACTTTCAAGTGGAAGCTTCAGTTCATTTATTGTCTTAGTTTGTGATGACATTATTCTATTAGAGTGATATTAATTACTCCAGGCTAGTAGTACATCAGATCACTCTGTACTGTAGCACAATCCATAGTGATTCAGAAATATGCTCATTATTAAATATCAACTGATGTCTCTGTACATGGTATGAAACACTGATGCATCTCCAACCAGGGAAATAAAGAAAGCGGAGCCAGACTCCTGTCAGTGCTGCCCACTGACAGGACAAGAGGCGGCGGGCACAAAGTGAAATGCAGAGAGTGGTTTGAAGAAACCATTTGACTGTGATGGATGTCAAACACTGGCACAGGTTGCTCAGAGAGGCTGTGCAGTCTCCATCCTTTGGGATGCTCAAAAAGCGACCGGACAAGTTCCTCAGCTTCAGCGCTTTCCCTTCTGTGAGAATCTGAAGATAAACAATGGGAAATAATGCAGGATTAATGTAAATGTTAAAGGGACTTATGTTAAAATTGAAAAATGACCATAGTAAAGTTTTTTGTTGTAGGTGAAATCATTTGGTCACATTTACCAGTTCTTGCTGTTGCACTGGCTTTTCTGCAGCCACTTTACTGGGGCTGGCAGGAGGCTGCTGCCTCTTCTGCTTTGGTCTTTCTTCCCCTGTTTGACCTCCTCACATCCCCTGATGCAGTTCCCTTTGCCGATCTTCCCCTCGCTACCGGACTAAAGCGGCGTAATCTTGTCATAACGTCTGTCACAGTCCCCGTGCGAGCTAACCAGCATTAATGGGTGCCTGCCAGAAGCTGTGCGCTTCCAGAGCACCAGAACTGTTCAGGCACTGCGCCTCAGACAGGCCAAGGTCCGGACGCCCGGTGCTGCTCATGCCCTTTGTGCCAAATGCTCACAGTTCCTAAAACCACTCTTGTTCAGGACGTGCCTGAGGACACCTTTAAAGACAGAACACACAGATGAGTGTTCTTCTGCTCTTACGGGATATTTACGTTAAAGGAAATGCAAGCAAATTTGGCTCGTGCCCATAAAGTAGCATCCTGAGGTGAAGCACACACTCTACTTAAGAAGCAGGACGTCAGGGCAAGCGCCATCCACAAGTGGTTACGGACCTTCCACGTGATAGGGCTATTTCATGTCTCCCTGTGCTATATCTTACACATGTACCGCAGATGTGGATATCATCTTCATCTCCATAACTAACTCTACATTGCATCTGTTTGAGTCTTCTGTTCCCCCTTTCCTTCCTCTGTGCCAGATTATGAAGTCTAGGAAGTGAATCTAACGTTTAGAATTTAAGAAAGTGATTTCTTCTCCTGTCCTCCTAATACTGAAGTTCTGAAAGTATACTACCTAAGAGAATACGCTACTACTGAAAGACCAGAAGTGTGATGTATGAAGAGATTATTAATGATACCATGATGAGCCATGTTTTAATGGGTTGAAAAGTCAGTAAGATAAATATTTGGGCAGCCAAACGTTTTATGCAGGCCTTTAAAATGCTCATGATTAGGAGTCTGAACAGAAAGAGCAATTAGCCACAGAAAAAGGGCACAGAGGTATGGCACCAGTTCTCCCTTTCTGTAATAAAGTAGGGGCGGGGGAAGGCAAAAGGAAGAAAAGATTAACTGTGTGAAGGAGCCAGACCAAAAACTATCTACAACTTGAAGTTCAGAGTTGGAAAAGGAAAATAAGCCTTCTTCAAATCCAGTATTTTAGTTTCTAATTGAGCTCTTCTAGCACGTCTCTTGCATTCTGCTACAGTCAGTAATTTCTGTTAAAATCAGAAAAGAAAGAGAAACTGAGAAAGCACTAAGTAAATCACAAAAGGAAGACACTTTTTCAGAAAATATAATAACAGTACAACAAAAAGTTAACTTCCAGCTCACACTTGTTGCTGCTGTTTGGTTGCCTCTGTTCTGATGAATGACACTATACGGCTACAATACAGAGCCAGAAATTTGTGTTTCTCTGTTAAAGGCAGTTTCTAGCTACTAGAGGTGATGAGCAGTTGTGCGAGCCTCTCCAGCGTAGGCCTCCGGTATTTTCTTCTGAAATGTTCTTTTTGAGTGTGAGCACCCAACTGTTTGACTACTTTTCTTCTATTGCTTTACCTACTACCTTGCTCAAGCGTGTGAAGTCTTACCCGGTTTGCCAATCTGTGTTTCTTCGTTAACTGTTTTCAGAGTTAGTCCATGTACTTCGCAGGTCATCAGGGAAGGATGCCCACTTGATTGTATGTGCATCTTGCAGTGAAATTTCAGTAGCTAGTAGTCTTGAAATTTCATGAAATGGGACTGAAGATCTTATAGCAAAAGCCAAAATATTTATTTTAAGCATGGAAAAAACTTTTTCTTGTGCTGAAATGACATTTGAACAATTTTACTCTGGTTTTGCAAGGAACATGGCTTAGTACTTAGCCTGAAGTTGGAGTTCCTTATTTTGCATTCCCTTTGAGCCAAGTCCCTGATAATAGATCAAACTGTCATTCTTAATGGAGTCAAGAGCAATAAAATAAGGACGAAGTGCAATGTGTTGTAACAGTGTGAAACTGGAATCAGGTCTGTTACTGCGAGACATAATGGCATATAGCTCATTCCTGCATGCAGGCTGCATCATCTCAGGATAATGATCTCTGTGATGAGACAAAGTGTTTCTGAGAGAGACTGCCAAAAATGAAGAGTATGAGTAAGACAGTGGGTTTTTTTCCCTGCAGAAAAGCACTGTGTTCCATAGCCCTAAATGTCAAATTAAACGGTAACTTCCAAGTATAAATACACTTTATAATAGGCAGTATCAACTGTGCTTTGGAAAGCTGGAAATCTTGCAGTACAGATTGGAAAAATGAGACATAATTTCTGCTCACTGTATTGTTGGCCATATAACTGATCTGGAAAAGCAGGTGAACAGTGAGGTAACGAAGTACTAATTTCGTCAAGGTATTTAAGAACCAGCTGTAAAGAAATGTGCAACTACCTTACAGTGCTGCTTAACTAAGCCACAAAATTGTAAACGATATTTGATGTAGAGAAATGTAAGTGTGCCCGTAGGAATGGGAAACATGAAGACATCACAACTCTACTGGGGTAGGTTCTGGCTCTTTAACACTCTGTTGTATTGTGGGATCATCTTCCCATAGGTGACTCTGGGAAAGCATGAGCTCAGTGCTCATGCACTTAGTAGCACTTAATAGTAGTGCAAGGCAAACTGAATGCCAGGTGTTAGTTAGGAGAAAGATGAGGAACAAATCATAAGGCATCATTGTCCAGTGCTGTGCCTTCATCTTAAATATTCGGAGCAGTTCTGGACTATTCCATCAGAAGGGATGAGGAGAAAGTGGAGTGAACTGCATCCATACACAGGGTGAGCACACAGTCGGGCCCCTCTAGCCTGGGAAAAGATGACTGAAGATATGATGACTGACAGATATGATAAACGTCAGCACATGATGAGCTGGATGGGCTGCTGGCTGTGATTAGGCAGTTTTTTTTTTTTTTTTTTTTNTTTTTTTTTTTTTTTTTTGAGTCCTTTTTCCATAGTAGACTGGAAGAGAAGGAAGAGGAAGGCTAATATTTCATTTTATTTAGGCTAGATTGTGTAGGTGGGCATGTATGTGTAGGTGTATATGGGACTTATTTCCTTGACTTTGAGCTTTTTTCTTTGTAGAAAAGGCACTAACCTCTGTCTTCTCAAGGATGGTTGTAGACCTGATTTTCTTAATTTGTGTTTTGTTGTTTGTGTTTTCCCCCGTGAGATGGAGGAGAAGGGGAAAAGAGAGCCATTCTGAAGTATAGTTTCTATTTAAAAAGGTTTTGGTCTATTTTGTTTCTTCTAATAACAAATGGTTGATTTCATGTTCTGGATGAAGATAAAATAGCTCTGAATATTGTTTATGTTTGGGTGGATCTCAAAAGCCATGGAACAGAAACAATCATAGAAATAAAAGCTTGGTTTGGGGGTGGGGGGGGAGAAAAACATTTTAAAAGTTTTTTTGCAACATTGAGTGTGAAATAAGTCACTCAAGCTGTTTTCAGTGTTTAGATCAAGGAGCAAAGTATTTCACTTTGGTTGCTCTAGCCTCTTGTGTGGGCCTGCAATCTTTTCCCCCTCCATCTCGCTTTCCTTCCCCCCTTCCACATGCATGCGTGCGTGCAGACACAACCTTCTTCCTACTTCTCCATGAGGACCATAAGCTGAGCTTTCCAATTTCACAACCCCGTGTTACAGTGAGACCAGGAGGTCTCATGAGATTGTGCATAGTGAAATCTGGGCTTTGTAAACCAGAATTTGGAAGGCATCTAGTCTCAGTGGGTCTGCATCTGTGTTTCCATTCCTCTGTTTTTAAAAGTAGGTGTTAATCCTAATCTAACAAAAAGCTTGGTTGTCCTGGTATTATGCTGCTGCTTGTTTATGTAAACATAATGAGATTTGTTTGATACCTGTTTTGATTATTAAAAAATAAAAATAAAAAATGTACCCACACCATGACAGCTATAAAGCCCTGCAGACTGTCAAACGGTGTTACAAATATTTATTCCTGAGAGGGAAAGAAGTATGCTAATTGGAAATACGTATATTAGGGAGGAAAAAATTGGTAGGAATTTCCTTGGCGAAGTCTCTGAGCGTGAATGTTGCCTCACTTTTGTGGCAAACCTTGCAGTGCTGAGGTAATGCAAGCTACCAGATGTTCAGGGAGTATTTTCAATTCTGGAAAAGATTAGGCCTTTCCTTGGGCTCTAAGGCTTCCTGAAAAGGAAGCCGGTGAAGGAAAAACACCAACAGTCTACAAAGGAAAGCAATACAGCCTTCTGTTTGAAAGAAGGACTTGTATGTGTGTTGTGTATAAATTTATCTTCAAAGAGCTGCTCAGTATTTACAGCGAAATAACTTTTTGGAAATAGTTGCCTGTTGTTGCTACAGGAGAGGTTGCTTGTTTCTGGATGTAATTTTATTTTGTCTTTTTTTTTTTTTATGCTGAACTAACTGTATCAGCCTGTTTTCAGAGAAACATGTATGCCCCTGTTCTGTCCTTGCCTCATAGATGCATTTATTCTGTGCTTTGTGGTTTGCCATTATGGTTCTTCTAATTTCTGAACGCTGAGAGATGAGGGAGAGAGTGTGTTTCCACTATTGTTGAAATGTCATTTCTCAAGTAATCAGGTAGAGTTAAATGGCATTAATGGCAGACTGTGTTCCTTAGTGCTGCAAAAAGAAAAGAAAGCAGTGTGATTGCATGTACTGGTTCATTCTGAATTCCAGAGGGAAGGATTCTAAGTTGTCTCCATTAACATATGTGTGTGTATAAGTGGATATTTTTCTTTTTCAAGGACATTTTTTCCTCTGTAGCAAGATTTTTGCAATGAATACGTCTTCAACATGCTTCTATATTATGTGTGTTGTTTTTTTTTTCTTTCTGGAAAATGTATAAAGTTGGTTCAGCTGAGCGAAGCGTTAGTGTTTTACACAATACAGCTCTCCCACACACTGTGAAAAGTAGTGTTACTACTGGTTTATAGGCCTGGTGCACTGGAAAGCAAGCCTTTTGCACTTGTGCTGAAATGTCTGCCTGTAACCAAAACAAGCTAGATTTAATTGATTTGTAAGTTGCTGTATGTGAGCATTGGTGGAGTTGCGATTTCAGTATGTTCATCTCGTTAATAGGGAATCCCACAGATGAGAGCACGGTTGAATGCAGTCCAATGTGCATCGCAAAAATTTCAGGGTGAAGTTTGAAGAAAGAGGGACTGCTGTAGAAACTATTTCAGTTCCTTCTTGCAGGATCTCTGCCAAGGCCATTCATTTGTAGGAGAAAACTGTTTTGTCTATACTTGTGCATTATAAAATAAAGTACAACCCCTCCTATGGAAAAGATGTATATGCAATGTTTTCTTCTGTTTTCTTTCCATTCTCTGGGACTCTGTGAACCGAAGACACCCCTTAATCCATCCCCTTGCTTGCATTTGTTGTGAGGAACAACATTTTCTTCTTGCTTGCTGGATTAGTCCAAACAATTTCTTTTTCTTCGTAGAAACATAGCTTAATACATAGCTCCCAGCCAGGAAGCGTTCTGGGATTCCATTTGGAAGGTTTTAAGCATGGGGGGGAGAATTGACAAACAACTTAACTTGCTTGACATCTGCTGCTGAAGTTGATGTGCATGAATGTGTCGGATCATTTTGGCTGCCTGCAGAATAGGGAAATGCTAAAACTGTAAATTCAGTAATGTTTTGTTTGTCCTGTCAGCCAAGGTCGCAGATTCAAGCGATGACTGCTGGTTAAGAATTTGTGATTCAATTTAACAAATCTCCCTGCGTATCTGCCCCCGACTATAGGCAGGGTGGATTCTGACAGTGATACTACCAACATGTGAAGTATAAGTGTGGGACACAAGTAATTTAGAAATAGCATTTTTGTAAGGCTGAGAATTACGTAGCTTTTCCCCAAAAGGAGTTAAATCAGAAGCCATTAAGTTTGGCCGTTAAAGCTTTAAATGTATAATTTATCCTTTTTGAATTTGCCATTAAGTATTTATTTTAATCTTTAAATATCGTTAAATGATTATGACAGTGACATGGATTTTAAGATCTTCAGATAATGAAAAAAGAATGGATATCCATGTACTGTGATTCTTTAATGTATCCTGCAGGACACAACCATGAAACAGCTCTGAGTTTGACTTGAAGTCCTTAAAAGTGTGCTAACTGCCCTCATGCTGTGTATTCCTCTGTGTTTTGGGTTGACAGGCTTTCTGGAAGATGAAATCCATGAAAGGTAGTGTCAAAGCTGGGCTTTGGGTGGTGATGGGGGTTTTGCCAAAGCATGTGGTGTGATGGTGCCTCGGGTGGAAAATGGCAACAAGGCAAGAGTCAAAAGTTAATATTACTAAAGGTTAATATGATTATTTAGCCTATAAGGTTTAATTCTGACATGTTATACTGAACTAGTATAAGGAAGGATGGAATCTGTAACCTTATTTGCATCTAGGGAAGGAGGGGGTAGTTTACAACAAATCTTTTAGAACCATGTTACTGCTTTTTGGATGATGGTACAATCCGTCCAGCAATCTTTGAGATTATTGTTTAGACTAATCTTTAAACAAAAATCTGAAAATTATTCAATGGAGATGATGTGATCGACAGTGATAACACTTCAGATGTTTGAGTTTGCTGGCTTATCTGGATAAGAGATGGATTCTCTGCTGCTTTGGGAAATTCCCAGAGGAGGTCTTGGACTTTGTTAACACACATTCAAGAAATTAAGCATAAAGGATTGTGGTTATTGTGTGGTAAACCCTACTTAGTAAACACGGTATCTTTATGTTTTTAATGCTAAGATAATATTAGGCTTAGAAAAGCCTTTGTGTCATACAAATGTAACATATAATAAATACTTGCCTTTCACTTAAATGACAGAAGGGCGGGATTTTCAACTCTTTATCAAGTTGCCAAGCAATTTGAGACTGCTTTCTTCTGCAGAAAATGATTCAGTTGAAGTGCACTTAATTTAATCTCCTCTGTTTCACTGAGTATTTGATAAAAGATAATTGAAAATGCCTCTACTTGTGCTTCAGAAAGTTGTACTTGCAGTTAAACCAGGCTTTGGTTTGCTCTTTTGTTTTTTGCTCCCTCCTAAAGGTCAATGGATCTCATTTGTAATGTGAACTGTGCTAGCAAAGTAAGCCATTTATAGACTTGATCCAGAGCTGATGGAGCAACCAGTTAAACGTGCTTCTAAAACGTATTTGTTGCATTATTCACTGTCTTATAGCGTGAATGTTGAATTAGTAATCCAAGCAAGTTATCGCTGGCTGTGAGGTGGCTAATAATTGATTCATTATTTGATGATTTCTAGATTTTTACAGCAAGTCTCTCTTTGTTCATTTATGAAAGTAATTCGGAAAGGATGTTTGAGGGGAATGCATACAAGATTGGGATTGTTTCTGCTGCTTTCTTCACAGGTAGTAGTTTGCTGGAAGATCGATCAGGGTGCTGGTTCTGTACCATGAGTTCCTTGCCAGTTGTCATCTAAGTCATTACAGTTCTCTTGATACTGCCAAGAGTGAAAAAGTCACCTCTTTCTGTCTCACTTGCATGCCCCCAATGTTCTGTTTTACTAGAGAGAAAGTAAGTATCTCTCTTCTCTTTTTTTTTTTTTTTTTTCCTGATAAAGTTTAGGTTGTTCTGTATTTTTCCCCAGAAGGCAATACTAGAAATACTACCCCATCCTCAACAGAGCAAATTTCCTTCCTGACCTTCACCATCCTTTTTGTTAGAAAATAGTTGTCTCCATGTTGCTGAACAAAATGGTGATGGTTTTGTTAAAGACAGTTCCTTAAAGATATTAAGGAAAACAAAATGTCTAATTAAAAAAAAGATAGATCAGATAAGGTTTATGAACAGAACGGTCAAACAGATGAACAACATTTGAGGGAGATAAAGGAAGGAAAAAACTTTTGAGCAAATAGTGACTGTAATTAAATCTACTATTTTGAAGTTTAAATGAAATGTAAAATAACTTGAGAGTTGTGAGGTGAGAGATGTTCTTTCCACAATCTGTGCAATATTGCTGCTACAGTGCATTACTTTCGGGGACATTAACTGAGGAGTATATAGGAGATAATTGTGGGTTTTCACTTAAAGACAGAGGGAAGTCCATGGTTGCATGGCACAAGCCCTTGTCAATTCAAGCATTCACTAAAATTATTCAGAAAATGGTTCAAGAAGCTCCAGCCTACCAGTTCTTGTCAGGAACTTGAGATTGCGTGCGCTGCAGAGCTTCTGTGCCGAGGGGTTCCACAGGTCTTGTCAGGTCCCTGTGCTCAACAAAGCAAGCTGAGAAAAGATTATGTGGCTCAGGCAGGGCTGAAATTATTCTAACCGTAGCTTCTCTTCGCTTGCTGCACTGAATCAAGAGGAGACGTAGCAAAATCGGCATAGTTCAGGGGAGCCGCGGGGGTAAGCGTGTTGGTAAAGGCAGGCGGGCTGTTGTGCTGGGGGAAGGCTGCGGTAGGCCGGAAGGCGCAGAATGCGTCGCGCTTGGAGCGGTGGCTGGACTTCCCTTCTGGCTGCCCACCCACCGGTAGCTTATCGCACTGTAATAAAAAGACGCCAATTAGACTTCGGTGTTCAAAAGAATCCGGTGACGTGCTTTCAAGACAAAATCACATGCAAATCAGTTAGGCCTTTGCAGCTTCTGTCAAGACTTTGCACATTTGATGACAGGAATTAGATCGGTTAAGTAAGTCTTATGCAATACAGTATAAGCATTGTGAAAAATAGTTTTCTCCCATGGTAAAATGTAGTTGAGATGATTAATTGTATTTTTAGTATTTTTTTTTTTAGTGTATGAGATAACGGGGAAAAGTAGAGTAAAAGAGGGAGATTCTGCAGTCTTTTTTAGACACATGCTACTGGAAACCATTCTTAAGTGTGAAGTAAATAGCAGAAGATGTGCTTTCCTCCATATCAGGATTGGAAACAGATTAATGGACTGGGAGCATTCTGGTCAAGAATGCAGTTTTTTTTTTTTTTTGTTCTAACTTCTGCTATATAGTCTACGAGGGAATGATTTTACCAAGTACAGAAAAATGCTGTTGCCTGCAGTCATAATGTGCTTTGGGGGAAGAACAAAGTTGTTCCTAATGCAAAGGAGGTTATGGATCTCTATCAACTCTATAAATTTACTTTTCTTTAAGCTTTTTTTTTTTTTTTACTGGGATATTTTATCTTTTTGGTAATGTGCATATGATGTATTAATAATGACAACTGTCAGTTTTGTGTGGTAATGCCAGATATTCAGAACAGCTGCATTTCCAAGGAGCTAATGTAGTCCATTAGAGAAAGCTGCAGTTAGTCGTGAAAACCAGACAGTCTACTGTGTTTAGTATCTTTTACATTACAAATGTGAAAAGACTATAAAAAAGTGTGAAGGCAAATTTAAATATTGTTTCAGTTCTCCAGTGGCATTCCAGAGATCCAATTAGCAGAATGAAGGTCTGGGAACTGCTATCATCTCACTAATTTGTTTTGTCTTGGAGAATTTATTTAAAAAAATTGATTATATTTTTAATTTAGAAACAAGGGTATTGAGTACCTGTTTGATTGTATTTTAGAGACCTTCATAACAGGGCTAAGACTTTATACCTGATCTAAAATTACTCCTTAGGGTGAGGAGGAGACAAGCATCTGTCCCTCAGCTGAGCACTTACCTGCGGTGTATGACTGGATTTAGCTTGTTTGTACAAGTACTTTTTGTGAAACAGAGGCCCTCAGAAGGCTCACCTTCTCCCTAGAGTTTTCTGGTGATAAAGGAGGGTACTTCAAACCTGGAGGTACCCACTGGCTGCCCACTGAACATGAGAGACTCTTCTGTGCTCTCCTCTCAAAGTAATACTGCTTCTGGAGATAATGGCTTTCCTTAAGATGCTCTTTGAACAGAGACAAGGCTATTGTAGTGATTTGGGTCAAAATGAAGGTAGCTGGTACCGAGAAATTTCTTTCTTACAGTATGCACTTTGGGTGTAATACCCATTATTTTAGACGGATCTGAGGGATCCAAATTGCCTCGAGTACTCATAGCCCCAAGGTACGTTTCTTTTTATGTCTTCCCTCAAACTTGTTCAAATGGAATAGAAATTTCTGGTGGTAATGTACATTTGGGAGTTTGTGCTTGAATTTGTATTGATTGAAAGTTAGCGCAGTTTAGAAGCCTTACAGCTATTCAGTGTATTTGCTAGTTATGATCCTTGAAGCTTTTGCGAGTGTGTGGTTTAGTGTCCATTGTCCTTTGAATTCAGCTGGAGTATCTCATTTGAAGTGGTGAGACTTTGATGTATACCTCCTCCAAACTTTTACAAAATTGGTTTAATTTTGGTCCACGTGAACCTAATGAGGTTCAAAAAGTCCAAGTGCAAGGTGCTGCGCCTGGGCTGGGGCAATCCCATACATGAGTACAGACGGGGTGGAGAACTCATTGAGAGCAGCTCTGTGGAGGAGGACTTGGGACGAAAAGCTCGACATGAGCTGGCATTGTGTGCGTGCAGCCCTGAAGGCCAACTGCATCCTGGGCTGCATCAACAGAGGAGTAGCCAGCAGGTCAAGGCCCCCTCTGGTCTGCCCTTGTGAGGCCCCACTTGGGGCCCCAGACCTGGACGCAATACTCCCAGTACAAGAAGGACGTGGACCTGTTAGGGTGGGCTCCAGAGGAGGGCCACGAGGATGATCAGAGGGCTGGAGCACCTCTCCTGTGAAGAGAGGCTGAGGGAGTTGGGGTTATTCAGCCTGGAGAAGAGAAGGCTCCGGGGAGACCTTAGAGCGGCCTTCCAGTACCTAAAGGGGGCCTACAGGAAAGCTGGGGAGGGATGCTTTGTCAGGGAGTGCAGTGATAGCACAAGGGGGAATGGCTTTAAACTAAAAGAGGGGAGATTTAGATTAAATGTTAGTGAAATTCTTCACTGTGAGGGTGGTGAGGCACTGACACAGGCTGCCCAGAGAAGCTGTGGATGCCCCATCCCTGGAGGTGTTCAAGGCCAGGTTGGATGAGGCCCTGGGCAACCTGATCAAGTGGGTGGCATCCTGTCCATGGCAGGGGCTTAGAACCAGATGATCTTTAAGGTCCCTTCCAACCCAAGCCAATTCTGTGATTCTATGAATTTCTTAGGGTGTCACTCAGAAGTGACCAGTTGTTCACATTTGCACAACATACTGTTACCTATAAGAAAACCTAGAGAAGCTTTTGATTTCTCAGCTATGTGTGATGTATTTTTTTTGTGTGTGTGTGAAGAAGAAATAGAAGTTTTTTTAGGCATTGGCACTTCTCTCTACATCTGTATAGATAGATAAATAAATAAAATCTGTAATCTGTATAGGTTTTACTTGTATGAATGAAAACACATGCAAACACAGGCACACAGGTGTATAAATTCATTATTTCTGTAACCATAATTCCTTCCTTTATTACTAGACATGAGTGTGTTAAAAGGACATCGGTAGTATGTCTTGATACCACTGTGATATAGATTGTTTTTCTTCAATAGATTGTCTATTAAATGCAAAATATAGCAGTGCTTTATTTAAAATAATTGTGCAGAGTATTATAAGTATTCCATGTCCAGGTGCAGTCTGTGTCCACCTGAGAGGTACTTCTGCAGATTGCAGATGGTGCAGGGTAACAAGTTAAAAGCAGAGGAATCATTCCAAGAGGCATAATCACTGTAATTTTTGCAAATGTTTTAATATTGCAAAGCTGAAGTATATCTTTATATAGAAGCCTGTTGATTTTGAAAAGATATAGGGTGAATTACTGACCACAGGATATCAACGTAACTTGTAAAGGTACTTCCTTTGGTTACTCCATTCCCTATACTAACTGTTTCTTTGGTCATAACATACCCAGAGAAATGGTTATGAGGTACAGGCTGTGTAATTCTTCACGTACCTTTCAAGTCAGTAAGGCATATGTTTCAACTCTTCCAGTTAATGATGTTGTGTCATTTTTGAGTGTCATTCTTGTGTATGGTCGAAGCTAGAAGAGGTTTGCCTTTTTCTCTAAACAAACCACTTTGCAAAAGCCCTTCATTCTCCTGCCTAGGAGAAAACTACAGCAAGCCTTGACAGAGATGGTTTGAAGTGCTTGTGTGTGAGTAAATATCAGACGTCTGCAGGATCCATGGTAGAGGCTCAGCAGAGAGATGTGGCAAATATTTTGCTTTTTATGTGATGTCTTCACCTAGCCTAGTCTGGCTTGCATCAGGGTGTTAGAATGCAGCATTGTCTCAGACATTTTGCTGCATGTATCAAACTCTTTTTCCTACCGTTTATCCTGCTGGTTTTCCTGCTACTTGTTCAGGCTGTGAATTTTTCTTTCCCCCTGAGCGTCTCTGATCTTCCTGCTGCTGCTGCTGCCTCTCTTGCATGGGCTGGAGATCTGCATAAAGCAACAACCAGTGAATCCTCTTGCATTATGCCTTATTGTTCCCCCTTGTTCGCCTTGTGAAGTATGCCTTTCATCTGTGGTCTTTATTATACACTTAATGCAAAACTGTTTTCCAATGATAAAGATAACTGCAGTCTTGGAAAGGTGCTTCTTTCATTCACTAGTAGCAGGAACTAGCCCCTTGATATTTGAATAAAAGCACTAACAGCTCTATGTTCCACTTAAGTCAAAGTTGTTTTTCGTGAGTCAAGACGATATGCAGAAATGAAACAATGTCGCTAACAAAATTGAACAGCACAGCACTATCTCTCGGAGAAAAAAACCAACTTGCACATTGATGGATTGCACGTGCTGGGTCACTTCTCGGTGCTAGGCTGTGAATATGGCTTGCTGCTCTGCTTTATATTGGTCTGCTTCATTATAATAATAGTGTAGTAGACCAGCTATATTTTATATTATTTAGATCAGTAAAATCAAGTATATATAATTTTGGATAAAATTCCTGTTTCTTGCTAAGGTCATTTATTCAAAAAATTCTGATAAACCTTACAGATATGCTTATACCTTGGTAAAAACAGTGAACAAACAATTTTGAGAGATTAAGAACCAGAGCAAATGTGTAGGCTAGTTTTATTGTTTGCCATCCATTGGTGAAGGGATCTGTTGGTGTTATTTCCATGACAACATCATCTGTGGCTTTTCTGCTGGCTAATGATGATTACTTTCATGTATTAGCAGAAATCTTGCAGAAAACCTGACTTGAGATCTTTGCTAGAACACCTGAGTCCTATTTGTCACTTCTGGTTTTGCTGTTCCTTATGTGGAAAACATGTTAATTTCGTATCTGTCCTAACATTCATTATTAATAATATTTTTTTATAAATGTACACACTGCAAACCTGCCCTGCTGCAGCAATAACTTGCACAGTTGTCCATCCATTCTTCTCCTCTCCCTCCCCCCAGTTCATCCTGTAGCCATAGCTGCATCCTGAGTTAGTTAAAGCCCATCAGTTTAAGGAGGAGTAAATTTTTTCACTTCCTGGGAAGATGCCCAAACACTCTATCTCTTCCTGGGGGAAAAGACAATTTCTTCAGCTTCTCTTGAAAATTTACTGTGTAGCAGAGTTGAGGGGAACCAAAAAGACCCCAGTCTGCTAAGGACTGGAGGAAAGTTGCTCATGCAGGAGAAGAGCACTGCCCAAGTTCCTGGCCCTAGAACAGATGAGGCCATTTTTTCCCCCAGCGACCCCCGGGTGTTCAATACGGGGCAGTGCTTGGAGCAGAAGGTGTCAGTTCAGGTTCCTCCTCCGCCTGGTGACTGCATCTGCCTAGGTTGCAGCATGGTGGTCCCTCTCTCTGTGACTTTGCTGGCTTGTTGGCTCACCTGGTGAGCGCGTTGGAAGTCCTGTCCTGCTGCGCTGATCTCTCCTCGGGCACCTTCAGGCAGCCCCGTGCCCGACACACACCTGCGGGCTGCAGGAGCGAGCGCCCCGGTGCTAAGGTCTCTGTGGGTGTAGTCGTCGTCAGCAAGAGAAGACTTAATTGCTCGTACACGGTAGGGCTGGGAGGGAAGCACGCGTCTCTGGCTCTCTCGTAGCCTAATAAAGCTGCTTTTTTAAACTCGAATGTTCTGCTAAAGGACAGGATGTTTCAGTGAGTATCAGCAAAATGATAAGTTTAGACAGATTTATTTTTATCCAACATGTTTATTACACAGCAATTGAGATTTGAGGGAAGATACGGTTTGCAAAAATATAAAAGCGTCTTTAGGACAAAAAAGGAGGATTTGGATTAAATATCCTTTTAAATACAGGACTAGAAGCTTATACTGAGGGCATTGAAACTGTCTCCATTGCTGCCACGTATACCCAGATAAAGCACAGCTGAACAACAGTTTAAAAAAAAATCCCGGTTTTATTTACATCCTGCATGTGTTTTCCCAAAGATTTTTATTTTATTTTATTTTATTTTTAACTAAAAGCAGCTTTTTACAGCGATCCAGGTTAGTTGATGGAAATAAACACGAACGCTGAGAGGTGCTACTTTGGAGATTATTCCAAGGAGAAATTTCTGTGTTGACACGCAGCGGTGTAACTGCCAGTAGAGCCGAGCCATGAAAACAAAACAAAAATACCAGGGCTGATTCATGGCCACATTACTTCAGATTAGTGCCAGCGTAACTCGATTTGGTTTGGTAAGTTTTATTTAGACATCTAGAGCAGGCTGAACCCTGTTTCAAAGCTCACAGTATGATCTGCTAATGCTGGATTAGAAAGACCATTTGTTTAATGGAATTAGAGTGGCATAACACAGTGATGAATGTGGTCCATAATCTTCAGCACTGATCTATGTGAACTGTAATAACATCACAAGAAAATTAGTTCTCAAGCATGTTGGAGGAAGAACAAGGAGTTGTTGGGAATCAGTTCATACGATATATTGGAATAGTTTCAATTCCTTTCGTCAGGAGTGAAAAGCACTATTGTTTACAGGGCCAGTGGAGGTCTTGTATACCCTTACATTCTTCTTGTACCCTTTCTGAAAATGCCATGCCGAATTCCCTTAGTAAAGGTTCTCGTAGGTCTTGAATAGAGTTTAAAGGGGGAGGGTATTAGTTTGAACTAGCAAACAGTATCTCGGATATCAGGCAAGACGGAACAAATTGTGCTGAGCATGTGCTGAGTTGATTGAAATTCAGTTCCAGGAGAAGCCAGTCATTTAAACTGTATTTGAGTATTTAACTATGCTTTTTTTTTTTTTTTTAACATATATGACTTTAGGGACACACAAATCATGTTACACAAATTCTCATCTAGACAAAGCCAAACCTTGCTGTAAAGACCATTAGTATCTAGTTATTAAGTTGCTGGGGAGGGCGTACACAACTGATAGCTTTGTACATTGCTGCTTTTCCAGGTACATGACCTGGCCCCTATCAAGAAAGGACTATAACAGATCAGTAGTATGTGCAACCTGGCACAAATTGGTTTTCTTCTATAAACAGGTGCTTTGTGTGTGTGTGGGTGTGCACGTGTGTTTGCTGTCTATAGAGTATGGCTGAACAAGAAGAATTCAGTTTTAGTGTAATTCTGAAAATGATGTTATGCATGCTGATCTGTGTAGAGCTTGGCCAGTTCCTTGTGCAGCATCAACCAGTATGAGTCCATATAGATTCACTTTTATGCGGATTTAAAATTTCTGTCAAAGGCAAGAAGTGCTACTAAAGCAAAGCCATTTGGGAGTGAATAAATAAATGATCCATCAACTGCTGTTTCCAACTTCTTTTTAAAGTTAATTTGGCTCTTGCAGCACTTAGGCTAGGCACATATTTATAGCTGTAAGCCTTTACTCTTTATACAGTTTTGGCCTGGTCTGGCTGATTTGGAAAGTGCCGTTGTAGATCCACTTTCTGCAGTTCTCATGACCAGCAAAATAATAAATATACCATATTACCATTTATGGATCAGCATGATTTTTTTTTTTTTTTGATTTAGCTCACCTGGAGTAGTTCAGACATTAATGTTATAAATGTTATAATGTTCTTCACATCCTGGAAGTTATTTGCTTAGGTAAGGTGTGCTGCTTTTTTTTTTTTTTTCCTCCCTGCACTGAGGGTTTTGGGGAGAGGAGGTGGGTAAACCAAAACTTGAACAATTCAAAGATGCTACTTGAAGGTGGCGTTGGTCAGTACTCACGGCTTAGAGCCTGGAAGAAACAGTCAGTAAAATACTGAGGTGTGTTAGTGTTCCTATTCCAATATCTTTGTTTTATAGGCTTCAGGCTCTTTGGACAAGGTGTCGATTGCTAGATGCCAAAACATCCTAAATTGGAAATGTTACAACATAAAGGTACATTTTTTAAGGATTACTTTGCAATGGTAGCAGGAAGTTCTATTTCCTCTGCTTGGTAAATAGCTTCTTGGTTTCTTGTAACAGCAATAGGTGAGCTAGTGTTTCTTGTTCCAGGAAGTAACTTCTGTAGTATGACATTTAAGCAAAGCAACTTCTGTAATAAAACATTCAAGCATAAGTGTTATAAAACAGCGTATATGTGACTACAGCCTGCTTTAACTGCACTCCTTCATCTTTCTGTCTAGGACCATTTTTAACAAATGTATCGACTCATGCAAGATCATGCACAGTGGTCAGTTTTTGCACACTGAAAGTTCATTGTGGTTGAGTCTCGTCCTGATGGAGCAGCGTTGGAAGGGAAAAGATGTTTGCTTTTCTTCCCCTTTGCACGTCACAGCAGACTTTCACCTGAACTAAGCTGATTTCTGACCAAACTTGGTTATGGTACCTCGTGGTTCCCAAACACTGTGAGAGGGACTTAACTAAGATTTTGTTTTCTAGGTGGGGAACTGTCTGCAGTGCTCCTTTTATATGCATTGCCAGATATGGGACTGAAATTTGGTAGTGTCTACGGACTGAAATAGGTTGAACAAGAAATTCAGAACAAATTGGTTCCATAATCTGTGTGGATACCTGTAGGTTATTCAGGTCCAAGTATTGATGCATTTTTTCCAACAGATTTAAAGAATTTCAGTTATTATCCACGTGTGATTGCTTCTTAATTGCTTCCAGTTAGGATCAGAAGTTCAGTCTTCTCATAGAAGAGAAGTTATCCATCACTCAGGTACCTTGGGGGATGGAGGAGTGTGCCTGATTCCTTATCTGAGTCTTGGAAGATCTTTGGTATTTTCCATTGTTACAGGGCTTTTTTTTCCTCTGACTTTGTTTTCTCCAAATGAGTTGTTCCTATAAAGGAATTTAAACTGGGGATAATGATTGTTCTCTGTTCCAAAAGCTAATAAAAACAAAGCTCAACAGTATGCAGTTGGAGGCCTATGGAAAAACTTGGGTGTAACACACAAAGTAGAAAAACAAACTTTGCTGATGAGGCCAGGAAGCTACAATCACATTTTCCAGTTTTAACTGTATGTTTTGGTCCTAATTGGAAATGTTTCCTGTAAAACTTAATTTTTCCTCTCTCTTTTACTTTGTAGTTGTTTTTTATTCATAAACTTTGGACAGGAGGGAACATTAAATGTCAAAAATATTCATGTATGATCTTGAACATAGGGAAAGGATGTATTTTTGTAATATTTTACAGGAACACATGTTGCTTTGTGCTCAGTAAGACTGTTAGGATTTGTTTGTTTATTCCAATAGTTGGCCAAAAGATACTTTGGGAACGCTGTTACTAAATAACTGCATACCCTACAATTTTATATTTCAAACAAACCCATTTCTTTGTATCATGAAGCTTTTCTTTAAGGCAACTTTTTTAAAGCATACCTCTTTCCCTTCCCCTTTCCAACCTATACGTTTTCCTAGGTTCTTAGGGTGTTCTGTGTGATGCGTACGTTGCCTATAGATGTTTTTCTGTAGAACTTCTCCTGTGACTTTTTTTTTGAGAAAATCAAAAACTTTTCTTTTTGCTGATTGATAACACCTGGGGAGGCAAGAATAGAGTTAGATTTGGCTTGTAATGATTCCAGTCTAAAAAAACCTTCACTTCAACTAACAGTAATCCAAATTTATATTTGCTACTGATATCGAGAGCGTTCAGAGCGTTGGGATGGATACATGTCAATCAGTTCACCAGACTAAAATCAAACAACCAAGGCAGTCTTCTGTGTTTATCCAGGTCTTGGTGCCTTTTATTACTCTTCATTTGGGCTCAGAGTAAGAACAATGTGTCACTGCTCTAACCTTTTTAAAGAATTCCTGTGTCTGAATTCTTCTTTAGGGCCTTTAAGGTTTCCCGCATTGAATATAAAGTATATCCAATCCTGTATTGGTGGGTGTTTTTGTTTTGTTTTTAATGTATATTTCTTTGTGGTGGCTTAAATTGGAATAGTTACTTCTGGTTGTTCTTAAATATGATTTTATGAGGAGTTATGAGGACACTGGTTATTTTGGCTATGTGGTTTTGAAGAATTGAAGACAAGGGTTGCTACGTAGTTGGCTTATTGTTAGGTATTGTATGTTCTGGAGGAGACCAATAATTTGGTGAAAAGACCGGAGCAATTCTTGAAATGGTGGGAAGGGGTAGGATTGTGACCTTTAATCCTCTTTGCCCAATAGCTCTGAGAATGGGTAACTTTGATGGAAAGACTGTTAAGAATTCGGATTTGAAGACACTGAAAATAAACTCTTAGCTCAGCCAAATAATTCAACAGAAACGACAGAATTTCAGCCCTGTTCTGTGGGTTCCAAGTTAATGGGGACTTCTGGTGCCCTTTCTCTCTGCTGTGTCGCTAATCTGTTTGCAGAAGGGACCTTTGTGCTTATTGAAATGATGGGGCAGTTGAGACAAGATTATCCCGTCCAAAACATAGCCCCATCGCTGCGAGGTGACAAAACAGCACAGTCCCTGCTTTGCAGCCGGTGGGATGCAACTTTCTCCTGTAAAGTAGCAAGGTGTTACGGGGGGAGAATTAACCATTCCTCTGCGAGTTTGAGGCGCATATCCTGCGAAAGTGTTTTGTGTAAAGGATTATCTTCCCCTGTGTATCACAGAACTGTGCCACATGAGGACTGCTTGGGTGCTTGGGCAGGTTGGCTTGGGTAGGGCACTTCAAGTGAGGGGTGAAGAGGTGATGTCTACCGGCTGGAGCTGGATGGAGGAGCTTGCACGGCCAGCGGTTCCAGTTCATCCTGTTTACAGGACGTGCCACATGGCTTTCTGGCCGCTGAGCTCACGCCATAGCTTCTAACCACAGGATAAAAAGTTGCCTAAGTGGTAGAAGTGAAGGAACTGTCAGCGATTCGTTCGGGGATCAATTTTCTGTGTGTCGAAAAGTGCAGTTCTTCCAAGTGGAACTGGTAATTTAATAAGCACTCAGGAAAGCGGGTAGAGCGAGTGCACGACTTGGCGTGTTAATCGGAGGGCCACATCGCGTGCCTTAGCATCTGGAAACAACTTGGCAGGTTGGGGACACTGTGTGAGGGACTTAGCCCTTCCTTTGACAGACGCCTTCCCAGCACAGCCTCCGTCCAAAGCTGGGCAGGCTGGTCGGGGGCACTCCCATCCTCGCTGTTGTGTTCCCTAGTTGTGACTGAAATGTCAAAAGATATTAAAAATAGTGAGCTAACTCCTCAGAGCTGAAATATTTGATGAAGTGTCTTGGCTAGTTATTTCTGTATTTTTTTTTTTTATTCTGAGCCTACAGATATTGAGAAATGCTGCTAGCATAACTCATCTCAGTCTGTTTTGTGAAACAACTTCCTTGCCAACCTGTAGTACCTTTTGGTGATGATGTCAAGGACTAAAATTGGTTAACCACTTCAACAGCAATTAAGCAGCTTTGCTGTGGTGGGTTTTGTACATGTGTTACATTAAAAGGACTGTGAGCTTGGGTAAATATTGACTGTTTTTAGCACAACTGCCCGTTCTATTGATAGTGGCTAACTTTGGGCTGCTGGTATTGTCACCTCTTCTCAGGTGGCCTGGTTTCCATGCTGCCAGCTGGGACAGCTGTTTGATGTACCTGTCAAAGGAGCTCTTTTCTTTCTATTTTACCCGTAAGTTCAGTACTCGTGGGCTTGTGTGTTTCCTGATTTGGTTTACAGATGCTGTTACTCTAAGGTGACTTCATGTAACAGCACCTTCTTCCTGATGGACTGCTTCTTGATGCATTATTGACTAGCTCGCCCAGAGTAACAGTCAGCTTTCTGTGAAGTAGCATGCCTTGTTCTTCTGGGAGATTGATTTAATTACATCTTTAAACAAATACATGTGTGCTGAGCCCTTCCAACTATGCTGCAAGAACTTCTTGCCCATGGGAAAACTGATGCTAAATTTCTGTAGATAATTTGGAATCCTCATAGTTTATTTTATACCATAGATATATTTTCCAGACCCTGCCGTTGTCACCATATCGGCAGTTATTTACTTTTGTCAAACTGTTTTTGTGAAAATCTGATGAACATATTTAGTAAAATAAATTAAGAAATAGTCCTCAAATACATAATGTCTTAAAATGGCACGCTAGGCTTTGATCTTTCAGAGACGGGTTGCTAATTCCAGTGATGTTTCAGAATCAGTAATAACTTCCAGGTAGGGTTTGCATCAGATGTGCCTAGTCTTAATGAAACTAGCTAACGTAAAATGAAACCTGAGAGTTCTTAGAAAATAGCAGAATATGAGTTCTGCTTGTAGTTCCACTGAGAATTTTATTTTGAGTTGTTTTGCACTATTGTATGAATATATTTTACCAGTTAGTGGCATATTTTACTCTCCACAATTCAAGTGGACAAAAAAAACTAATGAACTTGCATACGTTGAGTGCTATAGTACAAATTTTTATATTTAAAGAAATTGTCTTCTAAATAACTCACTCTCCTGTTTATTACTCCTTAAAATACCTGCTAGGAAAACGTGCACTTCAAGAGAAGATCACAGTGATCTGATGGGTTTGAATGGGCTAATCTGCCGCCAGATAACTTGCATGTGGAGACAAAAACATCATCTGCGTGCTGCCTGTGGAAATCAGTGGAAAGGGATGTTTGGCATGTGACGAATCCATGCTCTTTCTATACGTGTCAGCATTAAAAGAGATTTTGGCAGCGCTATTTCCCCCTCTCCCTGCTTTGGTGAGCTCTGTGCTGCCTAGGAGGCTTCACTCTGTTCCTCTTCGCAGCTATCGATGACAGTGACTCATTCTCTAGTTCCTATCTGTCACCTCGAGTAAGTTGTGTTCTTAGAGGGGGGAAAAAAGAAAACAACATTCTTTCCCTTTTGGTTCATAGTAACCGTGTAAGCCAGAAATTTATAAGCAGATGTATAGGAACGTAGTCAATCAGAACCGCAAAATGTTAAAATACTAGCGGTAGGGCAAAAAGTTGATCTCGGTCTGCTTCTTTATGTACTGGCCTGCGCGACCATGCACCTTGTGGTACGGAGGTGCGGTTGAACCAAGGTGGGAAATGGGGCTAGACTCCAAAGTCAGAAAGATTGTGAGTAAGTAGATGGGGGTGGGGAGGGCTGCGGTGACCTGCTTTTTTCTGGGTGTGGAGTAAGTATCGACCTGTTTAAGAACCTGTGCTCTCACCACTGCTGCAGTGCCAGTGTTTCTTGAAGTGCAGAATTGCAAATTGCCATCAGACAAATGCTATGCGTTGTAATATTGAGGTGGTGGTAGTTACTGGTGTGTTTCCCCTACAAATGAGGAGGAAGGCATTTACTTATTTTCCATAGAAGTATGTCATGCTCTAGACATAGTTACATATAGACATACAGCATTAGCTATATGAAATTACAGAGCAAGTATTGTTACAGAGGGGAGATAAAATGCAAGGAACTTGGATATTGATGAAAGATAGTTTTTCTTACAGACAGCCTCCTCTGAGAGTATTAATATAGTGTACGGCTTCATTTTTAAATGAATAATATATAAACAAAATAATGCATTCTTTACCGCATGCTTGTATTTTATTTATGTTTGCGCACATGTTCAACACTAATTAAGCACAGCTCTTTATGGTTTATTTATTTGTTCTGGAGAGGCTGCTAAATATTTGAGGGAAGCAGTAACAATGTGTCTGACCTTTCCAGTGGCTGTGTTATCAGTAAGACGGGTTCTGCAGGAGGCTGCAAGAACAGTAAAATAGCAGGTTGATCTTTTTCTCCATTTGCTGGAACGTGCTCAAGAGACCTGAAAGCACAAGGCAAAAAAACTACCGCCACCACCACCAACAAAAAAGCAGTGAGTGGCTAAACAGCATTTTCTTGTGCTTCCAGATCTCGGGAGGATGCTACTGACAGGGTGAGGTAAAGGGTTAACAACCTTTGTTTCATTGCTTGTTTTTTGTTTCGATCTGTGTTTTATTACCGTACCCCAGTGATAGTATTTCATGGGGTGAACGGTTTTCTTTTTTAATGCCAATACCAGGAAATAAATGGTGTGCCTTTAAAAGGTTTTAAACAACCCTAAATGGAGGCAGCGACGAGGCCTTAAGTTTTATAGAGCACGGGCAGCGTGCGTGGCTTCCTTGTGCGGTGTTCTCATGGTGGGGTTTGTCACCAACCATCTTCAAAACGTATTTGCCGTGTGCACGCGCCTTTTACGGCCTCTCCCTTTTCTTCGTCCGAGCTCGTATCCCCACCTTTGCTTAACAGAGATTCCCACCTCTGGTTCCCGCAGCGCCGGGGGGGCCCCTCCGGCAACTCCGCTCTGCCTCCAGGTCTGCCCTGGGCCCTCCCCTCCTGCTCGCGCAGAGGCGGCCGCAGCACTTCTCCTCCTCTCTCGGTAATCGGCATGGTTAGCAGAGAGTTATTCGAGTGCCACAAGATTTTGCTTCACAAAGAGATCCAAACTTAGGTCTTTTTTATAAAGAGGGGGAAAAAAAAAGTTGCAATTTTTTTTTTTCTTAGCTACATACGCTTCCCTGTTGTGCATGCTGTGTGCACAGTTGCTGTCTGATGAGGCTCTCAGTTTTATTTCTGATAAAAACAAAACCACTGGGAGAGAAATAATTATTTGCATGTGCTAATAGCATAGGTTTAAGAACAAGTAAAAAAAAAAAAAAAAAAGCAAGCAGGTATGGAAAAGCTGATAGATGCCTGTGTATTTGGGTGGTAACATTGCTATATAAAGCAATGGAAACTAAATGTTTGTTATATTTATAAGAGGATTTTGATTGATCCTGGCATTTGTTGGCGATTCCAGTAATGAACTCTGCTTAACTGATTTCCACATGAACATGGCCATTTCTTATGTTGTTCTGTGGAAGCGCTGTGTATGTGTATATACAAAATTAATATTCTCATAATGGAAGATGCAATTTGTGCTC
The DNA here is from genome assembly GCA_013399115.1 of Anseranas semipalmata. Lineage (NCBI taxonomy): Eukaryota > Metazoa > Chordata > Aves > Anseriformes > Anseranatidae > Anseranas > Anseranas semipalmata. The sequence continues at coordinate 77,836 of VXAA01006963.1, forward strand.
TATTCAGTCGCTCATGTTTGTGCTAATTAATCATTAATCATCCGCTGTTGGAACAGTATCTTTTTTTCTTTAATTAGCCACTGGTACATGTTTGTTAGAAGTCTGCCTGCAGAGCTCTTCCAGTGCTGCAGCGTGTGCCATATTTTTCTGTTAATCAGTAGGCAACATCTTATAGCTTTTTTTTTGTTGGTGTGCTTGCTTGCTTGTTTGCTTTGCTCTCTGTCTTTATAAACGTAAAAATCTCCTGGTGGCATACATTTGTGTATGGCAGTGACCTCCAAGTAGCAATGTGCTGCATGGGTTTCTATACCGTGATACCTCAGGGGGAGAAGAGAGGCTGCTGTCTTGCCAAGGAATGCAAGCTGATGGTAGTGCTTCTTCCAGCCACACGGACTGGAGATGAGCAACAACTTTCTCCTCTCCTTCCGCCACTGAGGAAGGATGAAGGATCGTTATGACTAATTGGGGTTCCATTTTAACTTCGTTGTTCGCTGTAGCTGTCACTGTGAACATGACTCCAGGTGGAGTCGGGCTTGACAAACTTTCACCTCCTCCTGGTTTTGTTCCGATTCTCAGTCTGTTCTTCAATTTCAGTGAATTCCAAAGACCTGTATTCATTAGTCCACACCAGAGTATTTCAGTGAGTGGACTTACTGGAGTTAGGGCAGCAAAAAAGAAAAAGTTGAGCCAAAAAAAAAAAAAGTGTTTTCTGAAGATGTTCATCTTCCAAGTATCTGTGGAAAACAACAGCACAAAATGAAATTTTCTTATCTGCTCCGCCGCTTCTGGTAGCGCAAGTGAAGAGTTCTTGGGTTGGGCTTTAAATGATGTGTGAGGTTTGTGGGCAGCCTCCAAATCACATGGCTCGTGAAACGTAAAGAAAATTGAAACCAACAGCCATATTGATGTGCTGCGTTGGGTTTCATTTCTCACAACGCAGCAGAGCTCCCAGGAGGGAGCTCCTAGGAAGGCACCCGGCAAGGGCCTGCGGCTGCCTCTTCTCCCCGCTCGGAGCTCCCGTATAATCTGACCCCCCTTCAGCCGTGGCCGGGCTCAGTACGACTACCTGCGGCTGGCAGGGCAGGCAGCGCCTAACGCTGCTCCAACCGAGCGGCGAGGGAAAGGGGGTTAAGCTGGGATAATGCTCCAGCCTCATCCCGGCAGCTGACGGCATCGCCTCCCAGCCTTCTCGCTCCGGATGCCTTCGGGAGGGGGAAAGCGCGAGCAGCTCAGGTTTGCCGTGTTGCTGGGGCAACCCGCTGGTTTAGTCATTTATTTTAAACCCCAGTCCCATGCAGCTTTTGCTGGAGCGGTCTGCTGTGCACCGAGGTGTGCTTTGGTGGTGGTTGAATGTGTCTTGTGTAACCGATAGGGAGAAGGCGTCTTCTGCCGCCTCCCAAGTCGTTAGGGAGAGGTCTGTCTTAGAGTTCAGCGTTTTAATTGGAGCGTATCTATGCGTGTCCATGCACAGAAATTAAACACTGCATTGGTGTGTGTATTTATATCAATGCTTTGCAGTGCTACTAGAGCATTTGAAACTCCACTCCCTACTTTCCCTGGTATTCCCAGGCCTTCTTTGGTTTGTTTGCACATGTCTACCTGTGAATGTGGCCTAAATCTTCCTTTCGATTTTTATTAAAAAAATAAATAAATTGAAACACAAAATTGTTGTTCGTCACATGCATGGATAACTTAGCCTGCAGAATACGTGTGCTTCAGTGATATCTTCATTTATGTACAATTTTAAGCCCCAAGATATAAGAGGCAGTAGGAAATTCATGCTAATACTGTTCAGCAGCAGAGATGACTTTTGAAATGTGTTGTGATTGGTAATAGTGGCTTTACTGTAAAAGCTGATCAGATTTTTTTTTTTCTCCATGCAGCTGTCCCATTTCCTCCAAGTCACCGGCTCACAGCTAAGGAAGTGTTTGATAATGATGGAAAGCCTCGTGTGGATATCTTAAAGGCACACCTTATGAAAGAAGGGAGACTGGAAGAAAGCGTTGCTTTGAGAATAATAACAGAGGGAGCTTCGATTCTTCGTCAGGAAAAGAATTTGCTGGACATAGATGCACCAGTCACAGGTTAGTATGGAGTTATGATGGTGGCGGTGATGGTCATTGCTTTGGGACACGTTAAGTAATAATACATCAGTGGATGCAGCTTCCTAAGGAGCTGAAAGGAAACTTGAAAATAATTTATTCTCTCCAATCCTTGATACCCTCTTTGTCTCTTACCACTAAGATAATGGAGGCCATCAAGCAGCTTGTAATAGAGGAAATGATCATATCTGCTGAACTCTTTCTGTTTCTAAATCAGAGAACATTTCTAGTCTATACAAGAAGATTAGAAGAACTTTCTTAAACTTGAAAAAGATGTCTGGCCTTTTGCACCAGGAATTAATTCCATAGTTGTGTAGATGTCCTTTACCATAGTAGCACTATTCAGACATACAGACACAGGTTGGCTCTGAAGGAACGATGGTGTCAGAGTAAATGGAAATTTAATTAAAAGTTGAGGAAAATAATGAGTACAACAAAAAGGAAAAACTTAACAGAATCCCAGTTTGTGTTGCCTGGGGAATTAATGAATTGAGCTGGTTGCAGAACCCATTCTGCCCTTGACTATCAAATACTACCACCCACTCATTAATCCTCAGGAAATGCTTTATATTTTGAATTTCCTTCTCTAATTGTCTCCTGCCACGACTACATTCTGAACATATGAACGCATTCGCTTGCTCTAATGTGCCTCCTCCCCTGTTTTTTGCTGTTATCAGATATGAATGCATTTTTGGCAAGAGATCTATCTGTGGCATAGAAAGTTAGTTGTGGGGCAAAAGATAACTAATTTTAGGCAGCTTAAACTATGAAACTGAACTGTAAAACTTGGTTTCAAAAGGCAAGTCCTTTTGTCACATTTGTTCCTGGGGAGCACTGACCGAAGGGGAAAAAAAAATCAAAGAAACATTTTCTTCTGTTCTTTCTAACCTAGAAGGGTTACCAGTCTTTATCAGTACTGGTAGCATTCACAAAAAACTATATAGACATAGAAAGCCTTCATTTTCAATAAAACTTCTCTGAAACCAAAGAGCATAGTGTCTGGACTAGAATGATACGCAAGTTATTAAAGACTGTAACTTTTAAAATGACATCCAAATAGGGGATTCTGGGCTGACCTGGAGAGGTAATGTGCATCAACTCTTAAGTAATAATTAGCTTGTCATGCTGCCTTACGATTCTGATGGAAAAGATGTCAATCATGTTGCAGCTCAAGGATGAATAAAAGGGTCCCCTGAGTAGACTGAGAATAGTGTTCTACAGACATTTTCTTTGAAGGGAGAATACAGGCTGTTCAGGATGCTAAATGGAAGAAGTTGTGGAGATGCAGTACCATTGTCCATAACTGAGTGGCAGATGTGCAGAAATTCTGCCTTTTTGTGGACTTTTAATCTACTGAGAGAGAGACAGACTGTAGGAGGACAGGTCTGCTGTGTCCTGATTTCCATAAGTCCATATTTAATGTTTTCTCTCTCTCTTTCTCTTTAATTATTTCATTATTGTTTCTTAAATGCTTTTGAAGGTCTCTGAATTGTTTTGAATTGTATTTTGGCAATTAATCTCCTGAGGGTTACCCCATTGTATATCACTGGTATAATTTAAGTCTTTGATTCCTTTTTCAGTTGAGCCTACGTCTTGCTTTGTTCTTGCTTTTGAAATTATTCTTATGCAGTGATTGTGGTACTGCAGCATTCTTCAGGGTAGCTGATAGGTATTCTCTTTTAAGCTAGCGTAGGAAGGCTGGACTCCTAATGCTTGTTAGTGGGGTAGCTGAGAAGTGCTCATGTTCTGTATGAACAAACATGAAAGCTGGAGTTATGAAAGTGATCATCAAAAGAAGAAAAAGATGTGAAGGGAGGTTGGGAAAGCTTGTGAGATGTTGCGGGCCTGACAATTTGCTTTATACGAGTAGTGTGACAGCAGATGACTGGATAACAAGAACATCAGTTGACCGATGATGTGGTAGAAATGCAAGGTATACAGGCAATCGGGAAATAACTGTAGAATGGAGGAAGGCTTTTTTTCAAGCATACAGAAAAATAAACAAAACCACTGATATAGTGGAGAAGAGAATAAATTTTAAGATTTTAGACATGACAAGCAGTCTTGTTGAAGAGCGTCAGTCAATTGTTAACATGGGATCCTTTGTGGGAGATGCACTCATTTTTTAGAAATCTATCCCTGTAGCTGGTTAATGAGATGATGATCGTCAGAAACGGGGGAGAGAAGACTAACTCTTGAAATAAGAGCATTGTGGATTGGTACAATCAGATACCTGTTAAAGAAAATGAAAAGTTTTTTTTTTCCTTGAAGCCTTTTGCAGCCATCCGTTAGTCTGAAATGTCTCTTGTTTATTTTGAGGGGTGAGATAATTGTCCTCAGAAAAATATCAGAGTTCTGCTTATAAGCAGTCACATGAAATAAAGAGGGTATGTAGAAGACCCTGCTTAGAGGGAGAAGAGGATTTGTGTAATTAGGGGGTTGGGGCACAGGTTCTGAAAAGAGTCCTAATGTGGAATGCGTAATCCATTATTTTAATTATTTTGTAAAAGTTATTCTGGTTCTGTGGTGAGCTGGAAGTACCAATATGATTGTTGTTTTGAGTTAATACATTTTCTTTTCAAATTTGGCAAGGCTGTAAGCCTTTTCAAATTCTCCTGATTAATTCATTTGAGACCTTAGCTCAAATTCCTGTATTTTGCTACGTGCAAGCTACGTGTATGTTACAGTTCTGGTTTATAACCAAGGTGAACTATCTTCCAGTTGTTACTTAGGGCTGCTGTTTGCTGGGTATGAGTCTGACCGGAGACTGAACTAAGAAGAGAGTCCAAGTCCATGCTATCAGGGACCTCTTCCTACATCTGGGAAGTGTTTAGGCAACTTTGTCTTGACTTTTGAATGTGAGTTTGGAAGGATAGAGAGAATTGTTTTTTTTTTGTTTTTGTTTTTGTTTTAAATATATATATACTGGGGGGAAGGCTGAAAGTAGGGATTAAAAATGGTCGCAGGGACTGCTCAGCAGACAGCAAGGAGATGGTAGAGACTGGCCACTTGACTTGGCTGAGAATGTGATGGAGGTGGAAAGCCTGGGAGTCGAGGAGAGCAAAGAGCCGAGAGGCTGCGGCAGAGGGCGATGGCCGGTGGCTGGGCGGGCCAAGCAGGGCCATGGGCAGGAGGTTGACAGGGTACTGGGGTGAGCTGGGCAAGGCACCTGGGCTGGGAGATGGAGGGGGCACGTGGTGGAGCGGGCCTGGCTGCAGTGGTACCTGCATGTGGTAGGCGCAGTTACCGGCACAGACCTGTCTTGTGCTGGCAGCAGTGGTGGGCTCCACAAGGGTTGTGGGGGCATCTAGCTCCCTAGCATGGGCAGGAAGCGAGCCAGAACCCTGGGCTACCAGGATGCTTTCTGGTTGCCTGCAGCACCATGGAAATACCCCTGCCAGCCTTTGTCCCCAGGGGAATGGACAGGGATGCTGCCACTTTCCATGGTGGCAATTTTTTCTGACTTCATCTACACCTGCTTCTCTTGGAGGCATGTGGTCTTCATCTTAAGCTCGTGGGTTCAATGAGGTTGATCTACCACTAGCCTACAGCTGTTCAGTGTTCAGATGAAAGATGTCTCTATGGCAGCTTTAGTATTTCCAGTCCTATTTTACGTACTTAGCAATATAATGACATGTGGAGAAATTAGCTCATTTTTAATTGTTTTTTTTTTTTTTTCAAAAGGCTAAGGAAGTATATCTCTGAACCTCCCTGATGGCAGTATTACTGAAGTTGCACCAAAAAACAGTTGGGAATGCCAGATTTAGGATTGCCTGGATAATTTTATATGGCCTTATTGTATAGGTTCATTACTACATAGAGTGATTTTGGGCAACTGACTTACACTACGCTTTACATAATGACTAATTAATCACCTGCTCATTTTTATGGGGCCTCACTTGCAGATCTAAAATCTGCTGTTATTAAATACTGAACACTCTTAACTGCATGCCAAGCACATGTCCCTTTGACTTCAGTGCGCAGGTAACATTCTTTGTGCACGGGTATATGTGTATACTTCTGTGTATATATCTTATATACTTAAATATTTATATATGCTATCTATAAAAACAATAAGTTCTTTGGGTTTTGAATGTGTTTTGTCAGAAAACCAAATGTAGGTAGAGGCTTCCATGGGAATGTTGCCTTGCTTGGCTCCCAGGCTGTAAAATTGACCCTTTGGCTCACTTGTGTTATGAAGACAGTAAATCATGCATGTCTTCTGAAGTGATGAGATACTGTTACGCTGAGTGGTGTTGAAAGGATGTGAGCAAGCTGACCATGCTGTCTTCAGACTAAGGTTTATAAAAGTTTTGTAACTAAAGCATATTTCGTGTGAGTGAAGAGAATACAGCTTGGAAGTTGCTCACTGATGCTATGGTTCATTCTGTCCACTGCATGGGGAAAAAAGCAGAAAGTGACTATATGATTAAGGGATCTGTAGCATAATGCCTATGCAAGAGAGGGTGTACTTGAAACTCTAATTCTGTCACATCCTAAATATGGAGTTCTTTTTTTTCTTTTCCAACATATTAGTAGTGATCACTTCAATTATCAGATTACTAGGTGTATGATTTATTGTCATTAATGGGCCTCAGTTCACAGGTCCTTTTCAGAGTAAGCAAACCTGTGCTTTTGGAACACAATATGTTGTTTTCCTACATCTGCAAAAATCTCTACGAAAGGTACAAAAGGTTAAATAATGTTATTAATCTGGAGGGGATAGGATAAAATAGACGAACCGAAGGGTCATATTGCAGAATTTTATTTCAACAGCAAAGTAACTGATGACAACAGCCAATTCTATCTTTGAAGCTGGATCTAATTTTGATATTAACCCAGTTTTGAGCACTGTGTTGCACCTGATGACCTTCCAACCTTAACATTTCTGTGATTCGAATTTATACCTTCTTAAATGACATACTCAGCTGCAGAGTAGACCTAGAACTTGAGTGGTATGTTTGTCTAATATCTCTCAGTGTGCATCTTTACTTCTACCTTTCGGGTTATGGTTCTTGAGGACGTTGTTAGTTTTACAGATACTGAAAGGATATCATGATATCTCTTGCATATATGATTGCACAAGTGAATGAACTTGTAAGATGTGCGTTGGGGTGTTTAAGGTAAGTAAATTTTTCCTGTTTATCTATTTTAAAAGTAATTAGCATGTACTCTGTTTCTTCCTATAACATGTGGCATCTCTCATTGTGTGCTCAGTGTGCACACATTTTGGTTAGCCTCTGCCCATTGTTACTAACAAAAGTTTCCTCTATTGAATTAAGAACACAAAAATCTAAGTCATCTGCATCTTTATAAACCAGTGCATATGGTACTTATATGTAACACACATTACACAGGCAGCTGCCTGTGTACAGATGTTCTCAGTTCTGTTTGCGTGGGTGCCCTCACCAGCAGTAGCAATGACAGCGGTTTCTGGCATGGTGACAGCAGCCAGGCCATGTGCAGGCGTGGGGTGGGCCTAGCATCTGGCAGTCTCTCATTTGGAAGAAATGGAAAATAGGTAAAACAAGCATAGGCTTTTGTTCTAAACTTTCACATCCTTTGCTGAGAATGCCCTTGCTGTGTGCTGTCCTGTGTGCAAAGCTTTCTGAAATGGCAGGTGCATGCAGCTTGGTATGTGAAGAGAGGTAAGCATCAGATGAAGACAGAATAAAAATTTGTTGTTGCAGTGTAGAAATTTTTATAAAACAGAGGAAAATTGTCTCAGTCTCTGCAGGTTTGTTCGTTGGCCATGTTGTTTTCCTCTACTAGTCCTACTTTTTGGAGTTCGCATGTTTATAGATGTGGTAGGTGCAAAGAAAACACTGTTGCTTGCAGAGCCTTCCTTGTTGTTTGCATTGCATAACTTAAGGTCAGTAAATACACGTTTCCAATAGGTGTACAGCCACTAACCTTGCGCACGTCGAGGGATAATGCACCCACTTGCAGTTTCATTGTATTGCCTTTGGTGGAGGTGGGGGCAGAATTCCATTGGCTTGGTTGAATGTCGCAATGGTATGGAAATATAACTTCAATACCTGTTTTGCTTGCAATGTTTGTATTGTAGTGAGGACAAAGAGTTCTTGCAGTTTGAACCCTAAATTGATTTTCTGGCGGGAGGTTGTAGGCATCTCAGAATGGCCTGTGTGGGAACAACTGCAGCAGCTCTGGCGACCTTCAGAAACCTTTGGCGCATTGTAGGTCCATAAAAGCTATAGAGGGAAAGCCCTTTCCTGCCAGCATGTGCCTTTCTGATCTTTGAGGCTTCCGGATATTCCCTGGGGGCATTATTCCGTGGGATGGTAGGGCCTCCTGGGCCTGAATGTTTCCTCATGTTCCACGTACATTTTTCCTTTGCCTGATATCTTTCATTTGGTAGCATAAAGTAATATCAGTAAGCTGCACAAGTTAGAACTTTGTAAGCATAAAAAGCTTCTAGCTAAAGTGATCAATGCTAAGACAAGCTAATAAAAGTATTTATGCCTACATTATAGTAAAAAGGTAATAATGCTTAAAATTCCATCAAACCGTAGCACACATTTAAATGATCCGATGCAACTGAAGAGCAAAACTAAAACAATTCCTTCTGGTTTTTACTTTTGAAGCAGTTTGAGATAGAATTCCAGCATGGAAAATAAACAAGATTCCTTGTTAGGGGCCTACAAGTAATGTAAAGTCTATCTGTATTAGCACAACATCAAAGTTTGTCTGAAATTAACATTTCAGTAAAAGCAATTTTAGTTAAAACTTCTCTATTTCACACTTCAGTAATTTAATTTATACTCTAAACCTAACGTACCATGATTACCATTGAGGAAACTATTGAATTTCCAGGACACTGTTATAACTAAAATATTTACTTGTCTTAGGAAAAAAAAAAAAAAAACATTTACATGATCAAATTCTAAAACTTCATCCTGAGTAGCTGGTGTTTTCAGACACCGAGCCTAAATGCTTTAGTGCTATTCAGAAGTCTGGATGCCTGCTGCTTCTGAGGGTAAGTGTTAATCACAAGAATTCTTATTTTCCCATCTTTGCCATAATGCATTCATTAAAATTATATTTAAGGAGTGTCTTTAATGTTGTTTGTGATACTAAGAGTAAATAGGTGGTGGGGTCTGCACCCTGAGTAGGGTGCTGGGCATACCATATAATGCTTATTTCTGTACCTCAGCCACGTAATGGTATCTTTCAGTTGTGAGCAACTTCAACTGCTTTAATTGTATTGCTAGTCATTCTGAAAACATACTACTATGTTGTTCATTCTAGCCTTAAAATGCATGAGATTTCCAAATGTTCCTTGTGTAACCACAGGAGTTTAAGTTTCTGTGTTATACCAGTATGTGTTCCCTCTATGGACCCGTAAAACCCCAAGAACTTGATGCATTTCAGCAAATTATTTTCACTTCCAGAATGAATCGCCTGCAGTTAATTCTTCGTCATAAGAAATTTAACTTTGGCTACAGTGAGGTAAATGTTAGTTTGAAACAAACTTTTACTTGTTTCTTTCTTCAATATTGATTCTAGATCTCATTTGCATAAATATGACATTTCAACGGTACGGATAGTCACACAGCATGGAAGGGGTGGAAAAGGAAGATACCAACAGCACCGTTTACTCTTGCATCCTTCTTTTAAACAAATGGTAGTCCATTGCTTTTACATGGCTGTGTAAGGCAGTTGTGTTCTTTGACTCAATAAATAAACTAGACTTTATGAAGACATACTTGCCATCATTTTTAAAGTGGGTTAGGTATACTCTTTTCTCAATGTATGCATGAGTGCAGTTTACTATTTTAAGTTATTTACCTTTACATATCACTGTTGAAAATGTTATTAAAATACAGAGAACCTGCACATTAAACTCCTGTTAAAAATAATCTGATATAAACATACTGTTGAACAGCTAAAGTGAACTTGATTAAATCCTTTAATTGTTTTTTTTTTTTTTTGCATGCTTTATTGAGAACTCATTAAGTTGAATCACTTGTGGCTTAAAAACTGAGACTTCTGGAACAAGGTGAAGATGTAAGGCTGTATGTATTGCAATTTTTTTTGATCTGTTCCTTCGCTAAATGCTTCTGTCAGTTCCAGATATGGATTGAAATATGCCTGCCTGCATCCCTGGTAGAACAAAGTGATTGTGTCTTGTAGCTTAATTGAGCTGCCTCAGACATTAGCATCTGACATTTTGGCAGAGCTGATGTTTTCTAGTAGCAGCTGCCTAAATCTATCATTATTGCCAAGGCAATGGATACTACAGACAGTATTCTTTACAACTACCTCACTTGTTCTTATAAATAATCCATTTATATATAATAATATAATATATATGATAATCCATAGTTAACTTGTTGTGGTGCAAAGTCAAATGATCCAAAGTGCAGTCACGGAGCCACAGATTCCCTTCAGATATGGAGCTTAATTTGGCGCTGTGAAACGGAGGATCAAATCTGTATTGGGCTTCAAGTTAGCACAGAAGTTGCATTGGTTAAAAAATAACCACCAGCAAAAATACAAAAACACAACTCCTTGCAAATACCTGCCTTTAGGTCTTTGTTCTGATCATCTTTTATTTTAGTGTGGGGATGCTTCTTCGTCATGTAGATACCAATGACAGAATATAGCATGCTAGCACTTCTTCTAGGGCTACTTCAAGAAGACATAGGACATCATAGCAGTGGTATTTATTTTTGTTCCTCAAAGTTTTTGTTTGTTTGTTTTGAGACTTACAAATCAGGTTTCATATTTGTTTTGTAACTATGTTATCAGTGGCACAACTGGAGTTAGAACTTGGTAGTTCTATAGCTTTGCTCCTTGGGTTCCTTTTCAAAAATAAGCATGATGTTTGCACTGTGTAATGCTTGTTAGCAATAAAGACATCCTTTGTTCTTGCCATTTGTGTTCTCTTAGCTTTGCCTAGTTCTCTCTCCTTTTGATTCTGGCCTCAGGTTAATTTAGCTCAATCTTAGGCCGCAGTTTATGTTGGAAGGAGGCGTGGGAATCCAGTGGGATCGCTGCCGAAATCACAGCCACCCACGTTCCCTCCTCCCCCAGTTTGGATTGCGGAGCTACTGGAATGACTAAGACAGAAGGGGGTAGAGGGAAATTCCAGCATACGCTTGCCTTTTAGTCCTTCGCCCCCAGCAAACCAAAAATCTAACGGTCGTGCACGATCTGGAGTTCCCCATTTTGTGCGTGTGTGTGCATATGTGCGTGTGAGGAGAAAATAGAGGATCAGGATTTATACATAAGCGAGGGGAAGGGGAATTGATTCTGTGTTATTCACACCATACCTGCAACAACAGTGGAGCAGCTAGAGTACAGGAATCAAGCTGGGAGCAGTTACAAGAGAGAAGAAAAGGATCTGGAGGAGTGTGAGGGGGTGGACTAATAGCAAGACAGAGACAAACAGCATTTGTGTTAGCTGATCATTGCCACTTGGAGACTATATCCTGATGAGATAAACCACCACATTTACCTGATTTGGGAGTTGCTGTACAGATGCGTGCCCCTGTTGCTTAGAGTCCAGTTGTACTTTAGGAGCTAACGCAAGCTGTCACTTGCCTTCGTCTGTGCTTGATGGTTGTGCATCTAACCTTTCAGCAAAACCTGGCAAGTGCAAAGAAGATCACTGGCAGGTTCTTTCTTAAGAGATGTTACAAACATTACCTGCCTTCACTTAGGAAGAGCGTAACTCAGAGAGCATTAGTAGTTGGAAATGATGCTTAAAGAAGGATGTTATTCTGGGGTGGGTTCTTTTTCTGCTTCTCCCTGCCTTCAGATGCTTTTTCATTAGCATTTTAATTATTTTAAAAAATACTACCAGAGCTGAGACAGATACTTTCTCTATTTGGTTTTCTACAGTTTATCAAGATAAAACATTTATAGAATAATTTCCAACTGTATATAATATTCTCTGTGAAGATTTTGCCTTTTAAATGGAAAATCAGCTATAGTTCAAAAACATTTTAATTAGTTTAAAAGAATCTAGTACTTCTAAATTGCCTTTAAACTCTGTAAAATCCATGCTATTTAAATAAATGCACCAATTGTGAAGATCCATTGTGCTGCACAGGAGCTTGTTTTCAATCTGCAGTTGATTTCGGAGAATCTTGGTAAGTGTCACTCGTGGGATTGTGGCAGTAGTGTACGTGATTTGTACTGGTGGTGTGTCAAGCCATAAAGTTTTCTGCTGACCCTGGGGTTCATTATGTGCCTTTTTAGGGCATCAAATCATTACAGGATGAATAAGTTTCAAATTGTTCCTTGGTGCTCTCTCCAGAAGCTGTGTGGGCTTCTGCTTTTTTATTATTATTATTTTTATTTTTAGGATTAGGCATCCAAATCTAGTTGAAATTCATGTCTTTATACCGTTTGGGATGCTTATTACCTCCTGCAAAAATATTCTTGATAAGTGAGGAAGATCTTGTTCCTGGTCCTGAACCAAAGTCCTGTGTTGTTTTATCATTGTCTTTCTTCATTGCATAAATAACACCTTGAGCTCAGCAGTTGTGTTGAACCTTGTGGATCACTTGCTCTGTGTGTTGTGACTTTCTCTGAGTTTTTTCGGATCCAGCTTGCACAGTCCTCTTTAAAAGAGGGAACCCAAGGCGGCAACAGCAGTGGAGTAAGCTTCACTTAAGAGCTTATGATTAAAAATCAAAAACAGTCTTCTGGTGCTTAGCACAAGGGAAGGTGCTGCAGAGCATCCTCCTGGCTTGTTGTGTATATCAGCATCGCTGCTTTCAGAGGTTACGTCTGAAAATTGTCATGTTGAATACTTGATAGTCACTTTTTCTCTCCACTCCTGCTCCAAATCTACCTCCATAGGAAATTCTACTTTTACAAGTAGAAAATACCCCAAAAGGATTGTTCCAATCAAAAGGCTGAAAACTTAGAAAACAAAATTAATTGCTCATGAGAATTGTCTGCAGGAGTTTGTTCAGCCAGATCAAAAATAGTTTTTTTTCTGAATAATGAAGGAGATAAAATTGAGTGAACGGTCAGATTTATTCTTTATTAACTTATATTAATTAAGAAAACTTTCATCAGCTCATCTTTCATGCGTGTTCTCTTCTGTGTTCTGTGCCCTCTATGCACACAGTCTGCAAACTGCAGGGTGGCAACATGAGTGGGAGGCATTGCTGGTGGTCACAGAAACCAATCCTGTGACTTCATCCTTTGGTGAAGTGGCAATGCAAGAACACTTCTATTTTCTTTCTGCTTGGCTTACTTTCTGTCACAGGCAATGGTCGGGGTTGTCTAGAAAAATAAATTATGAAAGTTAATGTTGCTTCGTTCCACTTCATTTCCTTTGTGTTTTATCATGAGAGAAAGAGCTTGAGAGAAAAAGCTAGCTTCAGTGCAGACACACCATTAAAAGTTAAGAGAAAAAGACTTGAGAGCTGTTTGCGATTAGCCTACATACTTAAAACTAGGGTATGATTTTTCCCCAGACAAACTCAAAAACTGTGCTTGAAAGGGTAAAATGCCTCTGAGAATCTTGCCTTCTTTAGATTCTGAACAAATGAGAATATATATATTGCTATTAATTACTAAAGCCTATAACAGGTCATAGCCATTTAACCAAAATTTTACCTGAAATTAAATAAGCCAGTGTTGAAGTGAGAGTAAGCTGCTCTTTAATTACAGCTAATGCAATCGTTGTTACGAATTTGAGGTGGATTGCATGTGATGCTTGTTATTTTAATGATGGATTGCAGCAGATTAAAAATAGGTTTGTAGTCTACTGGTGCTCTTAGAATCACTTTTTTGTGTTTGTTTCTTGTTTTTAAGGTAACTGCTACTGTAAATAGAGTTGCTAATTACAGAAAAAAAAAAAAAACTTAATTTCTAAATGCATTTAGAAGTTACTTATGGCCAAAAATGCCTCTTAATATGAAGGGCCAGAATCAAGTGTAATTTAATCCTTTGTAAGTCAGTAGTCCCTCCATGGAAATTCAGTGGCAATGCGCCTAGATTTTATTGTAAAATTACAGAAGAGGCATTAAGGACATATGGGGAGAAGTCACCAACAAAGCATGGTGTGGAGTATTTTATTTGTATGGCTCCCTGAATTCTTGTTAAGGGAACAAATCTATCCTTATTAAACTGATGATTTTAGCAATACAAAATGACTTCCTGATGACTGCTGCTAGTCTAGGTGTGGAAAAGTGCCTCTGCTTTTTGTAATATTGAGGCTTGAGGCTTCAGAATACGAAGCCTATGTCAAATGCAAGATCTTCTGAAGATATGAGCTGTTTAAAGTGTAACTGATTGAAGATGCCATCTGGTGGTATGCGTTTGGTACGTCTGGCTGCTTCCTTTTGCACCTGCCATCAAGGCCATGTATTCTTCAATGTGCACGAGAGCAAGAACAACCATTACGATAAGGCCAAAACGCAAAGGTCTCTAGCTGTCGCTGTAGTCATGGGCCAGAAAACTCCAACAAGTGTGCGTGAGAATATGAGCCTAAGCAATTAATGCAAGTCAGCCTTTTATTTCTGAAGAGTAATTTTCTTTTTCAAATTACGCATTTGGGAGAAGTTCCAGGTTATCTTACCAGCACAGGCAGGGACAAACTGGATTTGCATTGGATTGAGGTGACAATGACATGATGAAAATCGGCCACCTTTCCTTGGTGCACATTTTTGTGGCAAAAGGAAATTTGTTTCAATTGCATAAGCGGAAATCTTAAGTTTTGACATTAGTTGATCAAACCTTGTTGCTTCTGAGTGTGTGTTGTAACACCTCAAGGGCTATATTTTTTAAAATCTGTAAGAATATCAGGAATATATGATCTTTCCTAGTTTTTATATAAAGCCTTTTTCTTTGAGAATTGGTTTTAAAGTCTAATATTAATTGAATGGGTAAAGGTTAAAACGTTGTAGCAGTAGCAGTTATTCACTGTGCTATTGAAGCTAAATTACTCGCTTAAGCTAGTTTAAACAAAATCAAAGCATTAGTCTGCCAAAAGACATCTATCTTCTGTCACATTTGCAGGTTCTTTTGCTCTCATTTCATCACATGCTTTCCCCAGGCATCAGTGGCTGATTCTCCAAAGTAAGGCTTTATTTTCAGCATGGGATTTCATTCAGTAATGAAGATAATGTTGTTTTTGTTATGTTCTTGCTACATCAGCCCTTTCCTTAAAATCACAGAATAATTTAGCTTGGCAGGTACCTTTGGAAGGCACCTGGTCCAGCCCCTTGCTCAAAGCAGGGCCAGCTTCAGAGTTAAATCAGGGCTAAACTCCGCTGCTTTGTTTCTCAACTATTCCAACTTCCAACTTTCAGGCATTCCTTCTTCTGTCTTAACACCATGTTTCTGAACAGACATCCTACTGTTCCAACTGTGTAACGAGGGAAGGAATCATATTCTTTAAGCATCAAGACTATCCCCTGTTTTATCAATTATCCACATTGTCTGTTTTGCTCCAAGAGCCCCAGTGACTCATTCTGAGCTCAGACCATTTCACACTAAGCCTATGAAACATTTCTTTGACTCTTTGGACAAGGAGGACTATATGTAGTGCCCCCCTCCCCCTCTCTTTTTTTCCTCTTGCCGCTTCTCCTTGTGGCTTTATTCTTGAAAAAATCTGGCCTTGGAAGAGTGATTTTTCTAAGCACTGTGTCGTCTTTCTCTTCTAAAGACCAAGTTCTTTCACGTGTCTTTCCTGGGGCCGGCAGTGCTGACACTTAAGCCATTGTTAATAGCTATTACTCTGCAGTGCCCAACTGATGATTATTCACCATTAAGCTTACAGAAGTGTATAGGGGAGAGCATGGTATTCAGAAAGGCTGTTTTGAGTGCCTGTAGCTGTCTTGTCTGTACCTTCCTTGAGCAGCTGCCTCCTATGTCTGCCTTTGGGCTTGCAAAGCATTGCTTATAGGAGATTTGAAGACAGAGTAATAACAAAGAGAATCCATCTGATGGGCCATCGTTCCAACTGAAATCTTGGCCTTGGTGAGAGATAATATTTAAAATATGAGTTTTTTGTGCTCAGGAGTACTTGGGCATGGAATCTTACTTGCAAAAAATCTGACTTGTATGTTTTTTATGTTTTAAGCTCATGGCCTAAATCTCTTTGAACCTTTGGAATTGAAGTGTTAGGTTCAACTCCTGTTAGTGTTTTGGGTTGTGGGGATATAAAAACAAGGGTCTCCACAAAGTGTGTGTCTACAGGAAAAGTATGGGGAAAAGTATTTAAGTAAGAAGGGTTTCTAGGTGCAAGAAATGAATTCATATTGATGAGAATTTTGTGGAAAATATGGATGCTAATGTTAGGATTTCTCTTTCAGTGTCCATTCTGCTCCATTTTTCATTTCTTTCTGGTGAACTGGAAACCTTTTTCCAGTAAATAAGTATTTATATCTACAGGGTATACTATATGTGATCTCAAAGCACGATTATTATAGCTGATGAATGTGCTGTGTGGGTGCTGTGTCAGTTGTGAGGCTCTGGTGTATTTGCATGCATACAGGGAATCATGTAATTAACCACATTAAACTGAATAACACACAGCCTCCCCATTGTTCCTCTTTATGGGTGTAATTAGATGCTGAGAGAACTATAGCAGGAAATAGGAACGGTTTCCTCCTGCCACCCCTCAAACAAGTTTTCAGTTCCAATTAAAATAAATTACATTTTCAACCAGAAGAGATTACTCACATGATATCTATGTCATTTAGAAACAGGCACAGAAAGCCTGGTGTAAAGGTAAATATTAGAAAAGAGAAAGTGGAGGAGAACGATTTAGGAATTATAACCAATAGGAATTCCAAAGCTGATTCTCTGAATTGCTCAGTTATTCTCCAATATGAAATTACTACTACTGGTTGAATAATGGGGGGAAAAAAAGCCTTCTCATGAGATTTTTGGGTACTGGAGATTCCTTTTGTTGAACTGTGTGATATGCTTTGATTGAAGAGTAAAGTTTTATAGTTTAGTACATTTAAAAAACAAAAAAACACCTTTATATTGTAAGACTAAGTAAGGAAAAAGTAATATATGACACTTTGTGCCCCAAACCTTCTTAGAACATCAGATGTTCTAAGAGTGCATTGTTTCCTGCACTACTGCAGCAATAGGACTTGTAAAAACAAACAGGAGAAAACCCTTCATTGTGATGCAGTTAGATGGAAGAATGCTTTATTATTACATTTTTTTGCTGAGGCATCACATTTCATGTCACAAATGAAGCAGATGAAAGTATAAATAAGAAATGAGAAGGAAAAACACAGTGAAAATGATATGAAAGAGGAAAAGCCTAATCTTTGGGCTAATAAAGTATGCAAGGGAAAACAGCTATCTACTTAGTAGATGTTTTCCAGTATAGGTAATTTTATTCCTCTTCCTGAGGATAAAAGCATGGGTAAGATGCTGTGTGAAAGGAAGTTTGGGAGATTCATAATTCTCTAGTATCATCATATTTCCAGTGACTTTTAAATCTTTTGATAGAAGTTATGGCAAACAATCATAGTCCCTTTAGTTTAATCATGTAGAAAAAACAGGACTAAATTGCAAGAAAAAATGCAGTCTCCTGTTCTTTCCTTAAGTATTGTAGCTGTATAAGATGGTTTAAATATATATAATTAGTATATTAATCTCACTGGCTTCTGTGTGTGGAAAGTCTTCAGTGGCTCTCTAGGCTGGGTCTGCATGGTACCAGCTACCTACAGTACTTCTGCATGCTGATCAAGCTGAGCGGGATGTGGTTTGGAGGAGATTCTTGGACAAAACAGAAGAGAGCAGGTATATTTTTCTAAATATCACACTGCTGTATATTTTTCAGCACTTTCTTATTCTGCAGATGCAGTTGACCTGTGTTTGTGTCTAGTGGGGGATGCTTTTGACAATGCCAATACCTGATGGTTTTTCACGGTTATCTGCCCTTCCTTTCTTCTCCCTAAGTATGCTTTTGAAGCCGTGTGTGCAATGCATCTCAGAGTCCAAATTCAGCACTATTTGAGTTTTCTTGCAGGTAAGAGAGCTCCAACCTCCAAACAAAAAAATAAAAATAACACGTGATGTGGAGCTTGACTAGTAGAGTACAGTCTTTCAGAGGTTATGGCTGACTGAGTATCTTGATAAAAGATACAAAAAGGAAGAAAAAAAAAAGAAATTTCAGTGTTACCTGGTTAATTGTTGGATAGAAAAGCAAAGAGTTGGCAAACCTGACTCATCAAGCTATGCTTGTTCCATTTGGGTTAGGAACAACCTCACCTTGTTTCTGTGAGTTTTCAGCATGGCTTATTTTGTGAAGTTTAGTATAAAGATGATTTAGATCTGGAATGAAAATCTGAGCTGTATTTGCAAGATTTGGTAGCAGTTCATGTTTCTGCAATTGTGTGGTAAACTCTGAAGTACAAGCATTGCTATGACAATTCAATTGGAAAATTAGCAGCACAGTATGGAAGATAGCTCATTCTCCTCCCACTTCTTCCCCATCCTTTCATCTACAAAAATAGTATAATTCCTGGCAATTTTCGTATTTTCTCTGCAATTTTCCAGTGTCCTTGATGATATTGGAAAAAGTACAAGGCTTAATTGCTTCCTTTTTTTTTTGAGATATATGAAGAGATTGCTCTTCATATTTTTTTTTCAGTGTGTGCTGTTACTTTTTTAGGTTTAAAGTTAAAATGCTGAGACAGTTTTGTAAAATTGGTTGTAATAGTAAGTTCCGCTCATTACATAAGGAATTTAGAGCATGTTCTGGTACAATCCCTTCTGCTAGTTTGCCAGCCACATAACTACAAATATCCTTTCTGGTCTGATGCAATCACGGAGCTATTCTAATAACATTCTACGTATTGTTGGTTGAAGAGAGGGAAACAAGTCCTTCAGAAGCTGTTTCCTCAGCTTAGCAGAGCTGAGCATCTCGAGTCCTCTACTTTCCCTCATCTTCTGATGAAGCGCTGAGCCAGTGTAAGTGACATTTACTCCAGCGTGGTGGTGACCCCTGGAGCCGAGGTTGCTGTCACCTCAGCGTTCTGGCTCATTTGTGTGGCAGCAGCCTGACCTACCCGCTGGCTGTCGTGTCCCCCTGGGCTCTGGAGCGCCTCCGAACCTGTCTGCAGCTGTTTCAGTGTGCTAAGCGCACTGAAACCTAACCTGGCAAAAATTATGTAATTAAATATAGTGACTGACTTTTTGTCCTTGTGCTGCGCTGAAATGGTTCATTTTGCTCAAGGGTGGCTGGAGTCAGGAGCCAGAACAAGGGGGACTGCAATGGCCAGGGGCCTGATTAGCTGAGACTGCCACAAAACCTCAGGCTGAAATTACATTTACTTATTAGGTAAGCTAAAGCCAATCTGTCATTTCTTTGAAATAATGTGTTTTCCCAAATGCTCGGGAAAGAATAAATACCAGTACCTTGGATACACAGGAAAGTCAAATGTACAATGGGGGCTTGTTTAGTATGCATAGCCAAAGTATATACTGCTTTTTTTTCATTTTCTTATGGTATGATACATAAATTATAGGAGAGATTCAATACTTCTTGAAAAGTAATTTGCTATGGTCCTGTGTTGCTGAAGTATTACCATTATATGGAAAATCTGCTGATATTTTTCTGAGTATTGTAGAATTATCCTAGACTCAATACTTGAGTCATCCTGTTTCAAATGAGCTGTGATGCTTTTGTCATCAAGGAATTCAGTACAGCATGACGCTTCTTCACAATGATTTCTGTCTGGTAAATATACCAAAATTATACTCATGAAATTTGCTCAAAAGATGAAAAGGTTGTATTTGGTTTCACTGAAATAATGCTCTGTGGAGCCAGTGTAATGGAGGTCAACTGTTCACTTGTAGGCTTAAAGAGAATCTGAAATCAGTGTGTGTGTATGAACACACAAGAGACAGAGCTTATTTTGGCTTGGGTTTCCTGCAATTGTGTGTATAAGCACACACACATTGCACTTTATCCTGGTGAAGCATCAGTATATACATTTGATATGTTTTTTTAAAGATATTTGAGGTATTGATAGCAAATAAGCCTACATTATTCTTGAAAAATAGCATGTCACTTGTGCCAATGCTGGAAATTACGGCTTGGTTTGCAATTGTTTGTAACTTGTATACTAAATACTAGATAATTATATACTAGATGTATCTTTTGCTGCGGTCTTCCCAGGGTTTTGAATTCTATCCTTGCAAGTTTCATTTTGTTGTACTCCAAGGAATATCAGTGAGAAAGTGGTTTCCGATAGCTTAACATCTGTTCACCACTTTTTCTCCTTTTCATTCATGAAATCTGCTTATAGAGATTTTTTGTCTTTGATGATAAATGATCTACTTGCTCTTGGCTGTATTGACTTTATAGCATCCTTAAAGAAGCCAGCCAACCTTGCATAAAGTTAGGAATGCCATCACGTAGTTAACTCTGCATTTAGTTCCATCAGAAAGCTTTTAGCTGTATTCTTCATGCAGGCTGTGGTGACCTGAAGTGGTGATTTTTTGATGTTATCTCCTCCCCTGTGTTTTCCTTTTGCAGAGTCTAACTTGGTTGATCTCATGTTCCTGTCCTTCTTGGGTCGGGCACCTGATGTTGCATCTTTTCTATTGCACGTTTGGGTGGAGACTGCTTGAATACTGGGGCTAAGAATTACTCAAGTCTGCTTTAAAGTAATTTTTTATATCCCATTTTGTTTCATCAGAACCTTTTGCTGAAAGTATGGGGAAAAAAAATCTTATGGGGAGAACTTACGATGTTTTCTCAGGTGTTCTCCTAGATTAGAAAGCAATCACTCTCAAACAAGAAAATCTAAATCACCCAGAAATGTCTGTTTCTTACTGCATCGTGCAAGACAAATTGTTCCAGAAAAATATTGCTAATTCTTCTCATTGAAATGGCAGTAATGCCTTTGCTTGTCAAAAAAACCATGCAAGTTCTCCACTTCATCTTCCTCCACTTCTCTCCCGTGTGAGTTTTCAAAGCTCTCTGTGACCTTCTGTTCACTTCGCTGTTTTCTCAGCGCAGCTGGTCTTAGCTCTTCTCATTGTTTCTTTTTGCTATCTGAAGCCTGCTTCCTCCCTCAGTCACATCCTTTCCTCAGAAACATGAAATCGGTGCAAGTGTTCACTTTATTTTGGCTGTCCTTTAAATGCTGTGACTAAAGGCTGGTATGTGGATAACGTACAACTTCCTTTGAAATTCTTTAGCTTGGTGAAACCACGCTGCAGGTTTCTAGAACCAGTTTGTCAGTTCTTCATTGGCTGTCGTTGTTCATATGTGAGGTTCAAAACACTGTCTGTGGCTTCTCCCTCCTTTTGAAAGGCAACTGATTGTTTTTTGTTGATGTTATTGTGTGTCTGTGTTTGGTGTTTTTTTCAAGTCCCGTTATAAACAGAGTTGAAAGGACTTGCATGTTAGAAACAAAGAAGAAAACCCATTCTAGTTCTGTCTTTAATCCTGATCACTTCAATAGTCTCATTGACAGTGAATCTCAGAGTTGTCTTGGCACATGTTGTATATCTGTACGCAGAAAACACAAAGTTTGTCTGGTACAGTTTGAAAACAAGCTGTATACCTTGCCTCCTGTGGTGTGAGGAAAGGTGGAGATGTGTTAGTTGATATCAAGTGTATTTGTTAACAGATTTTAAGAAATTTTGGAGAAAGGTGCAACACACACACACAAGGCAAAATCTTAATGTAAAGAAAAATGTCTCTGCTTCTATCTTCCTCAAGGAAAATGTGGTCTGCTTTAGATGTCTGTAAGCTGGGGGAGGGGGAATTGTGCTTAAAAAATTAAAAAAAATAAAAATAACCCTTTTGTTTGCAAAGGAGTTTGAATTTATTATGGTTCTCATTTCAGACTTTTCTAATGAGATGAGCAGCTTTTAGGTGTTTTTCTTTTTCTTTGTATGAAATACATTTTGTCTGCACTTGGTAATGGTAGTAGCAATACTTCAGCTAGCACTGGAATACCGCTATGAAGTCCCTTTAGACATCACATCCAGGTTATACTGCAATAGTGGATGTGACATTCCTAAAGCACCTAGCATAATATCTCATTTAAAGGGATATTAAATGGGCTTTGTACTTCTGGAATGGGACATTATCAGACCTTTTTTCCTCTGGAATTGGGCATGAGTGTTCTCTGCTCCCAGCTCGGAAAGAATCAACTTCTGATTCATTTACTGAGAACTGCTTTTGAAATAAGAATTGCAATGAGCACCATTTGCTGCAGTTCTCAAAGGACATGTGAAGCTTGGCTCTCTCTTTAATGGAGGACTGCTGTTAATCCTAAGTGATGATTCTTGCTGTAGTTAATATTTCATAACCAGGCAGTGTGTTTGTGAAGGGAGTTTTAATATAGTGGGCTCTGGTCTTGGGAATAGCTTAAGGGCTCTGTACCCATGTGTGCTCTGACAGAGCAGAGCACACGTTTTCTTTCCTCTGTGTCACTGCTCACATTTGCAGAGCTTTCAGCTGTGCTTTTATTTACTTACTAAGATTTTATTCCAAATATTTCATCTTGCAAGCACCTTTCGGGTGTCTCCTAATTCTGTCATACTATAGCTGCACGCAAGGTTGACATAGGTAATGTGTAGGTTAATTGCTGTCCCAAGGTAGTATACAACCTTCCAGTTGTGGTGTTTCTAGCAGTTGGAGGAAACTATTCTGAGTTCTGTTTCTTCTTTTTCCATGAGATAGCTATGCTATGTTGCAATAAATATCACAGAACTATGCATTAATACTATTTTGATTCCTACATTAGTAGCATTTTTTTTTCTGGAATCTAATGTTCCTTTTCCATTCCTTATTTTATTTGTTAGCTCATTATATACTGCATGGGCAGACTGATTTCTTTTGGCAGCTCTCTGCTGTTCCTAGCATAAGCAGCTCACAGGCAGCCACTTTGTTGGTGGGTTTGGGGTTTCTTCCGTTGTAGCAATATTGACTATGGAAGTGACCACTCATATTATTGGTGCCTGACACAATCCGGGGTAGCTGTAGTTCTGCTGAGTGTCCCGCTTGCAGTGATATTTTAGTTGCTGGATTTTCTCCAGAAGAAGAAAACAGTTATTTCTCACAGGCTGAGTTAACTCTGTGTCAGCTGGATCGAGCTGTAAGCCCTGAGCCCCAGAGGCTATAGGGGCTGCGGTGTCCAACCACTGCTGTGATGGTGCCAGTGACCTTCACACAGCAGTGTCTGGAGAGGGGCAAAAGAGTGGGCATGGGAGAGTCCTACTACAGAGTAATTACTGGGAAATGTAGCGTATTGATCAATAAGCTACCTGGGGATTCTTTAAGGAAAGCTACTTCTAAAGAGCAAAACATTATTTTATTTATGTAATTGACCTGGGAAAAACACAGGTCCGTGTACTTATTCCTTGGTGTAAAAATGCCTAGGGATATTTCTCTTTTGCGGTTGCTATTACCCCTAACATTTGAATCAAATGATTCAGTCAGAGATTGCAAATACTATTTTACAAGATTCAGTATAGTCGTCTCAGAACAGATGAACCCTAAATGGTATTTAAGCACTGTTCTTTATCATGCTTGTTAAGCTACATATGCATCTCTCTATATGTATTTTTTTAATTAGATCTATTCATTCGGATGGCTGTTTGTTCCCAGCAGAGATGAGGAAATGCTAAAGAATGATCTGTTTAGATGCTGCGATGGAAAATGAATTTGAAAGAAACGCATGCTTCTGGAAACAGCAGAATGTGTGTGCTGTATAGAGTAGTCAGATACATTGCTCTAATCTTTGTGCCGGAGACTTAGGCCTATGTTATTAAAAAACAAACAAACAAAAAAAAAACCAAGAACAACTTGAAAGTTGCACGGTATGGCCTTTTGTATTCTCTTGGAGTATGTTTTATTCTTTGGAAAGTCACATTAATTTGATGTTCATCAAAAAGGTTTTGTCAGTAGGTGACTCACACGGAGTACTCCGTGAAGGTGTGATGGGAAGAGGACACTGAGGAAGAGAGCAGTTTGCTGAGTTGTTGTTCAGAGGAGCACAGTGTCAAATGGGCAATGCAAATAATAACAGTAATGTTCTGGAAAATAGAATATTCCAGGAGTGAAGAAGGTAAAATTGAATGGATTACAAGCTCCCAGGGAAAAACACTCAAGCAAATGCTAGGATTTGAAGACCGAGTTAATTTTCTTGTGCCTGTTTTCCCTGAGGATTTGTGTATAATGATGTATACAGCAGGTTGTCTGTAGCCAAAGGCTTTTAGAAAGTACTTTGCCTAGGTTTTTGTTTCATCCTACAGAAATGGAAAAGGATTTCCAAGGGACAGAATCAGGCAGATGTTGAAAGGTTTTGAAAAGCTCCCTGTTCATACATGCTGACTGGGTTAACGAGGCACTTCCCAACTCAGAGCGTAATTTGTATATACTGTTTATTTTTTTCGACTAAAAAAACGTTAGTTCCCTTTTTTATTTCTCATCTTTGATATAACTATTCCATGTACCTGTCCAGGCTTCACTATTGACTATTCCTTCCGAATATTAAATGGATTTAGAGCCATTACATATGTTTTCTAGGTATCTGCTCTGATGAGAAGTCAGTAGTGCTGGTGTGAAAGAATCCATCAAATTCTGCAGAAGGTTATTGCACTGCTGAAAAATACACTAAATTGAAACAAAACAATAAAAACCGAGAACTCAAGGATAAGTAGATACCGTAGTAACCAGAAAGTTACTAGTACATATACACTATTGTATATGTAATGTATTTTTAAAAATACACAGAATATATGTTACAGATGTACATCCTAAGTAAGGGGAACTGTGGTGCAGAAGTACTTTATTTTTATTTTTTTTTGTTTAATGAAGTTGCTTCCACCCAGGTGGTCAGCATCTTAAACCTGTGGAGCAGATGGTTCTCACCAGGAGAGTGAAATGCAGAAATGCAGAGTGCAATCTAATGGTGCCAGACCGTGCAGGACAATCTGTTGCCTGAGCTTGCCTTAAAAGCAGAACAGGAACAACCCAGAATTCACAGATGAAAAACAGTCACAGGCCAAAGTGGGGCAGAATAAAATTTAATGGAATATTTCCTGGGGAACACAAAGAAATGCTGGTATAGCAGCAGGAGAGAATGGATTTTAAATATATAACTATTTGAGTTTAATTCCCTGCTTTTACCTATTGAGTGGCCAACCTGTACCGTGAGGAAAGAAGATTGCTTTTAAGAGCCGTGGCCCCTTTCCCTGTGATAAACCCATAAGTATGTGCTTTGCTGACCACCTGGCACGTAAATAGATGTAGAAGGAATCCTTCCGTTCTTGGCCATACGGTAAGCCCTGCAAATCTCGTGTTTTCTGCTTTCTCCCCTTCTCCGAAGGCAGCATTCAGTCATTTTTGCAGTCATACATTTGTTTATTTGAGGGGCTGTTTTCTCCTCCTCTCTGTTTTGCTCTTTAAATTGCAGAATTTCCTGCAGATAATGTAACTGTACCATGTATCAAAATGGTGGTGCTTCCCATGTCACCACGGAAGCATCTTTTTTTTTTTTTTTTTTTTTTCTTTTGCCTTCAGTGACATTTTGTGTCTCTTTAGCAGGTGTGTGAGCAGAGTGTGAAGGGCCTCTGCATAAGAAATTCAGGCTTGCTCGCATGAGCTTCTCTCATCTCCTTCAGCACCTCTGCATCATGCTTGCCTTTGGGAGGCTTATGATGTCCTGTCTGAGAGGAGGGGTGGGTCTGCATCTCAGAGAGCAGGCTATCAAGGCAGGCAAGTGTTAATTTTATGTCTCTGTAGCACGTAGGTAGGTTCAATGAAAATCGGGCAGCAGATGGAAACTCAACTAGGAATGAAAGTGAGAAGGAATGCATCTTGCAGCATCACTAGCTGGAGGGGTTTCTTGGAGTGGTGTATTATGTTGGTTCTTCAACTGATTAATGTCTGTTGTTCCATCTTAAAATTTAAGATGAGAATGAGGCGTTTTTCCTTTCAACTTAATTCTGTTTGCAGCAGTGAAAACTTATGGTGTGTAACAGTGCTTTGATCTATGCAGTAGTCCTTTTCAAGCAGCTGATGGTTGAAAGAATATCGTTAATTTGCAAGCACGTGTTGCCTCCTACTTGGGGCATATTTTGCTTTTATGTTTCCTTTTGCTCACATACATGTAAGTGTGAGACTGTCAGAAAGAAATCTGAGGTTTTATTGTCTTGTTTAGAATAAGACTTCTCCCTTGCCCCTATGCTGAAACACCCAAGAGAGAGCAGGTACCGATACATGTTCGCCCAGGGAGAGCTCACAGGCCTCTCTGCGGCCTGTCGGCGTTACGCAGGGCTCCAGTCCAAGCCCTGCTGATGGTGTCCTGTTCACCTGACCGTAATGGCTCTGCTTGGTGTAAGTCAGGTGGCTGTGGGGCTGAGCACAATACCGAAATGCAGGCGTCTTCCGTGGAGGCTTCTTGTACTTGCGTGAGCCCACGGGTTTGTGGCCTTGTGCAGAGCCGCGGGGCCGCGTCAGCCCCGCGCCCAGGAGGGAAGCAGCGGTGCGCCTGAAGGAGCGGAGGGCTCGGGATGTTGTGCTCGTCTCCTTTCAGCCGTGCTGCTGGGTGTGCGGGTGCATCTGTGCTTCAGCATGTGGGGATGAAGCCGTGGGGTCAGCGTCCCTCCTGTGATGTACGCACGCGGCTGAGATGGAGCAGTTAATTTGGAGAGGGAGAGTCCTGATGATCAGTTAACATATATGCTTGAATCTCTTTCAGGAATCAGATTTGGTCATGTATTTAGCACCCCCTGAACTTGCTGTAATATTGAATTATTTTGATCTCTACTGTCTGAGAGTTCATTACTGTAAATTATTATTTAATAAAAGTAGTAGTGAGCCGTGCTAATCAGATTGCAGTACCATTATGCCAAGGTCTCTGCATTCATCTAGAAAAAAGCAGTTTCTGCTTCACAAATCCATCTCTGTCCCACTCATTCTTGTCCCCTCTTTTTGTTTGCTTGTTTTTGTTTGTGTATAATACCTGGTGTTACGGAATCAAGGTAAGAATTTGAGCTAAGCAGCATTTGGGGCAAAATTCTTCATGTGCTATGTTACCCAGCACAGGTGCATTGGCTAGAAGGAAATGACTAGTGTTTTGTAGTTTTTCATTACCAGCTGAGAGTGAAGATACTCTTTTTTGATTGAAACAATGTTTTAAAGCACTGTATAATCCTTTCTTTAGAAAGCCTTTAAAGTCTTCTCTTTTATTCTGTGTTGCTCTTGAACCTGTCTCAGTGTGATTTTAAAGTGACATTGGCCTTTGCTTTGAACTTATTATTGCGTGGGCATTGGGGAAGTAGTGTTGTACAGTCTGCCTTTGCTCCTTCCAAAGGAGAATAAGCACGTTTGTCATTTCTTATGACTTGATATCTTTTCTCAGAGTATAAAGAGAGGGAGAGAGATGAGGAATGGAACAGGAAAAGAGTTAGCCTAAAGCACATGTACCTGATACACGGTTTCTCAGTGTTTCTAGAGAAGCAACAGAAATTGTGCTTTGAAAGCCACAAAGGACAAAAAATAAAAAGTGGGTTCAAGCATTCATGTTTTCTGTAGCTTTCATTCCCATTAAATAACTGTTGTTGGTGATGTTTTGTTCTGCAAATGGAGAACAAAGCCTGTGCGTCACTTGATAGGCCCAGCCTCAGGAAGACCCCTGGCCACGTCTTCCACCCCTCCGAGAGAGAGGCACCGGCACATCAGCCGGGTCCTGCGAGCTCCAGCTGGGGCTGGGATGTCGGTGCCCAGGAGTTCAGACAGAGCAGTGAAGGGCTGTTTGGCTCGGCTGAGTGTACTGGTTTTGTATTCTGCTAAGTACGTTTCTAGAGCCATAATAGTTAAGCAAAATTTTTTGAATTTAGCTGCGAGTCTGTAGGAATGTATGGAGCTGACCATGGCACAGAAGAGGAAACTCTGCTTTTAGACAGTTGTATGAAAGAGAAGGATAAACATGCATTAGTATGGAGCCAGAGAAAAGGCAAATATTTAGCATATATGTGACAGTTTAATTTCATGTTTTCTGTAAAATACTTTAAGCAATTTTTCCATGGTTTTTGCAACTTTTTTGATTTACAAATGTTTCCATTCTCTCAGATTTTAAATCTAGAGGTTCAGTATGGGTAGTATCAGGAAGGTGATGTGAAGATTATATCATGGACCTTACAACCATTTTGGCTTTACAAATATGTGAGGCAGCTTTTGCAAGTTAGGCAGATACAACTGATTCAGCCCAAGAAGAGGAGGGAGACATGTGAAGGGAGACCAGGTCAGAGAACTATATATGGGGATTATAGAAATCTTAAAAATGGAATTGAAGGAGAAATTAGTTCCAGTTCTTTATCCCCAGATACATACTGTAGTGGGACGCTACTGGAACTACTGACGGTGCATAACTGAACCTCCTGGTTCTAATGTGTGTCTTCAAACATTTTAAAAAATAAAAATTTAAAGAGGCCATTAGCAAAGATGATGATTTTTTACTTGCATCCAAATAGCTTAGATTTCTGTAGGGAAATCCAGCAGCTGCAAACTAGGTTGTGAGAAGCAAAAGAATGGAGCAAGTTTATTTTTATTTCTATATAAAATGTAATGTAAAAATAAATATATGTGAAGAAAAGAGGATGAGGAGTTGTTTAAATTCAGGTTTTTATCATCTAAATGGGATTCTTGATATAAACTGAGTGTTCTTTTAATTATTATTTTTTTTTGATGGAGGGAGTAGCGAGGAATGAACCTAACCATGATCTCTCTCAACAAAACGCATATATTTAAAATTGGCTGTATGAATTTCTTAATTTAATGGAAAAATAGGCTTGCTGCTCTTAAAGTATTACTTTACATTACATTCTCTTATACTAATCACTGCTGTACAATGTGTTATTTGCCAAATTTTGACTGGTCTCTTGAAACTGAAACAGTAAAAGATGCTGTCTTGGGAAGCTGAAATACAAATAGTCGATCAGCCATTGCTAACGCATGCTTTAAGGGGTAAGTTTTGGTTCCTAGACCTGTAGCTGAGATTGCAGGGACTGCCCACATTATCAACAGCTTGCTGCTGGAGGAGGATGCCCCTTTACCTGGTACAGGTAAAGGTGAGGGGATTTTGGAATTTATTGAAATGCAATTTACTGAAAGCAGTAACTGAAATGCCAGCAGAAGAATCCCTCATCCATGACTTCACCTATGGTAAAGCTCTGTTAATGCAGAGTTGCACATTCCCCAGCAGTGTGTTTCCAAGTCTGACTGAACAACAGGGTTTCAAATAGTGTTATGTTAGCTACGGAAAGGTGGTTTTGTTTTTTTGACAAGAGTATTGCAATGGCTTTGCACTAAGTGGCATGAAGCAGGTGCCTCGTGTAAGTTCTTTATTGCAGTGGCAGTTAGTTTTGGGAAGGGTTAAAATTCCTTCGGAGCGTGAGCTGAGTGCTGTGGGTGGACGGCCCGTGCTGCTCACCGCCGCGATCGGCTGTGTGTGCCGGGGTTGTTCTCGCTGTGGGAGGAGGAGCGCAGGGAGGAGGTGAACAGAAAGTCCCTGCAATGCCTTGCCTGGGTGTCGATGTCAAGAAAAACCAAACCAGCCCTTAATTCTTCTCTTGAATCGCCTACAGAGGTGTCTGACTCACGTTGTGTGGCTGATGCTCTTGTCAAATAGGTAACGGATCGCTCCTGGCAAATGGTGCTCTCCCTTGCCATGCTGATACCGGGCAGTACTCTAGGTTGCAGTATGCTTCATCCTGGGATGATCTGAAGCACTTGGTGACAAACATCTGGGATGACCAGGGACTGTTCTCTGCAGTTGCTAAAAGAGCCTGCCCTGAGATGTTGCAGCAGCACGCAGGCAGAAAATCTCCTTTGGGGTGTTCGGAGGGATGTGGCCTTAGCTGTCTGTCTGGACTTTTGCCGGCTGACCTGTGGCCATCCTATGAACCAGTCGCTGAGGAACCATTAGCAACCGACTGGATGCAGGCACACTGAGGCTTTGGTGGGAGCTTTGCCCTCGTGTTAGGAGGGTGCTGTCAGAGCATCTTTTAGAGCTTGCCAGTTTTTCAAGATACGATCAGTGATTTTTGCATGTGGTTTCTATCAGTACAACTGAGGTAAAGCAGGCTGCTAGTATTTTCTGAGATCATGGGTAAAATTCACAGCAGGAATAAAAGAAGAAAGACAAACTTCTCTGTTGTACTTTAGTGTAGCTGTTGTGCTTCACCAGAATTAATACATGCTGCTAAAGTTTTCCTGAGGTTTGCCTGACTTTTTTTTTTTTCTTCACCGCCAGCATAGAGTAAATACACTTAGTCTCTAGTGCCATAGCTGGTTCAGCTTTTTAAGCCAAGCTGGGATGACAGTATGCCCTTTTGGGAGACAAAGGGAACTGATGGTCAAGTAAGTAGAAGACTGCCAGTTGTTGCGTAGCTCACACATTACAGCTGTACGATGTTTCTCCATTTGCTCTCCCTTGTGCATTTCTCTGTCCTTTTCAGATCTTGCAAATGCCCTGCCTTTTGTGATGAGAAACGGGAGGATGGAGAAACTACCTAATGTCCTGGGAGTTGCACAAAGATGCCCTCCGTTCCTAGTTTGGAAGGCCCTGGGTGTGCTTTTAAGTGAGAGAAGCAGCAAGCAGTTATTCTGCTGTTCTAATCATTCTGTGTTTTATATAGGATATATAAACATATATATGGCAAGTATATTGCCTTTGTCCCAGTTTTTCTGTCCTCATCCATAGGACTTCTTCCTAAGCATGGGAGATGCTGAAACTTGAAAGTCCTCTTACATCAGGTGATGGAATCCTCTACCATTTTAGTAATTGCTTATTCGAGGTTGTAATTTGTGTCATGGTGTGTAGTTGTTCTTTTTGGTTGTATTCACATTTCTGGATTTGAGGCTGTAATTTAAGGCACGGCGTTTGATTAGCAAACATATTCAGTTCTGCAGACGGTGCCGATATCAAGTCCTGCAGCCCTGACCCGCAGGACCCAGCGGCATGGATGGAAGAAAGCTAAATGAAGCCAAGTCATGCATAGCCACATCGCTGTGGGCACGGTCGGCTTTGTTGTGTTGTACAACTGGGAGGCCCTTAGCTTCTAAAAGGAACAAGGGAGGAGGCAAACCTGTCTTGTAATGCCCTGCAAAAGCAATTTATGCATCTGAAATTCCATCTTACATTCCCTGTGGTATGATTATAGCTTGCTGTGCATTGACGGTTTTTCTTGGTGATGTTAGGTACTGGAGGTTAATCACATTTGTGGCTTGTAAATAGCTGTGTGAATTACAAGTGTCTTACCTAGAGTTTCAGAATTGTTGCAATGCTACCTCTTACAGGTCCATCAGGTTTTATCCTGATGATAAGTCCTTGTTAAGGCGTGTCCCGAGGAGAGGATAACCCAGCAGTTTTTCACTGCCTACTTGATTGTATTGTCTGCTTTCAGTGAACATGTGTATGATCTGACTTCTCTTCTGTTGCTGGACACAGGGGGCATTTCAGCCAAGGATGGGGTGCTGAGGGCAATGTAGTGTGTAAGTAGGAGTCCGATTGTCAGGTTGCTCCTTTGCAAAGCTGGCTACAGCATTCCTGCTAAGTGTGATGTGATTAACCTCTGAACATGGAGCAGGGAGATGCAAGGAAGTTGGTCAGAAAGAAGGGGCCAGGCAAAAAAAAAGAAAAGAAAAAGTGAGCAGGTGTAGTGGCTGATGGATTGCATTTTGCCAAATTGTCTGCTCCATTCTCTCCCAATCAATCTGCAGCTGCCAGTCTGCGTGTGCAGGTAGGTGCTGGTGAGGGGAGGTAGCTCTGAGGAAGGGGAATGGCAGTAGGAAAAGCTGCTAGGTCACATCCTTCCAAGCTGGAATTTAGCATGGGGGATAAAAGATTAATTCCAGATGAATATTGCAAGATACCAGAACTTAAGATAAAGATATTCTGATTGTAATACTGCAGTCAGTTTGTTCTAGGACTGACTGGCTGCATGAGAGTTTGGGTGTAGGCTGGGCATTTAGTTCATCTGGTTGTCAGGTTTGTGATTCTCACTAAAACTCCATCAGCCTCGTCATGATGAGATGAGGCGGTATGAGCACTGTTGAAGCGGAAGTTCACCTTTCCAGAAGGCTCAGAGGTTGATCAGGAGACAAGTTGCATATAATATTTTCATTAATTATCTTGGCATAAGAAAGAGGGCATGTGCTAATAAAATTTGCAGGGGACACACTGTGGGAGGCACTGTCAAATAAAGAAGGATTGGAAGTGAGGGAAGAACTGGAATGTATTAAAGGTTGCAGTAGCAGAAAAGGGATGAAATTCCTTAGTTTCATGGTGTGAAGCTGAGAGTTTCTGCTGTGAGCAGGTTGCTCATCAGCTTGTCTGTGGGGGAGAAAGTCCTGGCTTTGGTGGTTAATGGCAGAATGGCTGTAACTGTGAAAAAGATGAATTCCCTCCCGTCTGAAAAGGCATTTCCAATAAATACAGAGGAGACTTAAGCTGATTTTCATCAGTGTGTGTGTGGTTCAAAGCTCTGGTGAAACCCTGTCTGGGATGAAGCATGCAGTTCTGATTTTGTTTGTATTCAAAATGAAGTTAAACAGAAGCAGGTATAGAGAAAAGGCCACAAGAATGAATGATGGAGGACTGGAATGAACAGGCAAGTCTGAAAACAAAAGGTTAAGGGAAGATGCTGGAGGGAAGATGACCTGCTTTATTTAAAAGACAGTGTTGGTACAAGAATTGATGGTCACCTATTAATAAAGATAAGAACTCAGCTGAGAGTGGGAAGAAATGTTTCTCATCTTCACAGCAAAAATGTTGTGGAATGATTCCATTAGAATTAGTAAGAACAAAGAATGAATTAGTTTAAAACTGGACTTGGTTAGGGTTTGTTTTTTTTTTAAGGATTTATGAGCACACTTATCAGGATGTGAGGTCTGTGGGCTTTGACCATTTAAATCCTATATTGCAATGCCTCTAAAATTCATAACTGAGTGCTCATGTATGTTTAACATGTCCCAACTGATAAAAGATTTTTTGTTTGTTTTTAAATATTTAAAAGTCTATGTATGTTCTTGTGGCTTAAACTGGTACTGCTGTAGGAAAAAGCAGCTGAATTCTGACATGAGGCATAGATCATCAATTGATTTGTTCTTAGTGTACAAATGAATTCTTCCCACAGTATGGTATCACTGGAAGGTCTTTAATTTTTTTTCCTCTGAGGGCTTCAGAAAGCAATCTTAGGGCAGAAGTAGCCACATGGTGGTTTTTTGTTTGTTTGTTGTTGTTGTTTGTTTTTTTAATTTTATTTTAATTAACACATGAGCCAGAATTCCAGTTGGTGATTTTTGTTACGATTTCATATTGCAGTATAAAAAATGGAGAGGTATGCAGATTATGAAAAATAAACTCAAAAGCCCAACTTTAAAATAGCTCTAATGTAGCTTTAGAGTGTACAGTGAGGAAAGGACCTGTGGAAGAGCAACAGCAAATAATCTTAAAAGCAAGGAAAATTTGCTTCAGAAAAGAAAGAAGAAAGAAAATTATCTACAAAATTTAGAAGCACAAATTTATTGTAAACACTTGCAGTTGTAGCTGCTGGTGGGAGCATGGTTTGCAGGGGTTCACTGGACACTGAACAGAATTAAAAAGAAAAATGGAAGAATCAAAGAGCTATCTTCTTAATTAATCAGTATTTCCATTTCAAAACATTGCTGGCATACTTAGAGGTTTGAAATCTTATGTATTGTAGTTTAAGGTGTTGGAGGTATTACAGCAGAAGTCCAAAAGGAATTTTGTCAGGTTTTGCAGCACGGAGGCCGTAAAGATCACCAGACAGCTCTCGCTATATTTAATCTCTGCAGTACAGCGTTGGTAGAAGTACCAGGGATGTTAACTTACGGCATCTGGGCTAACTTTAGCTGTAGAGTGATCTTTAGGCTTCATTACCTCATTCTAATTTCACATGTGGAATACGAATGAGGGAGCTTCCACTAATACTGTTAAAATGTTGGTGTAGACAAGGTACACGTCCATGGCTGTGCTTGTACCTGTAAGAACAGTGATTTAAAGCCAGCCCAAAAGAAAGGACACAAGGAGACAAACAAGTCACTGCAAGGTAAGTGTGAAGGAGGGAATTTTTATAGTGCCTCTGCTGTTTCTGAAATCTTCCCGTCTGTCAGGGCTCTCCCAGTGGCAGAGCAGAGTAGTCTGCTTGTTGGTGCAAACCAGGCATCTCACAGCTGGCTCTGCATTAGGTTTTGTCTCACTCTGGGGGCTCCCGAGTTGAAACCCTGGGGTATGATTTTGCTGAATTGCTGTTTAATCATTTCTGCACATGAAGTTGCTGGGGAATGTGATTGAGTTCATCAAATGCTGAATGTTTGTGGTTGTTTTTTTTTTTCTTTCTTTTGTTCCTGAGAGTTTGGGTTAGCCTTGCATGTGTCAAACCGATGTGTAGAACTGATAGGTTTTTAACAGGAATCTGCTTGAAGGCCGCCTGTGTCTGGTGCTGCATGCGTTGGGAAGGATCTCTGAGGAGAACAGCCAGTTCTCTGCTTGAATCCTGGTGTGAGAGTGCAAAGCTTCAGCATGGATCCGTGTGTTGAAGTAGGAGAAAAACAGAGCATTGCTCTTCTAAAATGAGTACAGTCCATCCTTTGCACTGCATGCGGGCAAGGTGCCTGGGGAGAAAAGGAGGTGAAACTGTTGTCTCTTAACTGATGATAACACACATGCAAAGATGGCTGAACCCTGATGCTGAATACTTGACTTTGCATTCTTCAAATGTTCTTTTAACTCTTGTACAGTGCCTACGATTTAGGACTGTTGTTTGGGTTCATGCAGACAAGATTTTTAATTTTATTTTTTAATGTAAAAAGAAAAATTGTGAAGTTTTATACTTTTACTTCAAATGGAAGGGGGAAAACTAATATTAAAAGAAGAGGTCAACTGCAGAGAATAAGCCAAAATGAAGGTTTCAAGCTTTGTGTTACTCCTGTGGATTAATATAATAATAGGAGTTCTTTAAGCTGAAATAGCCACTTTAAAAAGGGGTGGGGAATCTTAAGCATCATGAAACAGAGGATAGAAGTACAGAGACGGGGGGCACCACAACTCCTTTACCGAAGATGGTCCGGAAATTCTTTGCCGTAAGTCTCTAGTCTGTACTGACAGCCTTTGTAAATATGTGCTGCTCTGATTTGTGAGCAAACGATCCCTTTCTGTTCTTCGCTATTCATTTCATTATGGTGGTGTGATATTAGAGGTCCAAGAGAATGTGTACAAAGTTGTGATGTTGTACATTTGTCTAAAGCACTTTTGTGGCATCTTATCGCATATGCTAGGGAAGTGATATCTTCCTGATCTGAGGCGGGGAACAGAAGCAGAGATACTAAGGCTCTAGTCACGTTAAAACAAGCAGAGATAAATTTTAGTTTGATTTCAGGAGAACTGCTCCATTTCCTTAAGTGTGAATGTGGCTGTGGCCTTATGTGGTCTGACAGTGATCGTACAAAGATCTCTAACAGGGCTAGGAAATGAATCCCTAGCCCAATGCCTTACACGTAGCATACTACGCTGGAATTGCAGCTTTGTGAAGGAGCTGGTATTACATGCTTAACTGTTTAACGCAGCTAGCCATGGACAACGGATACTTGCTTGTTCGTTTTTTGTTCACTCTTGGTATGTGTGTGTGTGGTCTTGTTTGTATTATTTAGTTTTCTATCCTTTGGCAATATGTACCCAGTGAAGGAATATAAATGCATCATCAGCAGAAATTTCAAGGAAAGCAGCCTGAACATCCCAAGTCACCAATATTTGGCACCTGTGACAGGGCCAAACAGGCCAGATAACTGCAGTGGGCACTCTGCAAATTGAGCACATGGGTAGTCGTGCTGGCAGCCAAACCTCTATCTCATCACTTAAGAATATCAAATAGATTTGGAAGAGGAGGCTGGGGTGAGGGGACAGGAGACTCTGTTGGGAACGTCCATCTGTTCTTCCCGCTGATGAGGCTACATGCCTGTGATTTCTTGGCTGGAGAAGCTTGAGTAAATAAATAAATAATAATAAAAAGATAGCTTCTGTGACTAACAACAATACTTGTGCCAGAAGAAGATGCTATCGATTTCGGGGGGGGGAGATGGAGATTAAAGATGTCTTTCCTGAGGATCTTTCAACATCGGTGTGAAACTCAATTTTTGCTTTTTCCCCCGTTAAGATCTTTTAACAGTTTGGTATCTGACTCAAACCAATAATCGCATGTTTTGGATCTGCTAATGCACTTGTTCTTACAGCTGCCCTTCCTGTGTGGGAAATGCAGTGCTATTAACACAACCTCCTGCTGAGGATATAAGCCTTGCTATTACGTGTTGGAGGATGGGATTGCAAGGAGCTGATTTTAAGGACATATAGATTCATTTATGCGAAACTATACTGTGCTCTTATTTTATCACCAAATATCTGGCATGGACCAGAAAGTTGCAAAGTTGTCAAAGCTGGCAAGGTAGTCAGCTTTCTGCAACTCACGTAGCATTATGTGAGGAGTAAATTACAGTTCTGGTAGCTAATTAGGTGAGCTGAGTTCAGCAAGATGGAAGACAGAGGGCAAATTCTGTTATGAGATTTACTTACCTTAAATTATTGAGAAGGGATATAAGGAGAGGGACACTGATATTTCTGAAGCTTTTTCATTACTTTTGTATCATGCATGTTTCCAGACTCTCTGAAAGTTAATGAAAATATTTTTAAGTTATTTTCTCCTCCTGTGATTGTCAGCATCCTAAGGTCACAGACTTTTTTTTTATAGTGCCGTTAGGGAAGCAGAGATATTTTTTTTGCTTGTATTTTTCTTGTTGCTTATGGTGGCCTGTCTAGTCATCTGTTTGGAGTCATGAGGCAACATATCATCTTCTGTGACCTTGCAGTGACTGTTCTAGCTTATGTTTTGGAAGGTGTGCAGAGCCTACCCAGTCTTCTTTACAAATCCATCCAGAAGTCATTTTTTTGCACAAAGACATGCATTAAGTCTTGCAGGTTAACAAGGAGCTGCTGAAATTTCTTCATGGTTCTGGGGATTTGTAATTAGGGAATATTATCAGGTGAGGAATAGCTTTTTTTTTTTTTTTCCTTTTAAAAACAAAACTTAAAGCTCTTTTTTACTTTAATACAGGTTTCTAAACAGATACCTAGGTAAATTAAAATTTGTATCGTGTGAATATCTGCTTATGTTTTGGCATGATCCTGATGATAGAGAGATGTTGATATCTGCTGCATCCGGTGATTTAATCATTTCCTTTCCTGAGAGAGGACATAAAGAACACTCTTAAAGGAATAAAAACTATGCTGCAACATACCATACAGTTATTTTACTTGTATTTAAATGCAAAGAAACAAACATCTCCAGAAACATGTGGAGGCATTTAATTATCACAACCATTTGTTGTTAGTATTTCATTTGCTGATAAGGAAAATAGCAAGAAAAATAAAAAAGCCAAAATCCTCCTGGGAAACCAAAAGCTTTTTAGATGTGTTTTGTGGTTGACGTTTCTTACGTGTTAACTCCAGGATTTGGTTTCAAAACCCTTTTAATAGAGATGCTAATGGGCTTCTCCACCTTGCAGAAAGTGTGGTAAGAGATTTTTGTGCCAGAGCAATGTAAGCTGCAAAGGGCGATACACCATTCAGTATCAGTGTCCAGATTTCCTTAAAGCTGGTGCTACTGGGGCAGTATTTCATAAGACAGAGGAGCAGGTCTCCTTCGGGCCTTGTTTACACGCTTGTTTGGTGCTCATCAGTTCACTGGCAGTCTGCTCTGTCAACGTGCTTAAACTCATGTGTGTTTATTAAAAGCCAAAGTACCAGCAGGAATGAAACCGAACGTCCCCTCACCAAGAGCTTCAGCGAGAGGCCTTCCTCAGCACAGTCCTCCTCGCCCGCCGGGTGGAAGCTAGCGCATGAGTGCCTTTGTCTTCACACGTGCAGCTGCAGTCATCTGCTGAAGAGAAACCAGAGGTCATTTGCTGAACAGATTAGCATGGGCACCTGCGTTGGTTCGATTGCACAGCGTGGAGTTAATCTGCTGGTAATCTCTAACGTGGCTTGGATGTCCGTCCAAGGACTGACGCCTGAGGCGCAGCAGGCTTGGCCAGCCAGAGGAGACTTACGGCAGAGGAGGTTACTCCCCGTGAACTCTCCGTTTAGCTGTAGTCTCCTGGTCCCTCTCCAGCTTCTAACAGCTCGTGGTGGTTAGTATTTAATCCTATGTGGCCAGCGATGGTGTCACGGCTTTACTTGCCATATTTGAAAATACAGCCTTGCCTTATGGGTCTTTCATTTCCTTTATTTCAAATCTATCGATGTTGTTACTTAGTGTCTCCTTCCTGGAGTTTTAGTTGTCCCAAGTGTAATAGTTACTAGACCAAGCAAAACAATACTGCTGTTCTAAGGTTAGTTTATTATGTCACGCAGTAGATTTTATTGTGGGCTGTGGACTTCTGCTCTTTAAACAAAAGTTGACTTAAGTCAACTATAAGCTTGGATTTCTTTTCATTTTCTTTTCTTATGCTGTCACTCTGCCAAACATAAACCCTTGAGATGAACAGGTGAGGGGAAAGATAAAGATCTAATGGTACTTGTTGAAAATTAGTTGTAAAAAGAACTTGTACTCTGGATGTCTTCCTTAATTCTTGTTCATGTCTAGGCAGTTCAAAAACAGGTTTTGTTTGGATTTTGTGATTTCTGGTTTACATTGTTTCTTTTCAACCAGGAATCCTATAAAGCCTTTTCAAATAATGTATCTGACTATCAAATGTGTTCCCATGCCTGTAGTATCAACATCAGGCACACCCTTTGTACACTTAATAAAACAGAAACTGTTTCCCCTGAAGGTGCAGAGAAACAGAATTAGGTTTGAATGGAAAATCAAATAAAGTAGAATTGAAAAGGAGGCAGAAAGGAATAGCATGAATTTCTGAGGTGAGGGTTGAGTGTATTGTATTGTAGGCTGTAAAACTGCTTAATACAGTGACTAATGTAACTGCGGCTACTCAGCATAGCATGGTGCCTACCCCTGCACTCTATTGACATTGTCCTTTATAGTCCTTAAAAATGAATTTGAAGTGCTGCCAGCAGATATTACCTTACTTTATTGTAGACTATCCACCTAATGTGTGACAGCTGTTCTGCGTTGAGTACTGTGCATTGAGAAACTAACTGCACAAAATCTTTCCAAAGAAGTACTTCTTCAGAAGTGCTTTTATTTTCTTAAACAAAAACTGAGGAAGGTGCAGATGATTCCCGGGAAGGAATACCACCTACTGTAAGCCACCAACCTGAGCCTGCTGGCCATCCATCCTGGTCCTTGCTCGGCCTGGCAGTGCAAGGCAGGATGATCTGGTGCCACACCATGTGGTACGGTGCCATGGTTAATTTATCACTTGTGATGTTAATTTTGCAGAATTAGGCTGCAGTGTAAATCGATGTGGAAGTGGGGATGATGTCTTCATGGTGACAAGGCCTTCATGCTGACTCTTACATAGGAAGTCGGATGACTGCCAAGTCAGAGTCTGAGCTGATGCAGCTATTCGTGCCAGGTAAACTTAAGGATGTTGGAGGACCCCAGCAGAGCTTAAAAGCTTGAAGCGATGATAAAACTTTAATGATGTTTTGCAGCCTCATATGCATTTTTGTATTTTGAAGCTGCTAATTTCCACTTTGTTTTCTTGATGACTTTCAAGGGAAACAACGAAATGCTTCTTTTGTACCATTTTCTGCTGAAATAAGCTTCTGTCTAATAATAAGAGGAAAGCCATGAGGGAGAACTGTTTTTATCTGGGATGCAAGATCTGTGTATGACTCATGCCTACGGGTAGCATTAGACTGTTGATTGCAGAAGACATATTTTCTCTAAAAATGCATTGAACTAAGCATGAAACTTGATATTGAATATAGCTTTGAATATATACTTATTTTGTTTGCTCAGTTCCTTTCAGAATAAATCAAAAGATTTATTCCTGGCTTACAACATTTAAAAAAATAATGGTAGAGTACAGTAGTGGATTATTAGATAATGGCTGTTGTCTCAGGCTTCTCTTCAGAAAATCATTTTTTTCACATCTTCTTCATTTATTCTTGGCCTGTCACTTAAGTGTGGACCTGTTCCTGTCCTGAGATGATAAGAATCGATTCTGGTTGTCCCAGATTTTGATTCAGTCCAAGTTTCAGTACAAACAGGAACCTTGAAAGCTGCACTCTTTTCCTTCCCTCCTGCAGTAGCTCTTCCATCGTTGTCCAGATGAGTTGAAAAATAGGGGGGTGGGGGGGAGGCCCAAGGGAAAGAACAAAATAAGAGTAGGAATTCAAACAATTGTAAAGCACTGTATTTAGATCAATTTTAACATTGTGCCTGTACTTCATTCCAGAAGTGTATCAATACTTTTGCATGATCATATATACCTTTATTTTTCTCAGTGTTGCTCTTTCTGTAATTTCTGGCAAGGTCTACATCTGCCCTCTGAAACCACTCACTATCTTCATTACTGAAGAGCCAGGTCAACAACAGACAGCTAGCCTGTGTGATGAAATCAGTGTATTTTCCCCTCTGCTGTTTTTAGGCGGCACTTTTCCTCCTGTAATGATTTTCTAAGTAGCAGAAGGAAACATTTTCCCTTGCATTATTTTTATATGTATTTCATTCGGGATACACATGGGCTTGAGAGAAAAATACTGTCTTGTCTTTTATTTAATTTAATTTTATTTTTATTTTCCTGCATGCAGAAAATGACCAGTCTGTGTTCTTTTTCTGTGTCTTATTTAGTCTGCCAAGCTACAGTGGCACAATATGAAAATCGTGTGTAATTGGTGGTGTATTTTCCTTTAATACTTCCGGACTATCTAATTATGAGATACCTAGTTCTCAGATTGTGTGAACAAAGCCACGCTGGTACTTTTCAAGATCATCTTGCTCAATAATTTAATAAGGAAGACATGCCTCATGCACCTCCCTTATTCATTGCTCTCTTTTTGTTCTGGCCAGGCTGGTGTACTTTCGTACCTTCTCCCACCACTTCCACCATTTCTCTGTTTTGATGGACGTATCCTTCAGCAATTCCAAAATAAGAATTTTCAGTTTCTAGAGGCTTACTGAATTAAAACACATTTTAAAAAGGCAATGTGCAGTCTTGTATGAAATCGCTTTCTGCTTCTTACAAAGGCTAACAAAATGACTTCATGCTGGCTAGCAACTCAAAAACCACGTCAGTCATTAATGAATATTAGTTTCTCATCATTCTTACATACAGTATTCTAAAGTGAGGATACAGGGAGTAAAATATTATATTCTGAAACTGAAATAGCCTTTCAAGGTACTCAATAAACTCTTACTGTTGCAATTTACACTGTAGAAATGTTTCCTGATTTACCACCAAACTAAAGTAGAAAAACAGACTGGTGTGAATTCTTGTATTACGTTTCTGATTCAACAGAAAAGACAAGTTTTGTGTTGTCACTAATTGAGTTTTAAATGTTGCAGCCTATTTCCTGTTGTAATAATGATTTATATCTTTGCAGTTAATGAACCTAGGTTGTTAGAGCATCCATGTTTAATGGCTGTCTTAAAAAGCGCAGCTGTTCTACATCCCACTCAAAAAGTTATCTTAAATGATAGCTCCTTACCCTCTTCCTTAAAAAGAAACTTTCCAGAAATAGTGTTACTTGTAGGTGGCAAATAAAAACCTCTGACAGAGATGGAACCTCAATTTGAAATAGTATTTTGGCTATTCAGATATGAAAAGATCCCACAGATCATAACTATGAGTACTATACAGAAAGAAGACAGGGTTAGTCCAGTTCGTAACGTCTGTATCTTGCGCTGCGTCTTTGGTGGTGCTAGACTCCTGAAGTTTCGCATCAACTTCTACGCGTAAGGGACACCATGATTAAAGAGAGGTAAGTAAGTTGATCATATTTATTAGCTCTAACCACCAAAAGCAACAAACCAACCAAGCAAAAACAGAAAACAAGCAGTAAGTGTTTATTTTGGTAGTTTTTCCCCCTCTTTGGCAAGTATTTCTGGAGTTTTTTTTCTAAACAGACAGTAGTCTCTAAATGAGACCTGTGTGAGTCAGATATTTTTGTAAGTGGATAAAGATTTTCTTTTGAAGGGAATACTGAACCCTATTTAGTTTCTTGTGTATAAGCTACACAGCAATTTTTTTTTAAATGGCAAGAATTACATTCTTTAGTTGAGACAGTTTTATTTGTATTCAGCTATATACAGCAAGTAGGCAACGAACAATCTTGAGACAAATTCAGTGAATATTAATAATTATTGATCCAATGCAAATGACACTTGTTCCTTATTGTTTACCAATGCTACTGATGGCTCACAGAGAGCATGCAATTTAAAAAGTTTGTTTTTAGCTGAGATATCATGAATAGCTGTAGTAGAACTTCACTTCTACAGGAGAAAAAGTGAAAACTGCTTTCTTGGCTTTTGTGAGGTTTGTTTAATGCCTGGTACTGAAGACTTGCTAGACTGCAGGAGTCCTCTGGAAGGCTGTTGTGGCTTTGGTCTTTCCATTGCCTTATTGCTGCTGTTTGCTTGTGAGGGTCGATGGATGACAGGGGCTGAAAGGAAGCTGTGCTGAAGGTCAGGACTAGAAGCTGCTCCTTGCTCAGCTTGGGAGGGACAACTCAGGCTCTGTACGTTGGAGGAGGATCTTCTAGACTCTGTCCAGATCGTGGAATCCCTTCTAGCTGTGTGTTTGCTTTCTCAGTCCTTGATGGAATAGTTGATAGCAATGTTGTCCACATCAGGTTTCTAATCCTCCATCCTCTAAGAGAAGTTGTCAGAAGGGCTCCAGAGTTTTAGTTTTTTTTCATTTGGTCCATTATCAGAGTGTCTTTTAAATAAGAGTTTAATCAAAGCTGAAGAGGTGTTTAACATGAACCAAGAGGACTTTTTCAT
Organism: Anseranas semipalmata; assembly: GCA_013399115.1. Classification (NCBI taxonomy): domain Eukaryota; kingdom Metazoa; phylum Chordata; class Aves; order Anseriformes; family Anseranatidae; genus Anseranas; species Anseranas semipalmata. Next base: position 120,849 of record VXAA01006963.1, read on the forward strand.
GTATTTAGCTCTTAAAATACTCTTTTAGACTTAGTACTTCATTTAAGAATTATTTAACATTTATGAAAGGTGACATTGTCTCTTCTTCTTAGCAATAGTTGTAGAGATTCATTTGTAGTCTTGATGAAATGGTATTCCAGGGAATGTAGGCTCATCTTCCATATTGGTATTTTCATACTTAACTGGCTCTTTGTTATATAGCTTTTTACTTACGTTGAGAGAAAAACTCAAGTATTTCCCAGCTCTACATACTTTCTTTTGAGTTAAAAGGATGTGTATTTTTGGATTGTATTTTGAAATCATGTATTGTCTGAGACTGCACAAAAAGGAAGAAAAAAAAAGGATTGAAAACCCATTCTTCTTGACTTGCATTTTTTCGTAGCAGATTCATCAGCTGAGCTTCCTGTGATTAGACACTCTTGTGTTCTCTTAGACACCAAAAAGACGGACCCACAATTATATTCTTTAGTGGGTGGTGATCTTCTGAGACCCAATTACCTTGCCTGTATGTTTTCTGAAGATAAGATCATATCTCTACTGGCTCATATTTTTAGACATGACAATGTGTCCTGCTTTTTTTATAAGAAGTTTTTGTTTAGGTGGCTTTTTTTTTTTTTTTCCTCTTCTTGGTAACATGCTTTTGAGCTTTCTAGCAGGCTATTTACAGCAGATAGACCATTGTCAGTCTAAGGTCTTTAATGAATTTTCTGTACAAAATTTGGTTACAAATATTTCGACTTGAAATGTATATACAAGAAAATCATATAAAATTTTCAGTGAAAGTGTAGGTTGTAAAACCTTTGGAGTCCATGAAAACTTTTGGGTGTAATAAATTCAGGCTTATGATCCAAGAGGTATTATTTTTTTTTTTATTACTTGGCCAGATAAGAGGCTAAAAAAGAGACTGCCAAGCAATTTCTAAAGTTTCAGTTAAGCACAGACAGGCTTTAACAAACATATGAATACATTAGAATTTTATTATTTTTATGTGCCTGTAAGGTTTCTGCTTTGCAGTCGCTTCAAATAACCTTGCTATCGCAACCCAGGGGGAGTAGTCTGAAAAGTCACTGAAGTGCAAATAGTGCATTTTTTTCTTAGCACACATTTTTCACTTGACAGTAACAAATCCACGAGAGAATGGTTTCCCTTGAATTGCTGGACTGCTGAGAGCCAAATTTGACCAATCAGTCTTGCTAACCAATACAGGAGAGAAGCAGCAGCACAAATCTGTGTTTCATAGAGGAATGTATAGTGTGGGCAAAAGATTTCATAAAATCAAGACAGCCTGTTCTTGGGAATAAGACTTCTTGCTTGCTTACTACATCTAGGACTGCAGTAGAAATATACGTAAAAGATGAGCATGTACAATTTCCATCCTCAAAATGTGTTGCCAGTGTAGAAGATAGCAGGTCAGCTGTTTTTCTCCTGTAAAGGAGCCAGTTAGTTAAGGTACCTCCACATTGTAGAAAATGAAGCAGAAAAAGGAACTAATGAATGAATGAGTAAACAAAGAAAGGAAATTTGGGTGGACCCACTTTTTGTAGTGAAAGTCTATTGAGCTCATGTTGGAGCTCTGATTTCTTGGAGCTCAGATGCTGGGGCCTGGGCTTCCTGGCTTATACTACATCGATGAGGTTATCCTTCTTAAAACCACAGCTCTCACAGACAATGACAACCAATTTTGACTCTTGAAAATGTCTCTTGATGTTTTTAGCAACAATCCTATAACTTAAGCATCTGGAAGTACTGATTGACCAATAAAGGCTTATAAACCTGAGGCAGATGCAGGAAAAAAACATTATTCCAATGGAATCTGGTTTGTCAACTGCTTTCCTTACCAGTGACGGCAGTTTTTATTGCACAAGAAAAGGTACAAATGCTGGGTTAAGTATATTTGTCCTGAAAGTGTGAGAAAGTTGACTCTCTTCATTTGGCACTAATTTTGGGGGGGATTTTTTTGCTAGTACTAGTTTTTTGTTTTCTAATGAACGATCGGCTTCCCATGATGATTCACTGTTCTAGTCAGTGATTTCATAGCCCAAATGAAGGGTCATGGTTTTCTGCACTTTTTTGTGGTTTTGCTTGGTATTGACCAGAGGTTGCACAGCTTGATTTGTGTGTGTGTGCGCGCACGCGCGCGCAGGACAAAAGTGAAGCAAACTATAGCAGGGTTTGGGGTTAGTATAGTAGTAGTTGTAGTTGGAAAGAACATTTTTGGAATGAATTAAGCTGACATTATATTTGATCTCAGCCAGAAGTAGTGTCTTTTCTGAAAACCGAGTCACTCTACAGAGCAACAGAGTTAAAGAAGAAAGTTCTTATGAAAGAAGGGCTTAACTTCTTTAGTCACTGCATGAACAAAGTGTTGTGTTAACAAACAACCAGTACCTAACTTGCATGGGGTAGAAGCAGGGAAATGGTCATCCTTTATTGCCCCATTAACGCGTTATTTTGCTGTATGCTGTGATAGAAGAGTGTTACATAAAATATTCAAAGGAGTGTATGCATTGTGGTCTGAAATAATGATCACAGAGCACATTTAGCTTTAGTTATCCTAGTGTATTGTGGAAATACAGCTGATATTAGCCCAGCAAGGTTCTGAACAGTAAGCATCTCCTGCTGAAGTACAGATTTGTCTTATTGCACTGGGAGTAGTAGTCATGTAGCAGTACTGTACTCCTTAAATACATAATGTCTTACAGAGCTGGAGTATTTTGCTTATGTCTAGTGTTAGTTCACACACCAGCCTCCAAGAAGAACAAGCACAAGGGACGTTGTTTCAGAAGTGTTTCATTAAGTCCTAAAAAAAAAAAAAAAAGCTTGTCTGTCATACTTTAAATTTATCTGTAATTTCATTACTAAAACCAACAGATGTAAGAGATTAGAACTTGTGCCTAAACTAGGAGAAGTTTGAACTAAGGTTTAGCTTGTTTATGCTGTCGCAGTGCTGAGAGGACAGCGTGACTTATGGCACTAATACTGACCAGTATATCTGGAAAAAGACAGGGCAATGGGTAATTCCCAATCTTTTGGAAACAGCCAAGCAACTTTAATGGCAATCTTTCTCTTGGCAAGCTTTCTCTTGGTCTATATGACTTGACAAAATACAAATTTAAGAAGTAAGTTGTATATCTATTTCAATGCAGTTTGGAAATCCCTATAACAGACAACAAGGTTGTATCGATTGAGTGGAGCAGAAACTAATTTGGCCTATGCAGCTGTTGGCGATCAATGCCAGTAGGTGCAGGGTGGAGCTGTGTGTCTTCAGGTCCGTCAAGTCCAGTCTCAGACCTAAGTAAGCAGCAAGAAAATGGATGTTGTGCAGCAGTAAGTTGGCCCCAATACTCTCTGGTTTGGGTATTACAGTAGTCAGCAGAGCAGTAGTATGCAATGCTAGGCACTTATCTTTAATGTGACATCAATAAAAGGGTTTATTTCATACTGCTATGGCAGCCTTTTGGTACAGCCATACAGGTCTGGCCACTCTGCCGTCAGCAGTGCACACCTACAATTGCAATGCTGTAGTTTGCAAAAATCTATATTTGAGAGGTTTTATGCAATTTTTTTTGTCAGCAACTTTGAATATTTTTGCATTAAAGGATGGTAATTGTTTCTTCTGATGTGTAGTGCAGTTAATTCCTGCTGGGGTGGGACTTGCTCCTTTTACATTTACTGTTGGAATTGCTCTCAGAAAAGAGCTGGTGTTTGAGGGAATCAGTTGCTGGTCTCGCATTTTCTCTCACATTTTCTGTTAAAAGCATATGCTTCTGAATGTTGCTTTAAGAAGAGCATTGCATTATCAGATACTTCCTCTATTATACAGGCATCATTTAAATGGTTATACATTATACTGGAAAAAAAAATAAGGTCACGTAAACACTGTTTCATATTTAGATTATATGTATGTCCAGTATTATATTCTCTGTAACTAGATAGTCTGGGAAGTGCTATGGAAAAAATAATCACGTAGCTTCTATCAGAATTAATAAACTCTGAACTTCCTGAAAATCATGTCCTTGCAATATAAAATATTACAAAAGCTAATTCGGGAGCTTATTTGCTCTCTGTATGTGTAACTTTTTATTAAAATACCAAGTCTGTGAGATGATTTTTCTTATATGGAGCTGTATTTGGGGGTGTTTTCAGGCTGTATATATTATGATTGCCAATTGCATTCATATGATCTGTGCAAGTGAGGCTGATTGAAGCACTGAAGGCCTTTATCCTGCAAGTACAAAGAGTAAGATGATGGAGATCCTTGGACAGAGACACTTAGTTCGCGTACACTTAGTTCACATATTAAGTTTAACTTAATCAAATGCCAATGAAATCCTGTTTGACTGGTAAGATATTTAAACATTTATTTACCTCCTCTTGGAATACTTGGTCTGTAATTATTAAAAATGTATCTGATAACTCTACATCAGAAACCTGGAAAGATCTAATATTTGAAATTGCTGATAAGACTACAGACCATAAAGACCAATTCAGTATAATAATAGAATATTTTTCACCTGATATTCTCTTTGCAAAGTATTTTTGATGGGGATGTTGTCTTCTTACCTCTGTTTATGAGTAGCATTACTCTGCTCCCTCCCCGAACAGCTTACTGCATAGGGTGTGGGTGGCTCTGTCTGCCAAAAAAAATACTTCTTCCCTCTCCCTTCCTACCTCTGACTTGTGTATATATATTTTCCTCCTCAGCCAGTTCAACATAGTGGGAGAGACAGGTTAGTTCGCTCGAGGAGCAAGCCGCAAGAGCTAACCCAAATCTGCCCAGTTGCCACCCCAAATGCTACCTAGAGTCCTGTTGAGATCGTGTCTGCTCCTTACATGCTTAATAGCAAGGTTATAGGAAGAAATGTAGTTAAGGTGTTCTGTTTGTCAGTGTCACTTTTTTGGAGGGGCTCCTTTTCATAACTGTCATTGATTGATAGCAGTTTTTTTATGGGCTAATTTTTTTCAGTACTATACTTCAGAAAATATTTTTTTCTGTGTAATTCATTTTTAAAGATCATTTCAGGAAAGCTGAAATATCCAGGTTTTATACAGCTATTGCATAATTTTGTTCTTCACCAGTTTCAAATTATTTGCGTAATTTTGTCCATACTGATACCAGTCTGCCATAAAGTGGGACATCTCTTTTCTTAACCAGTGTTAACTTTTGGAAACAGAGCAACCTTTTAACATAGTCATGTTGATTTAGGATCAGCATATGAATTTTACCACCTACTCAAGATCATGTTTAGGCATATGTTTTCAACAAGAAGAAATTAATGTGGTCAACTCTTCTTTTTACTAATTGTAATATGAACTTTTACCAGAATAGAAATCACTATGGAGAGCTTTCTCTTTTCTCAAAGGTTAATCATTTTTCACAGAGAATTAGGTTTTTCTAGCATAGTGCAACATCAGTGCTTCCTGGATAGTGTCATTACACTATAACCTTTAACAAATGGTTAATTTTACTTGAGTTTTGTATAAGATTTTGGTTGTGGAATTTGGATTCCATAATTTTAAAAAGTCATCTTATGTGGCTTGAGTTAGAAATGGGAAACTTGGAAGTTATTTGCTTTCCTTAACCCTATGCAGTCACTGTCTTGGATGTAGCCTCTTAGCATATGAACACCCGTACGTAGTACAGAAAGGTTGGAATAAAATAATAGCTGAGCCCATTAAAGACAAGGGTGCAAAAGCTGAGGTTAAAGCTCAGTAGGTCTTCTGCCTGTTCTTTTCTCCCATGGCTCTGAATACAGATCATCAAATCCAAATGCTGAATTTCACAGCATTCCTTTGAAATTAATTGTGCTGGCTCCTGCCAGTCAGGGTGAATACAAGTATCGTATCAATACTGCCAGTTGCTTATTAAGAGCCCAGGAATTTGAGAAATACTATTTTTATTTTCCTTTAACGGCTGTTCCTGTGAAATACAGGCAGAGTGCTATAGATCCAAACGTAATAAACAAATGCATTGGTTCATGTCGAGCAAATGTTCACCTCCCATTGGTAAAACAAACAGTTATGCTGAAGGAAGAAGGATGCTTTTTGTCACAGAATACTGCTTCTGATTCTTAATAAAACACCAAGTTGGGGGTGGAATGGAGCATAAAGCAAATTTGTGATGGCATAGAATGAAGAGACTGACAACATGTTATTCTCAGGTAAAAATGGAAAATACCTATTACAAGCCAACATGAACAGCACTTTTTTGTGGTTAGGTTTTTAGATGCTAGGCGTTGATATATTGAAGCTTGACATGCTAATGCTGCTACCTATAAAATCTTGTAAATACTTGGGTGTTTGGAAGGTAATTAGATTGCAATCTGTTAGGGAAATAATGCTCTAAAATTGTACTTTAAGAAGAGCAAATAAGAATGCTATCCATCAAATGCCCTTGTAAATACTGAGGACTTCTTTGGGGTTTATGTAACTATTGCTATATCCATGAAATACTGGTGCCTTTTGTTTTAACTTTATTGGGGCTGGGATTCATGCTTCTGAGAGAAGTAAACTGGAGAGAAACCTGATCCGAAGAGTCCAATTAAATCGTCAAAAAAATCACGTTAAATTGTGAAGCTACAAATTACTTTTAATGCCAAATTGCTGACTCTGGAAAAATATTATATAGCAAACTATTGGAGATCTCTTCAATCAGATTAATGAGATAGAAGTAACACCAAATAATTCTAACAATGAGCCTGTATGTGATGTAATGGACAATATTACAACCCAAGCTACGCAAATAGAAGATATTATCAGAATAAAACACAGCAATCAATTTTTTCCTCAACCCTTTTGAGAGCAGTATATTTTCTATAGAGCTGAGCAGATCTGAGCTTTTACTCTTCAGAAGCCCTTTCCCCGTTTTGCCTTGTTTCATCTTCCTTACATTTCATTTGGAGCACTCTGCAAGGTCCGTCTGTGCCTGCTTCTTGTGCAGGACCTTCCTTCTCTGTCGAAAGGGCTCCGTTGTTCCGGTGAGTTGGGTTGGATGAAGCACTATGAGGATGTGTTGTTCCCTCTCTGGCTATCCCTGCCTTTCCACTGACTGAATGTCTGACCTTATAAATTATTAAGCTTCTCCAGGCCTTTGTTTTTTACATCTGTAAAACTGAGGATAAGAGAATTTCCCTACTGCTATAAATAACCTTGGTCTAAGGATATGAACTGGAAATCCTGACCCATACACCAGTGTAGCACTTTCCTCACAAGTAATCCTTCTGATGAGGTTATTCCTGGAATAAGCATGGCTTGCTGATACTGAGGGTGCATTAACAAGGGACGATGACAGCGTGCTTGCTTTTCTGTTTGCTGTGGAAGAAGCTCAGGGGCAATGCTGACCTTGGAGGGTGCCAGGGGAAGAGCCAGCAGTTTTTGATGCATGTGGGAGTGAATGCTATTTACTCCCATCTCGTTTTGTTCCTCTTCCCATGACCTGATTCAGCATCTTCTGGTGTATGAGCGATGAGAGACCTTTCCCCACTGATTTTACGAAAGTTCTCGGGGGCTGTTCACTTGATTGCCATCCCATTTCTACTACTACTCTGCCATGTTGCTTTGTCTGGGAATTGGAAGTCTCCGTTTGTCACCTCACTGCTGTGATACCTGCTTACTCTCCTGAAAAATGCAGGTGGGGTAGGAGTGCGGAGCGAGGGGGTTCTTAGCTACTGGTGTAGGTTTACAGGTCGGTAGAGGCTGTTTCTTGAGAGCTGCTGTTTCTGGTGATCTCCTGTGTATAGAAAGGAGCTCCCCTGCTTGCCAGGTTTGTGTATCTTTTTGTTTGTTTGTTTTGAGACATTGCAAGTAATTTTATGATGCAAATGGGAAAGTAGTTTTGCAGAGCTATTTTTAAAAACTTCTTGCTGAAGATATTTTTGTTGCCCTAACACCTGAAGAGTTTGCTGCAGCATGTCTTGGGTTTTTTGCTTTCTCATTCCCTAGAGAATGTTAACAACTGCTGTCCTGAAGGTCTTTTCTGATGCAATGTTTTCCCCTCCCCACTCTTTTTCACTCTACCTTCTCAAATCAAGTGTCATTAATTTGTTCTAGCCTTCAGGGGATGGTGGGAGAAAACTAACTCCTATTACCAAGAGTGAGCGTGGGTTGGTCTTTACAGACACTGGCATTTCAGTTGTTCACAGAGCAGAATATGGTATAGCATCCTCCTGTGTTGCACAGAAAACAGCTTTCCCCAAGACACTTGGTTTTGCTCAGTACAAAGAAGGAAAGATGGCAACCAGACAAGATTGTCAAATGTGACATCAATGGTCCGTGTGCGGTTTCCTTTGCTGTACCTGTAGGATCTAATGGTTTCTGGCTTTATCTTTGGTGAGGCAGGCCTCTTTATAAAAATATTTAATTGCGGTTTTTTATTAATGCCAGTTCACCCTGGTAGGATCAACTCATCAGTTTGCATGCAGTGACTGAAAGGAAAAGATACACGAAAGCCTATTATAACTGTGTAAGATAACCAGACATGGATGTGAATGAGATCATGCTTCCCTTGGAAGCACAGAGCTATGTTGTTCAACACAGCATAACAAACATTCATATGAAAGCCCATTGTTGTCAAGTCTAGTAGCTGTTTTCTTAGGATGATATGTTACCTAGTGAGCTGTCTAAATGCTTCTGACTTTAATTTGAATAAGGAACTTGCAGACTTCATTACTTAAACATCTCATAAAGAGAAACAGAATTGCGTGGCTGTAAAACAATGTATACAACTTAACCACTGGGTTTGTCTCGAGTGGTGCTGTAGTGAGCCACTACAGATCAAAATTTTTGGAGTTCCTTCTTTTATTTTGTACTTCTCCTCGTTCTCCAAAAAGTAAAGAAAATTGCTCAATCTTTAGCAATAAAAAAATTGTGTGGAACAAATCTGGCATTTAAAACATTTCATACTGCTGTGGCAACATATAATGTTCCTCAGAAGTATGTACACTTGGAAATTAAGTTCTTTCAAGCTCAAAGATTGTGTTATTAAGGACACGTGACTTTTATATAAGACTTTGCACTTTAATATTGGGAAAATGAGAGCCTTCTGGTTAGCAGTTGAACCCATCAGGAACAATGCAGTACTTTTCCTTGAAGCACAGAATTTATGTCAATTTAATGCATATAGCTCTTGCAGGTGTTTTTCCTCATATTTATCAGTGGGCTAAGCCCGGTCTTTCACTCCTCTCTGTTCATCTATTTGTTTTTGCTTTCCTTTTGTGTTTCCACTGTTGCTTGTAAGTAGTCCTTTCTCACTTTGGCTTCTCCATTCAGCCTTTGGTAACTTTTTATTGCTGCAAGCTACTTCCCTGGAGAACTGGTTGGGGCATACTCCTCATTGGGGTGAGCAGCCTCTTTACCATGTTATCCAGCAGACCTGGACAAATGCAATAGTTTTCGGAGCATCCACAGAGTCAGCTCAGAGATGTGCGGGTTTACACGGTGTGCTCGTCCCTTTGTTGGTAAGGCTTTGTAGGTCCTTGGAAAATGGTTAGCTCTTGGAAGCATGTGCTAAATAGTGGAACCATAAGCAGCTACACAGTTCCTAAACAGTGGTACGAAGAAAACCCCTTTGCAGTTTGCAGTCTGCATTCTGCAGTGTAACTCAATAGGGTGTTTTTCTCCCTCTAGATTTAAAGTATTGCATGCTTCTTTGCTGAAGCACAATCACTTTGAGCTCTGTGCAAAGATAGTCCTGGCTTAGTGAATGAAAAAACCAAGTTTTCAAGAAATGCATGATACTCTCTACACAGCGTTAGTTTCAGATTTAAAAGGTGGCTTTGTTTCATTAGTGTTAATTATCATAAACATGTGAGTTTGCAGATGTTGCTTCTGCTGCTGCTGATGGAGTGTTGCATATCTGCTGCTAATCCCTGATGATATTTGAAGAGGAAACATAATCTTGCGGTACATGGAATGTAAATTCATTTGAAATATTAATAGTATCTTATTATCAGACCATAATGTTATACCAATTAAATATTTGCATGATAAATGTGAAAATAAGTGCAGTATATCCAAACTCTTGCATGTAGAAAGTTTTTGAATTGACTGTGTTCGATGTACTGTGAATATACATTCTGTTCTTAATATTCAGCTGCAGTGGGAAACCGCACAGAATAGTCTCTGGACTGAGTTTGTATGTAGTGAAGAACATTTAGTTATCTGAACTAAGACATCTGAAGAACAATTTCAGCCTTTTTATTTGTGCCAATAATCAATGCAATCTAAATCACTACCCTACCACTTTCTTCTATAAGAAAGAGAGGTTGGGTAGGTAGACGCTATCAGATTATCCAGATATACAAATTCATGGTTACCAAGTTTGGTGCCTGAATTAATCCCTGGAAATGGTAAATCGGAGGAAACGTTTTGTTGTTAGAAAAATTGCTGTTGCACAGGTGGCAATTGAAGGGTACAAAGAAAGCTGGAAAGCACTGGATAAATTAAGCAGCCCCTTTTGGGGAGGGAAAGAAAAACCTCTCAGATCGTTTAGTTACAAACTGATGAACATAAAAAGGCCATGACATGAAGGCACTTTCAGGAATCCAGTAATATAGGAAAATGTGCAATTCTAATAGAAGACATACCACATAGTATTCTTTCTTTTGAGGAATTTGTTTTTGTACAAACACAGCTGCTTTTAATGTTAATTCCACACACATGCTGCATTTTATGTCCCCCGTGTTCATACTTTAAATCCATAAGTATGTTGATCCTGGAGATCTTCATTAAGAATTGAATTTCCTGCTTCACTGTGCTGTTGGAAAGGTTTTATTTTGTTATCATTTAATGGAAAAATGTTCATATTTTGCCGAATAGGTTGTTAAATGGTGAGTGTTCCAATACCAAAAGAGAACATTCACAAGTATACAAAGGGAAGTTGTCAGCAAAATGAAAAGGACCCACAGATCCAGTGGTAATGCTCGTCCAAGAGTAAACACAAACCCACAACAATTACTGTGCTTCCAAAATTTTCATCTGTAACATGAAGGGGGAAGGTGGCGTGCTGGGGATGTGGAGCCCTGCTGCAGGCTGCTAGTGGGACTGTGCTGCAAGACTGTGAGCGGTCGGAAGCTCAGAGACGTGAAGGGACACGGCAGAGCAATGGCCGGTGGAGGTTTCTGCTTTTAGGAATGGAAATACAATGCTAGGTCTCTTCTGTCCCCACCTAAGGAAAGATAAAGCATTGATTCAGCTGCCTGGGAAATCTTCCAGCTATGAGATTTGTAAGGGTTTGGAGTTGGAAAAGAAAGAAGGCAGAACTATAGCTTTAAAAGCAGGTGATTTCAAAGTGAATACGGTTCTTAAGAAATTACTCTTAAATTTATTTCCGATTAAGACCACCCGTCAGAACGTGGGTACGCAGACTTCACAGTAAAAAGATGCTTCAGGTATGTGCACTCAAACCTGGAAAGTGTAAGATCCTTAAGCTATTTCATGCTGTTCCAAAGCAAAATACTGATTGGATTACCTGTACGTAACATTGTGGTCTTTCAGTAGGAGTTCTGGGATCTGCCTGAAAATTAATTCTCGATGTTCACTCTTAAGTTTGAGCATCTTCTCTTGCCTCCCACTGCTTTTACCTACTGATGTTATGCTTTCATTTTGTAACTACTGCAGTTGCTTGGCAAGACTGGGCTTGAGGGCTTTTTAGCTTTCTCTTCTTTTCTTGGATATATTTCTGGATCTGCTGTCAAGAACGGAGAGAATAGGCTGCCGTGTGCAAAACATCTGGAGTTTCCATCAGCTCTTGGTTCTCCAGACCAATTCAGAATTTTTGCAAGTCGTGGGGTTGCACGGCTTTGCAGTTTTTATTTCTGTCCCCTTCACTGGTTTGCTGTCTGCTTTTCTGTCTCGTGACAGACTCACGGACATTTAGCTACTCAGAGGAAGCTTTTTAACCTTGGTGGTTTCTCTGTAATGGCCTCGGTGTGTTTACCTGTCCACACACAGAGAAATAAATAAATAACGAGCTCGTTTCTTGGTGGTTTTGGGAAAGAGCAAAAGTTGAATCCATTTAAAAATCTTTCAGTCTTGTTCAACTTCAGTTTTTTTTACAGTTGGAGCAACTGGGGGCGGGCGATAATTGGGAGAACTGTACAGTTATATAACTAAAAGCTTTTCTGTTGGAAGTTAGGAGAGCAGATTGCCTGGCCATCAATGCGCGACACGTGTTTTTAATCTTCCCACAGTGTCCATGCAGAGGAGTGCAGTCAAGCCGTGTGCTTTGGTTTGGTAGATTAACATGTTTGAATAAAGACATAAAAATATTTTTCCTTTGGGATACACAAATTTTATTTTTTAAAGAAATAGTGTTTTTATGCTATTTGAGGATTTAAATAGTATTTATTTTGCATAAATGATGGCAGTTATTATTCTTAGCTAGAAATTCTGACTGTTGATGGCTTTAACATGAAGACTGTCATCTAAAACTCATGGGGAAAAAATCAACTTGGAAAAAGAGATTATGCAATGTAATGCAGTGGTGATAAGAGTGTTTTGAAGATACCCGGTTGCTCTCGCAGAAAACTGCTCAGCTAGCCAGCAGTCATGAATTGTCACCAATTTCACATAAATGTTCATGAAAGCAGTGACTAAAAAAATCAGTGATTTTTTTCTGTTTGTTTTGTTGTGTTGATTTTGTTTAGTTTTTGGATGGTGTGACAATGTTACATTAATCCTATTGTTAACATAGACATTCAGAGAAAAGTGATGCATGTCAACAACATAATGTGACAGTGAGCTGCAGTGAAAGACAAAGTATGGAGACTGTTTGCACTGTGAGTTTGCTGGATTTGGTGTTACAACTGTTGTTCCATATAGCCTATATAGTTCTTTTGTATCTATGTGGAGATGTGACTTCAGCTTCTCCATGGCATGAAATAAACTTGAGGTTTATTCATCTGTGATGGAACAAGACCTCTGTATTGACTTCCAGGTAAAAGCTCAAATGTGAGTACTGCTTGAATAAAAAAAAATTTACTTCAAAGAGAGCATCTGAAGTCTACTGAATTGACAGCAGTAAATAAGTCGTATTGCTGTTGCAAGATAAGGTCCATCTGTGACCCTTGCTTTATTCAGTCTCTTTGTAATCACCCTTCCAGTTTGCAAATCAGAATATTAAAGTCGCTGAAGGGAGAACCAGTCTAAAAGTGGGAGGAATGAGATTCACGCAGGCATCTTTGCATTTATCAAAGAGGCCTGGAGAGAGGGAATCCACTTTACTTTAGAAGCTTGTGAAAATCCCCTCCAAAAAACAGTGGTAACAAAACAGGTTTGTTGTTTACCTTGGAAATAGAATAGCATTGGAGAAGAGATTTAAACAGGAGCAGCCCAAAATTGGTCTGGATATTGCCCTACCCGAGGCTGGTCTTTGGCAGATGTTCTTAGGCTAAACTCCTTTGCATCCACTCTCCTGGGGGACTAAGCTGCAGTGCTTATCCTTCCACCCCTTATCTCTTTCAGTTTCAGGCCTTAAAGCTGTTAACATTTTTCCTTGTTGAAGCTTGTTGCCTGAAAAAGCCTCGGCTTGGCCCTAAACTGGGGCCAAGTTTTTTTTTGTTGTTTTTGGTTTTTTTTGCTCCCCCTCCCTTGGGTAGAGGAAACAAAAGGCAAAACAAACCAGGTTTTGACACAGCATTGTTAGTTAAGCTTCCATGGGGGGCTCCATAAGCCTTGCCTTCCTTCCTGCAGATGTTTAAAATCACCCACCAGTGAGTCTGAAATTTCACAAGATAGCAGAGCCAATCTATTCAGTCTAAGACACAAAAAGAGGCATCCCTGCTTAGCCCTGGCTGCACATCGTTTGTGCTCTGCCTGGCGTCTTTCTTGGGAGCTGCTCTTTTTAGAGGTGCTGCTCGTTAGATTGACTTCATTGCAATGAAGTGAAACAAATCATAATTACGCAAGGTTAAATAAAATGCTAAAGGTTAAAGCATGAAAGATCAGTGTAAGATCTTGTGTAAGACATGCTTTAGAAAAGCCAGCAGGCCATTTTTTATAGGATTTCTTCCAGTTCTAAAGAAACCTGAAGTCTGAAATTTGTCAGTTGAAGCAGTGGCATACACAGGGCTGGCACGTTTCACCTTTTACAGAAAGCCTGGTTGTGTTCATCTGGGGCTGAGACAAACAGAGGCATCATGGTGAAAGAAAGAGTAACCTTGCTTGAACATGTTCTCTTTTCAGGCTGCCTTCGGCTCGTCTTATTGCTAATGCCAGTATTGTGCGCTCTGCTGGGCAGCAGAAGGTGTGGATAGGTATCTGTGAAAATAAATATAGGTCAGATTTGCTTGATAGCTCGCCTTTAATTACTTGGTAGCCTTTTGCACACTTAGGTGGATGCACGTCATAGAAAAACAGTTTCTGCTGAACAGCTGCCAGCTGTCACTGATCATTTAACTAGAGGATGATGCACAAAATAACACATTTCTGACTTCAGAATGTGGGTGCCTGAGATGATTGTAGCATGGTGAAACTGAATATTGCTCTCTTCTTTTTTTTTTTTTCTTCCAGTTTGTGGAGACATCCATGGCCAATTCTTTGACTTGATGAAACTGTTTGAAGTGGGAGGTTCTCCTGCCAACACGCGGTACCTCTTCCTGGGGGACTACGTGGACAGAGGGTACTTCAGCATTGAAGTAAGTTTCTTATTTCTTTTTTTGGCTGTGAAACTGCTTGCAGCCTATTGTATGTATCTGGCATAGTAATTTAACCAGTTCAGGAAAACTGAGGCTCTTTGTGGATACCACTGTGAGCTAAAGAGGTCTGTGTTAAATGTCACTGTTGGGGTTTTCATAAAGGCTGTTTGGTATCCAGCCAAATCCTGCTAAATCTGTGCAGGAGAGCTGATGGAGAACAGTCCTTGGTACTTCTAGCGACCATCCAAATATAGCACAGAAGGCAGTCTGCTCTGCAGCTTGCACAAGTTAAATAGGATGAATAGAGATGAGCTATTAGAAAAGAGACATAGTAGAGGAATTAAGTGAATAACTCATAGTTTGACTTGTTGATTTGTTTGATCTGAACTTCCTAGATGCAGAGTTTTATGAAATAGAAGGACTAGATAAGGAGAGAGAGAACAAAAAAGCCAGCAGATAACATGCTGTGCTGGAAAGAATGAATGAGTTCTGTTTAGATATGGGCTGCAGGATCATGTGAACTCTGGCTCTTGATGCAGCACTTGAATCCATAGAGCAGTGATGGACGTGTGCCCTGTTGAAGGTGCTGAGACCTGGTGCAGACACAAGCATCGGGTTGTAGAATGTGGAAATCAGATGGTTATATCTTTAGCTGGCTTGTGAAGGAAAATCCATGAAAGAAACAGTGTCCTGTCCAACATACCCACCCTTGACTAGAAGAAAGTCAATACCAGGCACAAATGCATTGTTACCGTGCTCATAAAACAAACTGGATTTTTTGATCTGTTTTGCTGCTTGGTTTTGCAAACTGACAATTGAGATGCACAATTATCAAATAAAATCTAATCTAGACTTGTTCATCCAGGTCATAGCTGATCTAGTTGCTGAATGGTCAATCAGAAACCCTTGCAGCAGCTTCTGAGCTACAGCTTGAGTCTTTTCTCTGAAAAATATTCAGACTTGAACTCCCTCCAAGCCAAGGGAGAATACCTGTTATGTTGGAAGCAAGATAGGTCCTATGATACATGGTTGTGTATCTGTGACTAGATAAGATGGCAGCATGCAAGAACACATGCACTGCTGTTTCATTTTACAAACCACATCTTAGTACATTTTTGTTATATTGATATAAAAATATGTAGTCCCAAACAGCTGAGTTACTTACAATGTGTTTGTAAAATGGATCAGTGCATTATCTTGCCAGTTCTATATTTATAGTATGAAGAGAAGTTTCTTAAAAATAAGATTCTATAAAACTGCTTCTGCTTTATTGGCTGATTTTTAAAACTTATTTTAAAATGTTAACAGAATCTTTGGGAGGTGATACATTCTACAAGTAGAAATAAACTGTTCCAAGTGCAAAATTGCAAGGTTCTTTTGCCCACGTACCATAAATTTTTAATATAGTCAGGATTTAGTCTTACACTACTTTGATCATGCTTTTTATTGAACCATGTGTCTGCTTTCTCTCTTTTCTCATCCATGGTGAGCTGTGGGCTAAATCACCACTGTGTGGATTGCCATACTGGACTGCTGGGGGAAGGTTGGGAATGTGGAAGGTGGCTTCATAGGCTTACGCTGTTGTGTGGCTGAATCTTGAACTACCATTTTTCAGGTGTGATAGCCTAGGTCATATCTCCTGAAGACTTTGATTGAGCCAAGTTATATCTGGAGGATTAGAGTTTTGTTTCCATTTATTTATTTATTTTAACGTAAGAGAGTGAACAAGTGATTTGCTTCAGCTTTCAAGTGCTTGTCTGACAGTTTGCAAAAGTCTACTCCAGAGCTGTTACTGATTACAGACAACAGCAAGTCATATAACACAGCAAAATAGCTTATGGGTGGGGAATGAGCCCCTTAAAATAATTCATTTAGCAATCTGCACATACACATTTAGCAAATTATATTCTGCATTTAGATTTTCCATTCTGGAACACTACTTTTTCACTGGAAGCTGCACTGGCTTCTACTAGAGCAAAGGAAATACCTGAACTGTCACTTATATTATTCCTTTTTGTATGTAGGATTCTCAAATTGCTACTTTTTTGATGCATAACTCATTTTCCCCACCTGTCACCTTGATTAAACAATGCCTTTGAAAGAAGAGGCAGGTTTCTGTTTCATAACTGTATTTGGATTTACAGCTATGCATTCAGGCATGAACTCAGCAGAATAAATAGTGACAAGGAAAGGAAAATGGAGAGGAATGCACTTTGGCAGGCTGGGGGGATGCTTTTGGTGGAGGAGGGGTCCTGAGCACGTCTCACAGGCACCAACTCTTGCCAGGACTTTGTGCTGGCTTAGAAGTCATGGTGGAAAACAACCCAGCCTGGTGTCAGTATGTATTTTCACCATGCCAATCACCCCATGATCTTTATTCCATCTATCTGTTGGCTTCCTTTTCTGCCAATGCAGACATGAGACAATGGCAGTTTTGGGGTCTTTCCAAAAGAATTAAGTAGGTGGTCTAAGGTACTAATCACAAGTAATACGAGCTTTTTAAAAATCCCTTCAATTGCTGTGCGCTATCTAGCGTAAAAAGTGACACCATTGAGCCTAGACCTAGCTGAGTTCTGGCAGTGGGCGAGATAATCCCCGTCTGTGGGCTGCAAAGCATTTGGGATTCTTCTGGATGAAAGGTACTATATAATGTAAGCTATTATCATTAAGAACAGAAGAAGAAATTGCATAAGGTAGGTGGAAGGCATTTGATAAAGCAGAGGGAAAAAGAGAAAAGTGTTTGTATAAGGCACTCAGCAGAAATGACAGTCCTTGCCACATGGAGCTTTTGATCTAAGGGTTCAATCCTTCACGCATGTGCTCCATTTTTACCAGGCAGAGTTAGCTCTATTGCTAGTAGAGGGTGTTTTTATGGCTGTAAAATTACTTCTAAGGACAGCGTTGCAGGATGAGAGACTAGTAAAGAAACTACAATAGCTAAAACAAGAAATGCAAAACTGTAGATAGAATGAGACAAGCTTTCTTGGCACAGACCAAATCTTTATCCCTTAGCTGCAGTCTTTTCCATTTGACCTTTTGGCAGAGCCTGAGCGTTTCTTCACTTAGAAAAACAGACTTCTGCGAGTTGCAGTATCTGATGTGGTGCACTTGTTTCCTCGGCTCTGTAACTGATAACATTTCCAGCCTGTGCTTGTGCACTGTTCCACGGTTTTGACTCCGGATTAGAAACCCCTCAGTTCTCCAATTCAAACAAGTTTATGGACATGGATAAAAAGAAATCCAAATAATCAAAGCAGAGGGCTGTTCTTAAATCCAAAAAATAGTGAGGTTGTTGGAGTGAGTCTGAAGATCGGGAATTTGACCATCAGACCTTGCATCAATTAAAAAAGCATCTGGCACTTTAGATGCTTATGAACTCACTGAGCTTTTAGAATTTGACTGATCTCTCCCAAGAAGAGTTGCATATAATAAATTAATGTTAGTAAACACATTTTGGATGCAGGGAGAGAGCACAGGGTGGTGCCATGGAGGTCACTTGCACTGTTTTCCCCTCACTTCTTCCTTCTCTCCTGGGACTCATTTCTGTAGAAAACAGCTGGGGCCAAGACACAAGGTCCAATGAAGAGAGCTAAAGAGCTAGGAGCAAGCACTTAGATACCCATTTAGAAAGTAAAACTTATAAGAATTAGTGGAACAATAAAATAAATAAATAAAATTATCTACTCACCTTTTGCTTTAAATTGAGATCCTTCCAAGGGCTGAAATGGGTGTAATGTGGTTTAAACTAGAAGAGAGTGTAAGGCAAGTAGCAATGTTTTTTGCACGTGATCATTTTTAATAAAACCATCTGGGAGACTAGCTAGAAGAGAGTGTTCCAGTAATTAAAATCTAGAGGTGCTGAAGTACCCTGCAAGTGTCAAAACAAGATCCCAAAGCAGCTTGGGAATATTCAGCAGATGTTTAAAAACAATAAATTAAACAAAGGTTGAATGATCAGAACTAGATTCTTGAACAACATTTTGGAACCAGCTGAGACGCTGACCACAGGGAATGATTTCACTGTTAGTCCACGAGAAATAGATTTCCACAGCAGTAGACTTCTTAATTTTTAAATATGCAATCTGTACGTACGTGAGCACTGGTTTTAGAAACACAAAGAACAGGCGAAATAAGAGCATGTTGGCAAAAAAGACTTGTGGCAAGGACCATAAGTTGTCACTGAAGATGTGGTTGATGTAGGTAGTGCTACCTTACTGTCTCTTCTCCAGCAGAGCCTTAAGAGAAGATGTCTTCCTTTATGCCCTGAAAGCTGGAAAAAAAGAAAAAAGAGTGAAAGCCTGGTTGCAGTGAAGTCGATACAATCTCTTCTTATTTTCAGTAGTGTTCAGAGTTTTCTTTCCCTATGCTCATGGGATGGTAGTTCAGAAAAGGATTTGCATCACTGGCATGTGTTTTGGTTACAGATGCAATGTGTCTTTATTTGTCTCTGAAATAAAGCCACAATGAGTCGTACTAGTAGTGTGAGTGCAGTTGTGTGTGAAAAGGTACATCGTTTCCATTGGGATAATTATTCCATTTTAGAAAGCTACAGCTGTACTAGGTACTGCACTGATACAATTATTGCAGTGCAGTTAACTTAATGCAATTTTTATATTTAGATGAGGTGTGTGTTAGCTAGAGTGAAGGAGCTGTGCTAAAATACTATTGCACAGTTCAGAGAGTGTCAGTAGAGACCTTAGTAATACATGGCTCAAATTATCTTTTCGAGTATGAATTACCTTGTGTTTATTCACACTGAACTTCATGTGCTGGGGGAGTGCCCGGTGGCATCGGTCATTTGCAGAGAGAGTTCATCTTTTGTTACGTGCACAAAGCCACAGAGCCAACAGTGAGCTACAGCTTTTTCTTCTTGGCATAACCGGTGAAAGAGCATACAGGAGGCAGAGGGCTGTGTTACAGGTGCTGCTGTTATTCCAGTGCAGGGGCAATGGTACCTTTGTCAAGGTTACTTGCTTTGAGCACTTAATGTGAGATTCATGCAAGAGGGCTGGGGCTTTTGTTTTCCCTTTCCAGAACGAGCTGAGATTTCAAATTGTGAGAGGGCTCAAATTCGGCATGCAACAATGGAGTTAATTCCCTAGTCCATTTTGAAAATATGCTTCCTTGGCTTACACAGCACTTAATTGCATAGACCTTTTTTCCTGCTGGTGAGGCTGCCAGAGCCTCAGCAGGAAAACAGCTTGACTATAGGAGCTGGGCAGATCACCTCTTTGTTCTAAACTTTACCTTAGGGATATCTGGATTGCAAAGTCACTCCTGTACATTTTATGGAGAGTCCCAGCAAAGATGATGTGCAGTATATTCTTAATAATAATAATAAAAACTTGGAGAAAAGAAGAGATTTTTAAAGTTTTGCAGTTGGGAAGCAGCATTACCAAAGAAACAAAGATTATAAACTCAGATTTACAACAACAGCAAATGGTCAAATCTATTGACTTCAGTAAAAATTACAACATGCAAAGCATTAAAAAAAAAAAGTTTGCTCATCTTTTCTAGACTTAACTTTTTTGTATATAAATGACTGCATAAGTTGAAAAGCTGTGAAAAAATGTCACCTTCATATTTGTTGTTTAGTTTGCAAGGAAAAAAATCTGCTAATTAGTTCTTGTTTTTTCTTACGGTATTACATCAGTGGACTGAATAGAAAAGGGAGAAAATAAAAGGAATTATGTAAAGAAAGTAAGCCTTAAATATGATAGCACTGAAAACTACACAAACTGTGAATGCTGGGCTTACAGTACTTGAGCAGTGGCTTGGAAACACAGTACTTTCTGGACTGCATTGATTCCTCCTTATCTTCTCTGTCTGGTTCTCTTGAATGCTTCAAAGGAAGCATGGAAAAATAAAAGTATGATAAGCAAACAAAGTGATCTACCCATAAGCAAGTACCAAATGCAAAAACGATAAAACTTAGTTTTCCTTATTTGCCTTGCTTCCTAGACCTGGATGATATTTTAAGTATCTTGTGCTCATTTCAATCTTGCCAAGGCTTTATGAAAATGAAAAACTTAAAGGAAAATTTAAGCCACTCTGTTTTTTTGGTTTTTTTTTTGTTTGTTTGTTTGTTTGTTTTTTATAATAAAGTACTTCATCTATGCACTAACCATTGCGCTTTCCTAAATTATAAAGTGATTTGGCAGAACTAGAAGCTCTAGAGTAGCTTCAATACAATTTTTTTTAAGTTGGAACTTTTCTTAGATGAATGGAGGTGTCACTTCAATCATCTTGTCCCACAACATTTACATCAAATTTTTGCATTAAACAATAAGTTGAAAGAAATTGAGAGTTCCAGGAGTTTGTGGAGAAATGACGAAACTGAACAGTCATCATCAGATTTGGAGAATTTTGCTGGCAATGTGGAGGAGTCCAGGCTTCCTTGCCCAGTGAAGTGAAATCCTCAAAGCCAAGTCTTCTCTCTCTGTGCGAACTCCAGAAAACCTTCCCTAGGCACACCCTTCCTGGTTGTTTTGGGCCACAGCACATAATTCATAGAATCATCTAGGTTGGAAAAGACCTTCAAGATCATCAAGTCCAACCATCAGCCTGACCTACCGAGTCCAATCACTAAACCACGTCCCTTAGTGCCACATCCATACGTCTCTTAAGTACCTCTGGGCATGGGGACTCCACCAGCTCCCTGGGCAGCCCATTCCAATGCTTGACCACCCTCTTCATGAAGGAATTCTTCCTAATACCAACCTAAGCCTCCCCTGGCACAACCTGAAGCCGTTAATGCCTGCGACCCAACAGCATAATTTCCTTCTGGATTAGGTCAGCGTGATGTACGTGGCGTTGTGACATCCCTTCTCACTGCCTGGTAGGCGACAGAGGCAGCGTGAGCCTGGGAGGCCTCTCCTGCCTTCCCAAGCGGGAGGAGTGATTTTTTTTTTTTTTNTTTTTTTTTGCAAATCCTGGGGAGTGCTGCCTGTAACTTCTCCGCTTTTTAACTTAACCTCTAAAGCCTCTGAATAAGCAAACAAATTACAGAGTCCAGACAGAGCATCTAGATGTTTTAGCGTAATAAATTCAAGACAAAGTGCAGGATTGTAAAACGCCTGCTGCTATGTAATTATCTATAGATAGTGTGAATTTTAGTGCAAATATGAAGATGTTGCCTTATTTTTTCTTTAATAAGATGGCTGCTTAGCAAATGAGAGCAGAGATCAAAATGCTCAGATACGATAAGCATAAGTCGTCTATTTCTTTTTATCTAAACATCCTGAATTGTAGAAGGGAATTCATACTGTACGTATTTAGAGGCATTAAACTGACAAAAATGCTGTATTTGCCCTAGGCAGAACCCACTATTAGAAGTACGTGCCGAGATTGCAAGCTATTGGTTATTAAGGTAAATAAACTCCCCCAGCAGAATGCAGGGAGGTTAATTAGGGGATGGTTGCAAACGAAAGTGTTGAATTTTGGCACCTTTTGTTTCTCGTGCAACAATTCTGCAGTTCATGGACATTTAAGAAAGGAAAGGCTGGAGGAGAAATTGTTGGGACAGTTTTGTAGCTCACGTTTCTTGAGGCCATCACGGTCCTTGCAGCGTTCTTCTAAACAGCAGGCTCATCAGCTTGGCAGCAGTGGGAAGGCTGAGTGCATCCGGCACTCTCGTGGGATGAGATGGGATGTGTCTTATTTCCATTGGCTTCCCTGGAGCTGTGAGCTTGTCAGCCAGGTACCTGGCCAGGGCCATCATGTGCAAGGGATAAATATGCTGTGAAGGTTGCGAGTTTATTCATCTGTCTAGAGTTTCTTAATGCTTTGACATCGGTGCCGTGTCAGTTTTGTTTCAAAACAACTATTTTGTTCAGATGGTTTCGAGAGGTCTCAGCAGAGACTAGCCCCTCCAAATCTTCTCTTTTATGTTTTAGAAACATGTCTACGAGAAATGTCATCTCAAATTGAAATCTTCTGGAAAGACAAAAGGCTTTACTGAAGCTTTGTAGTAACTGCATTTAATGCAAGAGCTTTGCGGACTTTTTTTTCTCAGTCATTTGTACAGAACAGTGTTAAGTGAATAATGAGCAAGTCTTCGTTACAAGTATTCATGTAGAAATTCTGTAGTACTGGAAGCTAAGGTATTTCCTGAAGTGTGGGTTAAATTGTTCTAGGGCAACAGTCTTTCTGCAGTCAGGAAATGCAGATCTTCCGGTGAAATTGTTTCCACAGCGGACTTCTGTCTGACCTTCCAGGTGGGGTGCGCTCATTTTATTTTAGAGATGCACAGCACTCTTGATAGCTGTAACAACTGAGGGCTGAATAGGGATTTAGCCAAAGTGTACCACTCCATTAGAGAGTCCCGATACCAGCTTCCGCCAGTCCAGGTTGAAGCACACAGAAATGTTTGCATGTAATAAATATGTGAACAGTGAAGTTTAACTGTTGAAAATAAATGTTACACAGAATACTTTTTCTGCTGCTGCCTTTTTTTTGGGTGGGGGGGAAAGTAATGGTTGAATTTTGTAATGAATTATGCATTACGTTTCTCTTTCTTGTTTCTGCTTTGCAGTGTGTGCTGTACTTGTGGGCCTTGAAAATCCTTTACCCCAAAACACTGTTTTTACTTCGTGGGAATCATGAATGTAGACATTTAACAGAGTATTTCACATTTAAGCAAGAATGTAAGTATACCTTATAACCCTTCTTGTCTTAACTCCCTGTTCAACAGCTTCAATTTGTTATTTTGTATTTGTTAGTTGCTTATTGTCAGTAATTGTTAAGGTACTCCTAATGTTGACTATGAGCAATTTCTCATAGTCATCCCTGTTCCCTGAGAGGGCTGTCATCCTGCAGGGGTTGGGGAGGGTGCCTCAGTGGTGGAGAAAGGAAGGGATTAGACTCTGAGCTATCTGCTGCTCAGAAATGCAGCATTTCCACGTTTGCCCTGTAAGTAGCCTTACACTTCTTGGTATGCTCTTTTTGTAGGAATTCTTTTCTGTATTGCAAGAAAGGATGCAGTGACACACAAGCTCATTAGATGTAGACCTTCACTTGCACAATGAAATGTTTTTTTCTCTGGCACTGTAAACTGAAGCTGTTGCCATAGGTCTTTGTTGCCTTTTTAGCAGCGGGTATAAAGGAAATGTTAATTGGCTCAAAGGCTTCATGGTTTGCTGACTTTAATATGCATATTGGTAAATTAACATTTCAGCTTCATTGTACCACCTCATTCATTTCATAATGGTCTTTCTGTAGATAATTAATTATAAGGGACTGGGCTAAAGTTCTGATTACTTCATAGAGGGCTTTGAGTGAAAATGTAGTAGCTGATTACCATTCAGCAGACTTCTTAAGGCTTGCTATATAGATTTCATGGCAGACAATAATGGTATATTAAATTGTTTATTTACAGTTATTTTAGAAAAATATAGTGAACTTTGCAGAACTTTTATTAGTTTCACCTCAACTAGAAAATGAAGAATTTTTCCAACAATGAATAACAATAACCCTAAAGATTTTTTTTTTTTGAATGAAGCAAGCTTTGATGTAGTCCTCAGTACAAGAGAGAGCAGTGACAGCAAGATTAGGATTAAGTAGCATCCTAATTGCTATTTTCCTCTTAAGCGCTGATGGCACTCTTTGATACCATTTTAATCTTTAAAAGGTAAAATCAAATATTCAGAACGAGTATATGATGCCTGCATGGATGCCTTCGACTGCCTTCCCTTGGCTGCTCTGATGAACCAACAATTCCTGTGTGTACACGGTGGCTTGTCTCCAGAGATCAACACCTTAGATGACATCAGAAAAGTAAGTCTGAGTAGTGCTCAGGTCTAATGAGAGAACAGTTAATCACTGATAACTAGAAATTGAATCCTTTCTCACTTTCATTCGTGTAAGATGCTTGTATGTCATTTTGACATTCACATTAACATTATCGCCTTTTAAAGGTCTTTTTAAATAGAAGTAAAAAGAATTGCTGCAATTAGTGGTATTTTATTGAGGTGAAGAAATCACCAGCATCCAGTATAACACAGGATTTATCATCTTTGTGTTCTGAAAAAAAAATAATTATGTTAGGTAAATAAGTATTTAGGAGCAAATGAAAACACAGCATTAATTTCTTGTAAGTAGAATCTACTAGCGCGTTGTAAGCATAGCACCAGATGATTCCTTGCACCTTATTAGGCATTCTGCACTCTTGGAGAAAAGGTTAAAAAAAAAAAAATAGTTCTAGAAAAAACTCACAATACTTAAAGCATATAATAAAAATTGTGATATGATAGCAATGATTATAGTAAAAACAACGTTATTATTTAAAAAAAAGTCAAGAGCTTCATTCTCAAAAGTTTCTGCCACTGTTTTAATAGTACTGCACTTGAGTGTTGAGCTTGAGTTCCCTGAACTTTTGTGAGCTTATAAGAAACTTTTCATAACACAAGAGTATAACATGGGTATCAACTTACTGAGCCTGACTTAGGCAACGTCAAACAGTTTCTTTACTTAGCCTAGTGTTGTTGTATGTTAAGAAGGACTAATTTCTTTCAGATGTTTTGGTAAAAGAGATCTCAGTTGATATTTCTAAAAAGAGATATTTAACCCATTCATTTTTAGTGTTTCTAGCAGTAAAGATTTCATATTTCTTGCATGCAGTTTGAAACTTGCAAATATGGGTATACAATTCTGAGCTTTATAGATACTAAATAAGAATTGTATTCTGAAGTTAATTTATAGCCTACTAAGAAATTAATATGGTTTAAAAATACAATTTTGAACTAATAGTTACATATTCTGCTTTAAATGCAATTAGATTAAGATATTAACTGCACTTTTAAAAATTACTGAATATAAAGTTTTGTTTCTGAGGTAAAGGTTCATTAACTCGTTAAGCTAAAATATTCTCTGCCTAAAAATTAGCTGGCTTTGCAACAGTGTAGTGGCAGAGCAAAATTGTTTAGCGCTCAAATTCTACATTAAGGTCATTAACATCTTCACCCTCTTCCCACCCCCCCCACTGGTGGGTTTATTCATCTTTGGCAATCAGCAGGAATTGGTTTTGCATATTTATGAATTGTTATTTAATTTAAATGAGTTACAGTTACAAAAACATTAATTGCTTGGAGGGCTGAAATAAGTTAGAAGTGTAGGTATGCTATGAATATTTCATGATGGGGATGCAAAGGTAAAATTGTGGCAGTCTCATTAAGACTTTTTAACTCAGTGTTGCAAACATGTAAGACCACTTCTTTCTGCTTGAAAATTACTTTAAAAAAAGAAGTAATTAACAAACCATTATTTGATCTTCCTGTAGTAGAGAATATTTTAGACTGCTGGCTTGATTCTGACAGCCATCTTAACAAGGTTTTTGTATTAAAGGATGCTTACAGAGGAATACTGTTTTTTAATATTTCCCTATTTTGTTATACTGTTATATGCAATGTGATTCTATATAATTTGAATTTTTAATACCAGTGGTCATGGAGAAATAGTAATTTTTATCTGCTTAATTAGGTCTAGGGTTATGGGAGCAACAGGAATATCATGGCCAGATGCTGTAACATGGAGATGTTGTCTTTGTGCTTAAATACCTTTTTTTGGTAAAGAAGGTATTGAAATTAAAATAGGAACTTGCTTTGAAATAGTTGTATTTTTTTTCTTGAAGTGCCTCACTCACATTAATTGAGTGCCATGATATTTGAAAAATCACGAAATACAGAAATACCATCTTCTCTCTTTACCATGCTTGCAAAGAATAGTAGAAAAAGAAAAAAAAAGCAAACAAAATTCACATAGAATGGGAATCCACTGTATCTCTTCATTTTTCAGCTATATCTATTACTGCTCCTCTTCATCAGTGTTAGCAAGGAACACTGTTATTCAAAATCCAGTGCTTCAAAGCTGAGAGCAACCCAAAGCTGAAAAGTAGTTTGTTTTGGGTGTTAGTTTGGCAACCTGTGGAATGAAAAATAATGCCTTTGCTTCAGTGTTTCTATTGAAAGAAGTTAGTATTTCTTTGTCTCCTATTTTTCTTAGTTAGATCGATTCAAAGAACCACCTGCATACGGACCTATGTGTGACATCCTGTGGTCAGATCCATTAGAGGACTTTGGAAATGAGAAGACTCAGGAACACTTTACTCACAACACAGTCAGGGGGTGCTCGTACTTCTACAGGTGAACGTTACTTCTTTGATTGAATAGATCTCTGTGTGCGAACTCATTCTGGTTTGGCAGTATAAATGTTTGCTTGAAGTTTGTGGTGCTTCTTGGATGATTAGGTTGTGAAGAGGTCTGGCCCTTTTTGTTCTGCAGGCTTGCCTTGCTTTCAGGTAAATTCATCTTTTGTTTATTTGTGTCTTGCCTTCTTCACACAACTGCAAAAAACTAAATGACTTAATTTTATTCACTAAAGCCTGTATATTTCGCTTATTTTTGTTCTTGTAAGTTAGGGAATGAATACAACCCTTTTATATAGGGGTAGATAACTACATTTCTAGTTTGAAAATTAGAAGTTAATTGTGAATGAAAAATGCTAGCATTGGAAAACTCACTACCTATTGCTCTGCAGGGTAGGTAAAAATTGATTTCTCTACACAGGCACGTTTTTTTTCCAGGTTTATCGAACTTTTGCCTAAATTTGGGACTAGTTCTTCCCGTGAAATTTGGACTTTGAACAGTGTTGGTTAAATGGGACTTGCTAAGAGCTGGCATGTAGATAAGTTGCCTATAATGTTCTTGCAGAAACATTTGTGGACATCAAAATATTAATTTAAGACATCAAATAGTAATTTATCTTTTAAGTGATTTCTTTCTATTTATATGTGTTAGTAAAATAGAACAGAGAATATTACTGAAAAGTAATAGTAGTGGGTATAGAAGTATATCTAAAACAAATCTGTGGGTTAATTTCTGACTATTTAAAGGAATTTTTCTGTTTCTTTTCTGCTTAGTAGTTATTCTAAAATTCTGTCCTTGTAAGCATGGTTTATGTGTGCCTCTATCAGTGTAAAGAGTCAGGAGACTCTCTGTGCCGTACACTGAAGCAATGCCTTTCTTTGGGTGCTTGGGACTGTGCTCTTGTTTCCTCTTCAGCAGCACACAGGGAGACCAAAGCAAGCAACAGTTCCCTTTTCTCAGTTCTGTCTGACTGGGAGCTGGCTGCTGCCTTTTTCCATTCCCCCTGGTAGGCTTCTTGGTTTCTAGAGTCCTGCGGACACCAGGCAGAAGATACCCTGCCGCTGTGCTTGAGCTGGTGGTGAAGAACCTCTCAAGTGCTGCTTTCATTCTCTCCTCATCATAGGAAGGGTCTGTGTTACTTTATGAACGGTGGTAGGGATTTTGAGGTGTACGCTGTGGGGATTTTGAGGGACCTTTTTTGTTGTTGTTGTTACAGTAGTTCAGGCAAGCTTACAAGGAAAACAGAGCGATGGAACTGGCAGAGGGGGAGGTTGAGTGGCAGAATGAGAAATGTACCCAGTGAAATCTTTAAAAATAAATAAATAAATAAATTTTGTTCAGTCCAAATGTTAAGAGGTTATTGAAATGTTAAGAGGTTGAACCTTTTGAAGGGAGCAGTTCTGCTTCAGTCTGTGCTAGTGACATGCAAGCCCAAGTCTTCCAAAAGAGCTCAGCAGAAGTGAGGAATCCAGCTTTTTTTGTGATCTTAGAAAATCTCACCTGGAAAGTAGCTGACCCTTAGCTGTTTAGTAACATGTAGAAAAGAAATCAATGACTTCCACCAGTAACCAGGAGACAGAGCTCCTAGAGTCAACCTCCGTGTTGGTAACGTTAGCAGAAAGGTAACTGATGGTTTGACTTTTAGAAATTAGTTTAGGGCTCAAAGAAAGGACTGGGTAATTGCTCCAGCATGGGATGGGCTGAGAACAAAGCAGTTTGTACTGCAGCCTGTGCTGTCAACATGCACCTTTTGTGGATAAGTAATACCACAGCCTTCAGATCAATAAAGTCTGGAATGTGCTCAATAAATGTGTTTGGTCTCATTATGAAAGAAGGTGTCAAACTGTTGCAAACAATTGATCTGTGAAGAAATGGGCTTATGACTCCGAGGGCTAAAATCATTCCTCTTCCTTTGAATAACACTGAACACTGTGCTTGACACATGCCTAGGACTCCCAGGCACTGTTCACTACAAACAGTGAGTAATAGCAGTTTCCTCTCATGAACCTCTCTTAAAAATGCAAAAAGCCTTGCAGACATGCCTTGTGCTTAGATGCTTGCTATGTACTTCTTTGCAACAACTTCTAGATTTTAGGGTTGTTTTCCAGAGTTGTTTCTCAAAATTCCCCTAAAATTCCCCTAAAGTATATATATCCATTTTTCTCCTGAAAATGTAAGATATCAGATCTAGTCTGTATCCTGTTTCATACTCAGAAAAGTGCATATTCAGAAAAAGAGGAAATATTTGCAAGATACCTGGTTGTGAGGTAATGTGTGAGGGAAATGGAACCGCTTAATGACACTAGCAGATGCCTAGCTTGATGCCAACTTTATCTGAGATTATATAAAAGCGAGTGTTACTCTAAAAAGAAGTACCTAATTGTTCTTAAGCTCACTGATTGCTTACCTAATGATAATTCCTGGCAAAATAATAATAATAAAATTATCCATGATTACAGTGTGCAACATCTCATTTTGCTTGCCTTTTATAGTTAGCTACTGAGAAAAGGAGTGTGTTTTCCTAAACAGCCAGTTCAGCTTGTAAAGAAATGACTTTATTAGGGAGTCCTTCATCAAGGTTGTCTGTTGATAGAATGGACTTCGTTTATTCTTTGATGAGTAAAACTTCTTAACTTTCCATTCTGGAAATGGCTAAAAGATAGCAGTGGGCATTTTGTGGGAAGGTCAGAAAGATTTCAGAGACACGAGCCAGAAAAATGATTTCTAGATGGTTAAGATCTCTTAATTGTAGGAAGTATCTGTAATAAATAGTTTTCATTTTGTCAGACATGTTCGTTATCATGGCAAATTCCAAGTGACTTTTAAAGTGATTTTAAAGTTATTTCTTATAACAAAATGCTATGACAAAGATGTGTTAATGCAGCTTTCCAACTGTGTACGTGCAATATGTTAATTGGGCTTTCCAGTGCAGTATTACATTTAATCTTCTCTATTCATCCAAAACTCATTTGTGAACTGTTAAGCCATTTGTATGAGCTAAATATATATATGAGAAAGTATAAAGAATGTAGTTTATAGTAGTCTGACAATCTTTTCACAACGTTTATTAGGTGATCACTCACAGCCTATTGAATTTCAAACTTATCAAGCTTTTCTTCAAGAAATTTCCTTTTGTGTAACAGTTCTTGAAGCTAGTATGGCTAGCACTGTAAAATCTCAGTTCTGGAAATTACAGGTCTAACCTGTCATTTAGAGATGTAAAGAATAGCTTAATTTTCAAGGGTGCTAAGAGTGAACACTTAATAAATGTCCTTTGTATCCAGCAACAATTCACATTGTAGATTGCCAAATTTTGTGGATCCTGGGAAACAGCACTAGCACAATGCCAGAGTGAAAAGTAGTTGTGAAATTTAAGTAATTTTTGGAAATTTGTTTAATTTCTCTGTACCTTAGAGTAAACAAAGAGCAATAATGATGAGATTTCACTTCTCTTTTCTGAAATATAAGCTTATATGAACTTTACATTCTTGGTCATGTTGATTAAATTTCTTGAAGGAGTTAAAAATAATTAATGCACTTATTTCATGGGCTAGTGGTACTGTACCTCAGGCATTTCTGTGAGAAATGCATCTAACTTGACAAGATATACTGCTACTTATCTTGAGAAGGGCTTCTTTCGCTGAACAGGAAGCTTGAAGTCAGCTGGACTTTTTTTCTCCCTCAGAAAAATAACACTAACTTAAGGAGAGACAGACAGTAAGTGGATTTAGGCAATTGTGAGGCAGGGGGGAAAACTTTCTCCTTTCAGAGCTGCACTAGGATCGTGAATGTGATTGTTCCTAGAAGATTTATGGGGTGGATGAAGAATTAAAATGTTCTTTCATCGCATTTAGACAAAGTTACTATGAGCATACATAGTCCTAACCGTGAAAATTGCAATTGGATCCAAGCCCAGCTTGTTTAATTTCCTTTGTGTCAGAGCTCTGGTAAAGAACTTCAGGAGTTTGGTTACGCTACTGAGGTAATTAACTGTGTCTTGTCCTATGGAAAGGGCTTCCTATCAGGAGTAAGCACATGCACAAGCTTAATGCTCACATCCTGGGACCACTTATATATATGAGACTTGGTTGATTAATCACTGTTAACAAGAGCACAGGAGTGGCACGGGCCTGGCCCAAGCCAATGGATGGCCTTAGAACTAGAGCAAGTACTCGGAAATTTTCTGCAGGCATTGCACTCTAGGTTCATGGGTTTTGTTAGTGAGCTTAATGTTAGTAGTTCTTAGGGAATGCTGAGATGTATAGAGGTGTTTGGCATTGTTATATTTTTAAAAAGCAACAACAAAAAGAAGGAAGGCAGAGGTGTTTAATGGTAGCAAAGAGCGACTAGCATTGCAGACTCCTGAAAGTACTTCATTTGCTAGCCGTGGGCAAAAGTGAAATGACTTGGCCTTACAGGTGCTTTGGTGTACAATAATAATTTTAGCCCTGCCAGCACATCATTTCAGTGGCTTACTGTACACATACGTTACGTCTGTGAGTATGCAAGCACTAGATAAATGTGTGCTAAAAAGCTTTTGAAGACTGTAGCATGTTTCACCTTAAGGCGTGAAGCATAGTTGTATGAATGTTCTTTGTGCCGTAGCAGCATTTTAAGCAGATTCTTTTGCCCACCTTTTCATTCTGCCTTCTCCAAGGCCAGAAGTTTTTTGCTGCCTTCATATTATCCACTCAGCTGTATTAGTAGGATTGCTCATGTGCTCCATCAGATCTGGGAACACGTCCAGTTTTAAAAAGAATGACTCTGCAGAAAAAAATATGTATTTATTTGTTCTAATCCAGTGCAGCTCCCTGGTCTGTTTCTCAGTGCAGATAGCACGATGAAGGGCAAGAGAAAGCAGGCAGAAAGAGCTGTGCTAGGAGCTGCCTAGGACCGGAGAGCAGCAAAAGCATTTGGTGTGGCTTTGGCCTTTGGAGACTGAAGTGCAAGGTCAATCGGTTTTGCTGAAAACCTTTTTTATATATGCATGTAATCTTAAGAAGCTGTTGGGCTAAATTTGAATGCCCTCTTAAGGAAACATTTACAGGTCTTTATTAATGGTATAATGAAGGATATGAAAAAAAAAATTGTTACTGGTTCACAGTGGGAGCTTAAGTCTACTTCCAAGGCCATGTGGTCATAAGAAAAACTTGGTTTTCTACCTACTCATTTTTTCCTCTGAAAAGTTTTTGTGTTTGGCAAAGATTTATATGTTTTCAGTTGTTATCCTGTAATATTTCAAGAAAATAAGATGTAAATGGTGGTACAACTTTAATTGTTTGTAACTTAAAACTGAACAATGAGTTATTTGGCTGACCAGTAATAAAAATCTGCTGGTTTTCATGAGTATAAAAGAGAGAAGCAAAATTATCATAATTAGGATGGGGAATTTTGTCATTATGATTCCTTTAAAAAATTCATTTTCATTCATATATCAAAAAGAGCTTTCATGATTAAACATTTCATCAAGAGAGCAATTTGTGGATGTGTTAACATACATTATCAGGCTGAAGTTGCTACTATGACACTACTCACTTGTCCAGGTTGCATCTATCCAGGTACACGTAGCAGGGTTAAAGGCAGGTTAGAGTGAAGAGCAGAAAGGTTGCCAGAATGTTCTGCTGTTGTCCTGGTATGTCTGCTTCTACAGCTTCCAAAAAGTCATCTGAGGGTGAACGTGGGGGGAAGCAAGCCAAGTGTCTTGGTAGATTTTTGTCATTTCCTCCTACCTTCTAGAAAACCAGTATGTGTAGATACCCCTTGTTTGTGATACAGACATTTCAAAATATATTTAAAGCATGCTTATCAAATGTATATGACTCATTTTTCTGTCCTGTCCATGTCAGATAGGTTGTTTAGCTCTATCTTCACATTTCCTCTAATCCTAGATCTAGCTGAGGGCTCTAGTTGTGCTTGGCTGAAACCTTTAAATTTTGCCTGCTAGGAGCTGACCCCTTTCAGGCCATGTGGGAGGTGGAGATCACTGGGCTCTTGGGGCGTAGGATCATGCACTGTAATTTGGGGAGATTTAAAACAAGCTGAGATGGAAGCTGTTTTTCTTATGTACTGCTGGTATTTTTGTAGCTTTGAAAGGCTTCCTGAAGAGTTGGTGCCTTCAAGGTATTGTATTGATGCAGAACGAAGGAGAGCCATGATCCCAAGGTTCCTGTGCCTGTTGTCTTAAAGTGCAGGAATACTTTTAGCTGCAAAATAAACTTTGTTCAAACAATAATACAGAATCATTAATTTTCAAAATAGTTTTTTTTTTTGGTGTATTTTAAGTCAAAGCTTTTACTGAGATCTACTGTTGCAAACATTTCTTTTTCTACTCTTACATATGTCTTTTGCATGCATGCACACGATTCCTGTGAGAAGGGCTGGGTGTTCCTTGACAAAATAGAAACCACGCAAGTGGAAATTATGGGGGTATAAATGTAGCTGAGTGTGCTTGCTGTGGAATCCATTCAGTTTTTCCAGCTATTGTTGGAAGATCAGTTTGAAAATATCTACCATTTTGGTTCATATTAGCAAAGTATTGTTTCTGTTTCAAAACTGTATAGAAGAAATCATTGATCATGCAGAAGATACCTCAGAACTAGTAAAATATGCATGAGAAATTTTAATGAAAAAGGGGTGCTGAAGGAGGGAGTATCACAGTCTCATGCTCCATGGAGAATAACATCTCTAGTTCAGCAGTGGGGTATTTTGTTTTCTCTGTGAGTCACTGCTCTTCTGTGATTCAGCATGACACATGAAGCGCAGGCAGAACGGTAGGTTGTTCTGGAAAAGCCTGTTGCGTGGGGGAGTTCTGTTTGTTTGTTTTCCCTCTTGGCCAACTGTTTTATTTCTGGCTCATCTGAATTACCGCCTGGGCTGCGCAAAGCTGGGCAAGGAGGGAGAGTCTTTCTGGAAGAGTAGCAATCATGAAAACAAGTTGGGAAATTGCTTACAAGATGACCATTTTGATTAGAAAGATTTGAAAATCTAGCAATTTTGATCAGAAAGATTAGAAAAAAAAAATCCAAGTGGAAATTCTCTTCTATGAAAGTTGTTTGAATTAACTTCTGCTATAATCTTTGGTTGTTTGGCAGTTTGCAAGGTTTACTGCTGT
The DNA here is from genome assembly GCA_013399115.1 of Anseranas semipalmata. NCBI lineage: Eukaryota > Metazoa > Chordata > Aves > Anseriformes > Anseranatidae > Anseranas > Anseranas semipalmata. Next base: position 154,733 of record VXAA01006963.1, read on the forward strand.
TTGCCTGGAGGATTCTGTGAGATCCTGTCCTCCCAAGGCCCAGAACTTTGGGATTTCTGGTTTTATATCTCTGGTTTACTTCTCTAGATTATTGTAGAATATTTTTCTATATTTATATTTTAGTGTTGATAAATATTGTTTAATGTGAAATCACATTTGGGCTGGAGCAAATTGATATTAACAAAGTGCTGAAAATTAAAGTCCAGTATTTATGGTCAAACTGGTCCAGCATATGTAACAGCTGCATGTAGCTGAAAACCTTGCTTCTCCCCAGCCTTCACTTCAACAAGTAGCTAAAGAAAAAAAGTCTGAGAGTTGCTTAGCATTTTTTTAACTAAAATATTCAGGCAGGCTGCTTGTGGGGTTGAGGTTCGATAATAGGAGTATTAACATGCTTCACTCGCAAGAAAAGATGGCAGCCAAATTTTCCTGTATCTGCATGGAGCACTATTTGGGCTCTCTGTCCTTCTAGGTAATGGGCCCTGTAGAATCTGAAAAAGCCAAATCCTGCTAATAGAAGTCTACTTTCCACAGCTGTATGAAGAATAAGATAATTAAAGAATATATTAAAAAAAAAAAAAAAGAGCTTTTCTACTTTGAAATGGAAAGAGGAACCTATCATGTCTATTTAGAAGCATTTTTTACCACTTCATTATATCTTCTTTAAAAGCAGTACTTAACACTGGATGAAAAGAATACCATGGAAAAAAAAAATGTAATAGGCTAGACATTTTGAGCAGCTGCACTGATAATGAGCATAATCAACTGTCTATCAGATTTTTCATTATAGACCCCAGTTTTCAGAAGTTAATGTAAAAATTTCTAAACAAAATGTACCATAAGTCTACATTTAGTCACAATTAATTATGAAAAGAAATGTATGCAAATTAGTTCTCATTTGCCAGTGGTTTGAATGGCAGTCTGTCAGCATTTGAGTTCACTGCGGTTGCCAAATCTATACCCTATCTAATTTGGGAGTTTAAGTTATTTTATAACTTCCAGTCTTTTTAGACAATTCCAAATACCATACCTGTGTCTGAGAACATACACTAGGTGGGCCATATCTGAAACCAGCAATATACCCTTTGAGTGGGTTTGTAGCCTCTAGCTGCAAAGAACATTTCAGCTTCAAAATACGCAGGAGGGTTGGAAGTGAACAGTAGCATTTCCCTTGGATAAACCAAAGGAAGAAGATACATTAGTTTTTGCATTTTTTTTTTTTGAATTTTCATCTCTTTCATGCATGTAGCAAGAAACCAACGGGGCTGTTAAGTGATTGCAAGTAGGCTCTGAAGGTGGGCCATGAAATCATGTCTAGGACAGCAAGTCTTTTGTATAATGTTTGGCTGGGATTTTTGTTTTAAACTTGGTCAGTATATTTAGCAACAGTTTTTACTTAAGTATTTTGCTTAACCATGTTACTGTATGACTCCAACTTGCCCTTAAGGTACTGCAAAATAGTGTACTCATACCAGTCTCTTTGATAGTACCTGCAGCCCTATAACATAATACCTGTGTGTGAGTTACACTTAGAGATTCAGAGACTCTGCAGGTTGGTCTGCGTTGCTTACAGGCATGCTGTGAGCCCACTGTGCTGCAGAACCAGCAAAGAAGTGATCGTGGAGACGTCTTGGTGTCTTCCCCAGCACCTTGTATTTCCTTTTTTAAACCTTTCTGCCTGTTCTATTATCTGAACTATGAGAGACCTTGGATCAATAGTGGAAAATAACATGGTGAATGGATGTTAATGCAGGGTCTGTTCTGCTTTTTCTTCAGCCATCAGGTGAAATTTCAGAGCTGTTTTGTGAAGCTTACACCATATGTCACCAGCTTTTTTGTTGTTGTTGTTGTTTGAGCAACAATTTTGATTTTTGCTCTCCAGCTTGTCCAGCAGTGAGAATAGGGAACAGTAACATCTGTTTGCCACATCCCAGGCCTCTATTCCAGGAAAATATGTCTCCTGGATGCATCTCCCGGTCTCAGTTGGGACATGGCTGTCTCTGGGGCAGGCTGCGTTCAGCCGGCAGCCCGGCTCTCTGCCCCTGCCAGGCCTGCCTCTCCACCACGCCAGCTTCGGAGCTGGGGCGCTGGGAGCTGGTCAGGCACCTCTGTGCAGAGTTGTGTGGAGGCCAAGCATCCTGTCTGGCTGCTGTTCCCTTGCAAAGAGAAGGAGCGCGAGAGCTGCTGATCGAATTCCAGCTTTATAGCTTTGAAGTTTGAGGTCTGATTAAATCCGGTCAGGGCAGCCCAAGATCGCAGTGTCTCAAACTTCTGTGACCTGTCAGGTTTTCCTGCTACTGATGTGCAGGCAACCTCTAGCACAGGAAGTAAATTCAGATATTTACTTAAATAGGCCATAATTGCTCATTGGAGGTGCTGCCATATACCATGAACACCAAGTCTGAGAGAGAAAAAGCGAGTAGTTCAATGAGACTGCCATTCAGTGGGACAGCAGACGGTGTTGCTCCCTCGGGATTTCTGATAATGGCAAGCTGGAACAGTCTTTGGCCTCGATTCCACAAATATCTCGTCCGCTGGTGCTGGAGAAGCACCACTGAGGTCAGGGCAACACAGCACACTAGTGCTTTTATCTGGTTATTATGGAATTTTGTATTTATTAGAGCATTACTTAAACAGAAGCAAGTGACAGGAGGTGGTAGCACTTGCCGTCTCCCCAGGATTAATGTTTTAAATGCAACTTCTTTAAGCTGCTGTGAGAATGGGGCCAATCCCATGCTGGACCTTTGCCAATGAGGAAGGCTAAATTCAGAAATGCCTTTCAGAGGTGGGGTCACCAGGTGCAGGGATTTGGAATGAGGCTGTCTGCTACCTCATGGAGTGCCCACTTCCCCGCCAGGATGAACATTCATGAAAGATATAACAGTCAGCTTAACGATTGCTTGGTTTCAAGGGTGGGAAATAAATCTGCATAAAGCAAAACAAATTGCATAGGATTGCCCTGAAGAGGGGAAAAAAGAGAAGACCCTCTAGATGTCATTGGGATAAACAGTCTTTCCCATCTTAGATACATTTAAAGGGCATGATAAGGTTCTGTCAGATCTGTGACGCATTTTTTCATTCCATTGCTACTTCTACTTGACCCTCTTACAAGCTTGTTCCTAGTCCTGTTTTGCTCTTGCTACAGTTGGCTTTTGACAGGGGAAGCCAGGACAGTTCTGCGTTAAATTACTAATGATAGGAGAAGAGATGTTTTGCTTCCTGTCTTGAAGTGATAGATGGCCATCATGCAGGTTGTCCTTGAATACAGGCATGGAGAGTCGTCAGCGATTTAAAAGCAAGAGTAAAACAGTTGTTACAGAAATAGCTTATTTTAGAAAGCGGCAATATGGAGTAATTTCAAGTTCTGTAACATTTATTTAGGTATAATTTTAAATAACTTTTCTCTGAAAAACTGATATTTCACACTTGTACTGTCAAAACTGCATACAGGTTATGCTGTGTTTTTGTTACATGTGCTTTTCATTTATGTTCGGTGTCTTTAACAGTAAGAATGGGTTTCTTAGTGCAGAGGTGGTGACAAAGGGCTCCTCCATTTTCTTTGAAAGCAACACTGTTCATGTGCAGTGAAAGTTATCATGACAGAGGAATTTCTACCAGTTTCATCTAGTGATTTTGTTTTCATTCATGCAGTAGAATACATCTTGTAAAGATGTATTCCATGGGCACGCTTTGGGGGTTTTCAGAAGTCATGCAATTTACATTTTAAGTTGCCAATGGGAAAGATGATTCTTGTTTACCAGGGAGATGACGTTCAGAAGATCACAAATCTGTAATTTGGAAATCGTTTTGCCTTTCTTCTTTCTTTCTCCCATTCTTCTCACACATCACCTTATTATCTGGCATCCATAAGTAGCCTGTGCATACTGTAGTTAGTGCGCAAGGTTTTCTGTTGCAAGCAACCATTGTATTGCTTTTTTCTTTATCTGAGCTCATTGAATCTTAAAGTACAGTAGAAGAAATTTCTGACAAGCTGTAAGGGGATTGTTGTAATGAATTGCAACTTTCCACACAATTCCACGCAATTATGGGGTGGGGGAGAAAAGTGCTGCTTCTAGTGTTGTCTCAACTGAAATCTGCCAGCAGAGCAGGGGCTGATTTCATGAATGATGCATTTTGGATGAAACATTTTTTGAAAGCTAGAGCTAAATGTGGTACTTCTGATAATACCATAACAGGTGCTATTATTTTCTTCCAACAGTTACCCTGCTGTATGTGAATTCCTCCAGCACAATAACTTGTTATCTATACTTCGAGCTCATGAAGCCCAGGATGCTGGGTAAGTACATGTGGAGAGGCAGAGGGGGCAGTAATAATGAATAATGGCTCACTGTTGTCAGGCATGGCAAAGAAAGAACGAATTACTGAGTGAGAGTGAACTGGGAAACTTAATTTTAATTTGCAACAGCTCTCACTTTTCATTAATGATACAAAAACGTACATTGGCATTAGAATGTGCAGTCTTCTACATGATTGCTGCAGAGTTACACGACTTAATGAATCCTCATATATTCCACTTAGCCTTAGTGATTTTAAGTGGCATAAAATGACCAAAAGTGATTTGGATGCCAAATCTGGGAGGGAAAACTAATTCAGCTCAGCAAAAGAAATTTTGCAAATGTGGCTGGGACTTCTGACACACTATTGCCAGTGTAAAGACAGCATTTTTTATGCCACTATAAAAAATGAAAAAAAAAATCTATTCATTGAAATGTACCATACTCGTGAGATTTTAATGAAGGATTGGTATCTGAATAAATAGTTTTGCATATCTTGCATAAATTATTAATGTGTTTATTGTGTTTATTTGGAGGTAGAAACTTTACCCAACCTGAAGAGTAATAAAAGATAAAGTAACAAGATTATAGGAATGAGGTCGATACACACTATGCATATAAAAAGCTGTTCTGAATGCTTGAATTATCACATACTTAAAAACCTCAATGCAATTAAAAGCAAGCTATTACTCTGCCAAAAATAACTGGCATGAAATACCCAAGGGTAATGAAATTTCATTTTTATTGTATTGCTTTCCAATAAAGGGTGAAAAATAAAATTCTGTAGAAGGGATTGCACTGAGACTGTACAATGGTTTCAGTGCAACTATTGTGGATGGTTGCCAAATTCTTCAGTTTCTTGTAGCTGAAGACTAAAGAGCAGTATTTAGTGCTACTTGTGTCTAAGTGAGACAAAAGTACTGTCTGGTCAGTTTGCTTCCAGTTACTTGCAGGTTTAATGCTTGACTGATTATATGTTGCTCTGTTGGTCCAATAAGTCTTTTATTTTTCATAAGGCAGCAAGGTTAAGTAATGAAAACATGCAAGCATTAATAAGCTGGCTAATAGACCAGATTAGATTAGACATAGCACTGAAAATATCTGACCCTCTGTTTCCCCTTCCTTTCTCATACTTTCCATCTACCCTGGCCTTGCCACCACTTGCATGTGCAGAAAGGCAAGCAACTGGAGGGTCATGGAGGACATGTACTTCCCTTCTGCATGTTCACCTCCGAGGCACATGCTGGTGCTAGCCTTTACCTGCAGTCCTGCGGAAAGCAAAGTGCTGGGAGCGTCCCAGGGTGCACGCATGCAGGCCACCTGACTCCAGGGTTGGGCACTGAGCAAATTCATAATGGAAAAGAACCTCTACCATGCTAAATTGCGAACAGAGATGTACTTTTGAGTATGGTGTGGTTCTCTAGCCTCCCCAAGTGGAAATAATGAATAAATCTGCAGGAAATATTTTTTTTCCTGTGATTTTAAAAAGCATATATTCATGCTTTCTGTCTTGGCATTTGTAAAAGTCAAAGCAGTAATGTACTAGGGTTTTTTTGCGCTGCATTTGGTCAGTGACAAGTGCACTTTCAAGATAGGACAATTAATATCTTCTCTTTCCTTTAGGTATCGTATGTACAGGAAAAGCCAAACAACAGGCTTCCCTTCACTAATCACAATTTTTTCAGCACCAAACTATCTAGATGTATACAATAACAAAGGTAAGATTTAATTTATTTTCTGTTAATATACAGTAGACTCTTTACTCAAATGTATTACATTGTTTTTCCTTTTCTCTCCTTTCTCTATTTATTAGTTCATGCCCATTTTCTTCCTCTATTTATTAGTTCATGACCATTCAATTTATTACATAATGCAAATCTAATTAAATTTATTACAGGCAGATGTGTGCCTCTGAATATAACTGTAGATTCTAATATGCCTTAGGATATTTCTGTATTTTGACTGCAAGTTATTAAGTAAACATTATGCAGGAAACAAAACTAAACCCAGCTCTGTTAACTAAGAGGAGTATATTATGAAATGCTGTGGTTGAGGTGTTTGGAGACCAGTGTTCCTTATAATTAATTATTTGCCCCTTTGCTCCTCCCCAGTAAAATTAATGGGGTTTGCATACACAGACCCTCTACCCAGCTAACAAACATTGACAGAACATTGGTGGATAAGGAATGGAATACCTGTGTTTTGTTTATTAATCATTTGAAAACTATTATGTAGGAAATAAAATATCATTAGCCAAAAATAAGTTGTTGCACAAATAAGCAGTCATTGGTCACTCTGTAAAGACTCCATTGAATACAAGTGCTTGCAGCTTCTCTGAGAATCTCCTCTAATGAACTGGAAAAAAATCATGTTTCTAAAAATAAAGCATTCTAATAAATCTGTCCTCCTATATCTTGAAATGAGCAGTAATGTCTCCTTTCTCCAATTCCTAATAAAGCTAACGTTCTTTTGTTTGTGAGAAAAAGAAAATATTATTTTCCCCAATGGTATTATTGAAAGCAGTTTCATTGCAGAGAGATCAATCTTTCTTGAACAGAGACATTTTTAATTTGGATACTTGCCTGCAAAGGAAGTAAGCCTTTTTATTTTTTTTCCTCCAAAAGAAAGCTTCCTCAGGCATGATTTTATATTATAAAACTTCTAATCTAAAAGCTGTTATGCCATGAACTGTGTGCATGGGAAGGAAATAGTTCACTGTTAGGTAATGGGTTTTGTACACTTAGTTCTCAAAATACATGTTAACTTGTGGAAAAATTAATAAGAGCATTCTGCAAAAAAACATCCAAGTAGAGCTGTCAGTAGCTATTTTTGTAAAAGTAAATAATATAGGAACTTGTTAGCAACCCCAAAAGAGCAGGATGAGACAAGGAACGTGTTAATTTTCTTGGCAGCATCGTTGTTCTTGGTGGAAAAGTGTGTTTACTTTCTGAGTTGGCTGCTTTGGGTAGAGCATAGACCGATGACAGGTCTGTAGAAGTAATCTGACATAAAGCATTTGCCTCTTGTTTCATAATACATGAAGGCATTTCCATGCACTTGAAGGCAATGGTGAACAACATGAGATTTTGTCGTGACGGCAAACATTAAATGTAAAGTAATGATTTATAATATTCAAAATCTCAAATTTTAAACCACAAAGTTTGGGAGGTCAAAGAGCTGCCTTTCTGTAAAAAAAACTGAACTTTCTGTTTCTATCTCTGCCTTTCTGTTTCTATCTCTGCTTCAGAGCAGAGAGTTATTTCACTTGCCTCAGGTTCTCTGCTATGGCAGGCAGGCTTCAAATCGGGTGGAAAGTCTTTTCTGGTAAAAGGCTCTAGGCCAGCTTCTGAGAGGTAATGACTCTGCAGTCACAAGTGAAGTTTGGATGCACTGCTGAGCATATCTGGTCTGAGTGAGCTCAGGCGAGATTGCAATGCTGTGAGAGCAGCACTGAGTGCTGCTCTTTAATGTATCACTTTTTGTAAATTTAGAGGCTGACCTTTAGTGGATTTCTAATGCATTTCTGTTCAGTTTAACTGCCTCCTTTTCTCTCATTAGAAGTTTTTGATGCATTACTTCATGAGACTGATTGCACTGGCTCTTGGCTTATAAAGTACATCATGCATATTTTTGCATGCTGCATCTTACTCATGCATCTTCATCTGGATAGCATTTGGGTGCTTGCTTCCCTGTTCAAGAAGGAAAAACTATGTCATCCTAAATCATTCGAAACCAACCAAACAAAAAAACAGAATAGCCACTTGTTGACTTCCTTGATTTGTGGCAAATGAACTAGCAAAGAACACAGAACTTCTGACAGACTGATTTCAGGAAGTGAAAGAAGGCTTGTCTGTACAGAGGTGTTACAGAACAGTTGCTCTAGCTGACTCATTGTGCATTGGTGCAGAACCTGATTGATTTTTAAACCAAATCATTGGATTTTCAGATACTGTCAGTCTTTGGAAAGGCAGTTATTGTCCTACTAGTAAGTGCCTTTCATTTCTAGTAAACATTCTTCGTACACTTCTGGTTGTCACTTAGCTAGTAGGGTAACCCTACATAAATTCAGGAGAGGCTCCATCTCCCACTGATACAAACCTGTGTTCCAGGATCATTTTTAAATATGGTGATGTTAAAAAAATTAAATTAAAAGCTGCCAGGGGCTAGGAATGCTCGTTTTCTATCCTAGGTTGATAGTTCTTATACCCATTAAAGCAAATATACTTCCTTGTGCATCTTCAGAGCACTTCTGAAGGACTACTGAGCTTGGCTGCCAGCTTTAAGGGTTTATTCAATCCCAGCTGGAAAGCAATCACTGGAATCAGATATTCACTCAGAGAGCAGTAGATAGGGAACATTACTAGAGCAAAAGGAGTAGCTGGAGTAGCTGGAGGTAAGGTACCCAAACAAGACCACGTTCAGCATATCTGCTGTTAATAACGCTGTTATGGACCCTTTGCCTATGCTGTCACACAGTACTGATCTGCCATGGGAATGTCTTTTGGCTGTGACCCCCTGGATTCTGGCACTGTAGGGAGTCTTCTGTATCCTTTTGGTTACTGGCCATGGCGTCTTGAAGGCTGTGTAATTCATCTGTCACATGGCTGCTGGTCCTGTTGCAACCCCAGCCCACACACATACACGACTTCAGGTGCCAAAGTCAGGTTTTTCAATTAGGATGCTACTGTCGGGGGTTCCCATTGTAGTTAATGGAGACAGAGAGATGCTTTCAGAGTATTCAAAGACTGAGAAACTATCTAGATATGGGAGCCTAGTGTCTCTCCTCTTTCCAACACTATCCTTCTTCATCATTGTTATTAATGCCTTCCATATTCATTATAATGAAGAACATTGGCAAAGGCGAGGAATTTATGCATATGTTTTTGGCAACTTCTGAGCTTCTGTTTAGTGTTTCATAGTTTTCTCAGACCTTTGTGCACTCATTTACATTATTAAAAGGCATAAAGAAAAAGATACTTTAAGATAATTATTAAAACTTTTTACAAGAAATAGTGGTACATTGATGATTTTTCTAAGACTACTCTTCTTGGAGAGGATCAAAAATCCTCCTGCTGCTTGTGATACTTGATTGTCATAGTTATCTGTGACTTCAAGGCCTTGGATGAAGGCTGTACTGATCAAGAAACTCTGAGAAAGCTGTGTGAGTACAGATGTACCTCTGGATTCTAGGGTGCCCATCACCAGGAGGAATTCTCTATAGCAACAGAATAAGAGGTTGCCAAAACTTACTGCATTGTATGCTCTGTTGGCCTTGTCCAGTGTTTAAACGTTCATTCCCACATGTCAATTTTTAGTATCTCTTACTGTCTTAATTAGGACTTGCTGTAATGCCGTTTGTGCCACAACAACAAAAGGGTTTTACAGAGGATCTGCAGAGGCAGGCAATTTATTTGTAAATTATTGCCAGTGCTTAATATTTTAGTGTCTGGCTGTCACGTCAGTGTCATGCATGTGTGTGCATGCTTTTTGGCTGAGTGAACAATTTTAACTAGCTGTCTAAAGACAGACTATTATCTTTTGAGCATTTTTAAAAGATTAGGTTTCACAGTGACGAGATAACCACCAGAGAATCCAAGGCTATTGAAAAAAATAATGCGATTTCTCTTCCAAAATTCTTCAAAGTACGTGTGCTGCTGCTGCTGAAAGGAAAAGCAGATGATGGAAAGAAACAAAGGAAATATGCAAGCAAGAGGGGGGTTTGGAATGCTACAAAAATCAAGAACAGATGTACATTGGTGTGCTTGTTAACAAATCAGATAAGTAACATATCAGTGAAGGGTGTATAAAGTATCAGCATGTAGTATACTGTAGATTTATGCTAAGAAATATACCTGATGCAAATGGATTTGATGGGAAAGTTATTTTCATATTGGAAAAGGCAGACTAATATACCTGGAAGGCTAGGATGATCTTTGAGAAATAATAGCACTTCAGGAGAAAGAAAAGCTGTGCAACCTTCTGTTTGCCCTATCAGTTTTCTTGAATGCTTTATCACTGCTTTTGTGATGAGGCTTTCTCGTGGAAACAAAAGCTTTTAAAGGGAAGCTGCTGGGGTATCTAGGCCGTCTCATTGCCAACGCAGAGATGTTTGTTAGAAGTGATTTTTTTGCGGTCAATTGATAAAATCTTGAACACTGTGGCACTATTTCTTTTGAAGACGCAGTTGTACATGTGAAATAAAAACCTTCAGAATTCTGTAAGGGAAGATTTTCCAGCTGCAATTAGCCCTACTTCGGTATTGTATTATTTACATCATTACCTTGTATCGTAAGACATTTTTTCCTTTGATAATGTTTAAACTCCACAAGCATTTCACTAACCCTTATCCCCGACCTGTCTCAGGCGGAAAACACCGTGGTTACTTAGCAACTCTGCTGGAGGAGAAAGCCCTGCTCCCAGTTGCGCAGTTAATGCTGAAGTTAGCTTGGCATTAGATCAGAAATTGAAATTCTTCGTTCGATGTGAAGAGGTTGAGAGACCTTTCACTGCTTTTATTTCCTAAATGCAAGATGAGTATTCTAAAAAATGACCAGAAAATTAGTTACCTTGTTTGTTAAAATTACTTTGAGGTTGTTTATCTAAAATCACGTAGTTCATCCTGGGCTAGTATTTCTACCATGGTCAATTGTTTTCCTCTGACAGACATTTTTTCAATTAATTTATACTGAAAAATTATGCAGCAGTTCTTGAAGCAGGTTCTGTAATGTATTTGAGTAACTCTGAACTATAGGTCACACAGTTTAATGTTGTTAACTTTGCCTAAGGCCTTAATTCAGCTCCCAGTGTACAGGCTTTTAAAGTGCCATTTGAGATGCCAGAGGGATCTGAGACATCCACTCAGATCTGACAGGTATGACACAGGAGACGGGGTGATCTAAGCTCATCTTTAACAGAGGATCTCAGCAGATCTCAGGTGGCACCAGGTGCTTATATTTGACCCTGAGAAGGTTAGAAGAGCTGTCTCCATTCCTAGCTGAAGGAAGGAGGCTTCTTACCTGCATATTTTTTACCACCTGTATTTCCAGCCATAGGTACCAATGTTAAATGCTTAAACTTAAACAGTACGAGTGTCCCTTGCCTGCTGCATTAGTGTTTTATTTCATTCTAATGTGATTTCAGCATCCAATATCTCAGTTTACAAGCATTGGAAAGAGGTATAATGTCATTTGGGATATCTGCACATCTTCACTTTACAAAACATTGGCTTCTAAAACTCATTTACAAGAGCGAGTACCAAAATTAAGTTAAAATGTGTGTGGCTGTTTAGGAATAATAAAATAAGGTTCTTGCTCTGGTTGGTGATTATAGACTATAAAACTGTGACTGGTGGCTTAGTCTGCTAGCGTCTGTCTGAGTACAGCTTTAGAAAGAGAAGTGTAGGGACTGGATAACAAGCAACTGAAGTTGGAAATTAATGTTTGAGAGAGTCAGGTTTTCCTCAGTTACCAGTTTCATAATCAAAGGAACCTATCCCACTTTTTTTATCTCCTTGACCAGCAACCACGTGGCCTATAGTCATATAATCCTCAAACGATTCCTCCTCCTTCAGGGCCGTTGAGGTCTCCTGTAGCCACTTAGGCATCAGATTAACGTGGACTTCAGAATGAAGCAGAGGTGAAACGCCCAAACCTTTTCTGAGCCAACAAAGGAAGAACAGAGCTGTGACCAGAAGAAAGCAAGGGGCCAGAAAAGCCCAGAGGAACTGCTGCTATGTCAGGGAAAAAATTTCTTATTGATCCAACTGACGTTTTCTTCTTCAGACTACCAAGCAGTAGACAGAACTGTATAATTATAACAAGAGCTGGTTAGTTTAATGTTAAAGACAATATTACTGGTTACTTAATAAAAATATTTTGTGTACATTATACATGTAAATTAAAGATTTTAAATTACAAATTCGTAAAAGTATTTGTGACATCGGTAACTAACCTACCTTATTTTATTCTCTTAATAGTAGAGTTATTTTAGAATACTTACTTCTTTGTTATTACACTGCTCTATTGTACAGCGTTATTTTCCTTCAAGTGGCTCTTGATGTCACTGGGGGACCTGTACAGGTCATTTACAGAGGAGAATAGTTTCTAAAATACCGTTGTTGGACCTTGCTTTTGTAAGATATTCAGGTATACAAATTAGTAAGGTGGTGTGAAGATTTTTTTGGACAGTAATCTCAAAATAAATTATCTTCCTTCAAAACCAACCAACCAACCAAAAAGTCCCTAAAACCATTTAATCTGCTTTTTGCCAACTGTTCTGTTTACAGTTCAGTCTTTTTTTTTTTTTAGAGGCAGTTTAAAAAAAAAAAAACTTATAAAATTGAATTATTCAACTTTCACAGAATTTAGAAGTAAACTTGATGATAAATTGAAGAAATAGTGGGAAGCGTAACTTCCCACTATTCCACTTCATAATTCCACTTCCACTTCGTAACTATCTCTGCTCGCTAAGATGAAGTTTTACTCCTCCTAAATGAGTCACATCCATTAAATAGTCCTTTTTGTGTGGTTTTGATTCATTTTTACTATAAAGCCACAAGCTATTTATTTTTATTATGCAATTGTGTCACTGTAGTGGAAGGAGAATAAATTTTGATCTGCCCTAGGTAATTTCAGCCAACAAGTGATGGAAATATTAAGAGCATTGACGCTAGTTTTCTCATTTTTGCTAATACCAGTATTAAACCATTTTTACTGAAAAGCAGAATGGCTGCCAAAAGAGGTTGAATGGGCAAGAGTCAAATGTGGTTTATTTCAGTGAAGGGTGTCTGGCTGGCAAAAGTTTGTGTAAATGTTAGCAAGCTGTTTTCAGTGCTCATCAGTGAGTAGGCTTCAGAAACTCCCAGGTCACCTCCAGACTGTCATCAGCCACAAAATGGAAGACCTTTAGCAAGCTATTAAATTTTTATATTAAACAACAATAGTGCACTTAAAAAAAAAAAATCTTGTCCAATTGAAACACACTTTAGTCAATGGAAAAAGACGAATAATTAAAGTGATTGTTCACACCCTTCAGTCAATGTTCTGATACACTGCAGTTCCTATATTATTTGATGGGTTGCAGTCATGCAACTTCATTGCCAGTACTGGCTGTTAAGTAATAACCAGCTGCTGAACTACGTTCCTCCTAGGGAGGTGCAAATGGAAAGGCAGGTGGAAAGGGGAAAACAAAGTATGATATACCTTCTAATCGGTGTTTTTGACGTGGTATATTTCTGACAAACTTTTGATTCTTGCTGTTTCATCATTTATGATGGTAATATCATGTGTTCCTTCTTTGATTTGTTTGTCTTTGACTAAAGCTGAGGAGGATCATTTTCAGGGTCACAGGTTCCTAGATTTCATCAGGATGGCTTAATTCGTAGCTTCAAAAGGCAAATTAAAGCTGATTTTTCATAGTTACATACATGTTGTCCAATATGTGCAGCATATTGTCTACAGCATAAACAGTATTTGACAGCTCATTTACAGCTACAGAATTAGACTTGCTACAAGATCAGGTGATTAACAGCAGCACATAGAGAAGTAGTCTTTATCTATGTGAGAGTAAGCATCTGAATGGGGATTACGTTGAGAGCTATGTGTAGATGCTAGTAGTGAGTGGACCAGCAAACTTAATCTAAAGTCCATTGAGCTGTCTTTTAAACTGAAAACCCACCTTTATTTTTCCGGTAATAAAAATTTAAGGCACTAGCACATTTTACAATGGATGTAACTTTCAGATGTATTGACTTAGTCCCACGTTGATCAAAAATCTTGTCTACAGTCCTGTACCTGTATTATTTAGGAACTTTTATTTCTTTGTGTTGGAGATAGATATGAGTCCCTTTGGTTTTAGGGTGTCATCTCAAAATTACCTTTCCATGAGCAAAGAAATATTTGCTCTTCTATTCATAAATGGCTCTGTTCATATCCATACAGTACATTTATTCTGTGCATGTGCATAATTCTAGAAATTACTGACTTTTAAGAAACACAATCTGTAAATTAAAATATACACTAATTAGGTTAGAGATACTGTTACCAGGTTGAGTCTTCAACTGCATTATTAAGATTTTATGAGAAAATTATCAAGATCTTTGTGAGATGACAAAATAAATAAAAATAAAAAAGTTAAAGGGGTGGAGAAGGAAAGGATGAGATTGCTTTACTGTTTCCCAAACTGAGGCAGATAGCCCATAAAGCAAACAATAGAAATCCAGCACTAGATGATTTTTATTGAAACACCATATTGTTGAAAGCTCTCCCTCAATATATTCTTTTAAAGCCAACAAGTAGCCCTGTGATCCAAACACCCATTGCACCCATCCCCATTCTGTGTTCTTCCAGGTGGCCTCAATAAATGACCTGAAATTTGAGATTCTACAGCAACCTAATAATTACTTAAGGCTATAATTTTTTTTTAAATGCATAAGTCTAGATTTGCTGTGGAACATAGTGTTAGCATAACGTTGGGCAAATTTCACGCTTTAGAAAATGAGTTTTGGTAAGGACAGTTATCTAGGTTTATTGTAGACTTCATTTTATGTCATTTGCTGCCTTTTCAATGTTATTACTTTACTCCTCTCTAGCCAAATTGATACTGACCCTTTCTCTCCTGCATGCACTCTTGGCCCTCTTAGCACTCCAAGCACCATTCATCCTTTTCCTCTTTCATCTGACTTTCAGCTGCACTGGGCCTGGGTACAGCATGGTCTCTTCTAGAAGTAAACAGCTGTTTTTTGGGGGTTCTTTTTTGTTTGCTTGTTTGTTTTTAACTGATACGCTTTGTAACACTTTGATTTACTTTGCTCTGAGTATTATAAAGACAATTTAAAGTCAATCGGATCCTGTTTCAGATATGAATCTGAAGTCCATTAGCATTGAACTTGACAAGGTGCTTTAAAAAGCTTATATGGCATAAATATCTATATTTCTGCCCATTAGCAGGTGTAGTCTTTTTTTCTGTTGAAGGCTGTTGACAAGAATGATAGAATTTGTCTTGTACCATTTAATATTCATATTATTATGCATTTGTACTATAGGGAACACAGTCTCCTGTGCATACAGTTTGAATAATGTGAGAGGAAAGTATCATCTGTTGTACATTAACTATGAATGAAATATGTGGAAAATGTTCACTGAAAGAGCAGCATTCAGAATCTGAATGATAAATATTTTCATTTATTATCTCCAAAGTATGGTTATGAGGAGCTCTCATAACTCTGAATGTGGAGTGGATGCTCATGTATAGTCTGCCTTATTCCCTTGTGGTAGCAGATCCCAGAGCCTATGTTCATGTCTACTCAAACAGTTATTAATTCACTTAACAACTCATCTTAGTACCAGCAAAAGCTGACAACACCACTTTCAGACTGGAAATGGCTTGTGACTTCTTTGAGGCTATATCCTATCGTAACCAGTGGTCAAGTGCTGCTGCTGGATCAAGTGGTTGAAAGCTGGTCTTGCAGCCCAGAAGGCTGTGAACGCTACCAGCGCTACTGGTTTGGTAGTGAGTCACACACAGAGCTGACATCTTTTTTGTTTCTTTTCCCCATTTTAGCTGCGGTATTGAAATATGAAAACAATGTTATGAATATCAGACAGTTCAACTGCTCTCCGCATCCGTACTGGCTTCCAAATTTCATGGATGTGTTTACCTGGTCCTTGCCGTTTGTGGGTGAGAAAGGTATGTAAATTTGCTGTGTTCATAGAAGCTGCAGAATGGTTTGCTAGTCGCTGTGCATGTGGCTCAGTTTTTTTGAAATGACAAGAATAATTTGAAGACATCATTTGCTTTTGAGGACAAATTGGAAGAAACAGGCCATAGGGACAAGCAGTTACCAATGGTTAATCACACTTCTCATGTTTTTTGATTTCCACTCTTTCCAGGCTATGATATTGTTTCTGCAGTAGAAATTGATTTTTATGACATTGCAGGCCAGAGATGAATTCACTGAATAAAATTCTTACTAGTTGATACTTTATAAGCATTTGGGATTCCCTTGGATGTTGTTCTCTACTTGAAGGACATCACAGCAAGACTTCGCTACGTCATGGTTACAGCCTTATCCAGCTGACCTGTCTTGATAAGATGATGGTGGGTTACTTTTTCACCAGTGAATACAGAGCTGGTGATGCTAAGACCCACTCTGGTTTACTGTTCCTTGAGAGCAGAGAGAGATGGCAGGAAGGCAAATCTGCTTCTCAGCCCCATCTCCACCCAGAGTACGTGGTGCCTCATTGCTGGTGAGAAGACTTGACTTAAAACATAGTTGTTGTTTTATTGAAACATGATGCTCCTGATCTTGCCCGAAGACAGCTTCACGCTATGAATGGCAAGCACATAAAAGGCATGAAAAAACTTTAGTCTAACATATTAAATGAATATATAATGCAAACTGCTTAAACCCCAAGTCATTTTATTCAAGGCCTGAGATGAGACTTGCTTTGATCCATCCATTATAGTACATTGCTGCAACAGCAATTACTGCTAGAAAACTGTAATAAACTCATAAAAGCTGCTTGGAAAAACAATTCTCTCTTAATAGGCAACTGGAAGTACAGCCAGCTGTGGCTCTTACCTGCAGTCATGACCAGCTTTGTTTGCAGCTACTCTTTTGTGTGAGGAAAGCTGCTGGTAACATGCCTGACGCCTCTGTGAACAGAACAGATAGACAATAAAATAGGGGTTAACAAAGAATAGACAGCTGTTTCCACTAATGGAGACATTACATAATCCATGCTGATGCATGTTTCACACTTGTGAGGCAGATAAAATGCTTTCATTTTGTTCAGCCATAAATTCAGTCAGGCCCTGTTCTTCGGTCGAACCAGTTCTCCATACACATTGCAGTTCTGTAAGATGCTCTGTGAGATCATTTCCCATAGACGGTCTCCTCAGGTGAGGCTGCAGAAAGCACAGTCAAGATTCAGTGAGATCCTGAGACCATGAATGCTCCTTCTTTGTCTTTTTTTTTTTTATTATTATTATTATTTTCTTTCATGTCTTCTCAGTGGTCACTCTTATCAATTGCTTGGAAATTTTGAAGCCCCGAGAAGGGGAGGAGGAGGTAAAATTAGTGTTTTCCCTTTTTCTGCAAAACAAAACTCATTAGGTGTAAGAGTTGATGTTCTACACAGCTTTTTATTTATTTCTTCTTCTATAGATTTTTTTTATTCCTCAAAGGCCAACCAAGGTAGGAAGCAGTTAGTTACACTGGTCGTTGTTAGTGTGGAAAGTCTTTCCACTAATACTATCAAAGGAAAATATTAAATCCTGCACTAATTTAGGAAAAATATAGCTTTGTCCCACCCTTCTAATGTTTCAAACCATCATAGTTGTCACAGAAGAGAATTTTAATAACCACTTGATTTAAAAAAATTAAGCTTTCAGCCTGTGTAGCTAGTGCAAGGCTAGACAAGCCTGGTAACCATTTTAATGATGCTTACTACTTGTAGATGTAGTGGAGTTTTTATCAATCTGCTAATAATTTCACATTTTACCTCATAATTTTGGCTTTTTTTGATCTCTGAACTCCATTTATTTGGTTGTGATTTTTGTGTTGTTTTTTTTTTTTTCTTTGTTGTTCTCACTGTGTGGGCTCTCTGGTTAGTGTCTCACTCCTGCCATTTCCAAACAGGGCTGGGATTAGGGGTAGCCTGAGGCTGACCTTTCCATGCCTGAGTTGCAAAGTAAGCAAGTTGAACATATTCTGAATTTACCGATAATGACATTTTATTGGTACTATTTGTCCTGGATTTTAAGGAATTCTGTCCCTTTATAGATATTAACAGGGGTTAATGTTTTGTTGAACTAAAACTACAGTGTCTAAAACCTCTGTAGAAATGAAATGCTGTAACTTTTTCATTTGATATGTTGTTCCATTTACTATGCAGGGAATTCCAATCCTACTGCAAGATAGCAGCAAGAGAAGAGTGGTCAATTCTGTTGTCCAAGTTGATTGAAAATCAAAAATTTATTGAGGGGGAGAAAACAAAAGTTACCTAATTCGTTGGCAGTTGTGAAAAGAGAGATTGTAAACACTTCTTTAAAAATGCATTTAGGGTTTATTTGTTGTAATGATTGTTACATTTGGAACAATTTTTATGGAAAAGAATACAAACTGCCCTTTTATTAACTACACAAGACAGTTCATGCTTATATTACTCCATGCATCAAATAAGGTCCATGTTTAAAAAGTGAGTGTCATTTGTGTACTGAATTTTCATTAACATTACTGCAGCTGGAGTTTGCTCTCTGACTGACCAGGGAAGCCTGATATCAACATTTTGCATTTGTTTTCCATTTTAGTGACAGAGATGCTGGTAAATGTGCTGAACATCTGCTCAGATGATGAATTAGGGACAGAGGAAGATGGTTTTGATGGTAAGAGCCTTCTGCCCTTGGTTGAGATTGTTTGCCTTGAAACTACTTTAAAAGGTTTATTTTCTAACCCTGGGATAATTTTCTGGGTCCCATTTAAGTTCTGTGCTGCTGAAAGCAACTGTTCTGCTATACTCCAGTGGATTTGCTTACTGCATGTTTTGGAAAGAATTAATGAAATCTTGCCCTGTTCTAACCCCAGCCAAAAGTACGAATCTTTACTTGGTCTCACTCATTTGGTTTTGATTTTAAGAAGTAAAAATAAAAATAAAATAAAAATTTCCCCTGCATGAAATCTGGGTTACGTTGTCATGAAGGGATCGGGTGTTGATTTTATGCATAATATACCAGCAATTCCCATAGAAAGTTTAACTATATCAGTGAAACAATCTTTCTACAATAAAATAAGCTTCTTGCAGAGCTCCTTCCAAAACGTAGGTACTGCAACTTTGGAAGAATAGTACTTGAAATATTTTGTTAGTCACATCTTTTAATGCACTTGGGTATTTAAAAGACCTTAAGAATCAATATAATCAATAGAAATCAACCTATGCAAATACAGACAATGTTCTGACCTGACATTTCTGATAAGAAGAAAGGAACATTCACTTCTGTTATCACTTGGGCTGGAATTTATATGATAATAAGTTGCCTAGTACGTATTGGTTTGGTGGTAAAGGATACTTTATATCTTGCAATTTAGAGTTTCTTGGAAGAAAGTTGATTTCATTAGCCATTATTTTCTGTTAGCCTGTGCAAGAGTAAATTGCAACTCTCCAGAATATCCCTTTTCAATTGAGCAAAACAGAAAAAAAATCCCACGCATCCCTACTATTCTTACTATCAATGCTTTCAGTGTTTTAAAATAAAAAATCTAGAGAACAGGAAATGTTTAAAATAAAGTCTGGAAAAATAGCACTACCAAGCAACCACTAGAAATATTCTCATGATGTCCGTAGGTAGAATGAAAGAATGGGGAGAATGAAGAACTATCAAGTAAGACAAATATTTAATGAAATTATAATTAATAATTAAAATTCTCAGTCTTTATTGTTAATCTTCGGAAGAGGAAGTTAAATCATGGGTTATGACACGTTTCCTTTACGATGGGAAAGAAGGGTATGGACTATAGTGCTTTGCATTTACTCTGAAAAACCAATTGGAATTCCCTTTTCTGTAGCCGCCACAGTGTGGACGTGAACAATTATCTTGCAGGACTTGGGACAAAGACTGAATTTATTGAAACCAGTAATCAGTGCAGAGAAGAAAACACCTGTTTGAATATTGTGCCCGAATTTTTCTCATGAAATTTAAATAAGTAGCTACTGTGTAATTAAAGCAGTGTGTGAAACAGCACAGAGGCATACAATGAGTAAAAACTGTGTCAAATTAAATACAGTAGCAAGAAAACCATGTGCTTAAAATCTTTGGCTCAAGAAAGCACTTAAGCACAGGCTGAAATTTCACTGAATGCATTGCCAAAGCAAAGGTTTTGTGGGAAGGATTTTTAAATTAGTTCAGCGTTGGCCTAATATTTTCTTTTAAAGTTGTACTATAAAATTCCATTGACACTGAACAGCATAGATAGGCCAATGCCTGTAGTCCTTTTCTAAAATTTTACTGCGTCAGCGTTCCTGTGCCTAGGTTGGAGCTCAGCAGTGAGTTTTCAAAAGCATGGCCTCAGTCGAAGAGGCATTAGGGGTCTTTCAGGACAGAAGCTCTCGTGGTGGATAATTCTGCAGTGACTATGAAGTGAGCTCTCTCCAGCTGCAGGAGGGCTCTATATTTACTGCGCTTTTTCCTCGCTGTGTGTTGTGAGGAGTGTGAACCAGCTGTCTCCCAGGGAGTTTTACCATGGCATGCTTCCAGACGCGGAGTTTGCAGCATTATAGGTGCCTAAGCAGGAATGCAGGCTGAAATCCCCTTGGCTTGCATGTGTGTATGCTGCATAATTATATCCAACAGCGTTAAAATTTCTAGATGAGGAATAATTAAACCATTCCTGGTACTGTAATGCTAATACTATTGTCTAAATCTACTTTCAAATTTTTTTGTATGAACACTTTCTCCATGTAAAACATAATGCTAAGGAAGATATTAGCAGTATCTTCTTCTTTAGGATGTACAGCTAAAACCACAGTTGGCATAGATTCGTGGCTGTTTCTCCAGATAATCCCCTTAGAGCTGCAAAGCGAAATCTGTGGCAGTGGTGCTGCAGCTTGCTGTGGGTGTACTCTTGTTCCTCCAGCCCACTGGGAGCACTGGGCTTGTGGGGACTGTACACATGGAAGAGACAGAAGGATTCAGGCATAAAAGTAAATTAGAGAGTTGATTTAAATTTAAATAGAGGCTGATGTCTTTAATGATTTCCTGGTGCATTCTGATTTATTATCTGTACGACAAAGGAAAATTATCTTTCTCTCGGAGATAGTTGTTTCCTCTTTCTTTTTTTTTTCTTCTTTTTTTTTTTTTTTTCTTAGAGCATTGCCTTTGGGGGAGAAAGTACAAGGTGTTTCATTTGTGTTGTTGATGAAGCAAATTGGAATGGTTATCAGCTTAAAACTGTTTCTGTAAGGGCTGTCTGTTGACAGTATTGTAGTGGTTCAATGCTTCCACTATTCTTTAACAATTTCTGTCCAGCTTCCTTGGAGGACTGCAGTAGTACAGTCCTGTTCACCCACTGACATTTTTCTTTAGCAGTATTTCCCGTAGAAGGAAATGCCTGATATCTGCAATAGCAGATGCATTTTGTTTGATGGAATGATTCTTTAAAATCATTGAGTATTTTTGCATCATCTGTAGCTTTCAGGGCTCGCTGCTGATTTCCTTTCTCTCCTTGCAGTTTGAACATGCCCTGACCTGGGTTCCCACATGTAGTGAGAATGATCCATCACTATGGTTTGCACTGATCATTCATTTGTTATCTTCTCTTACACTTTCTTGCCCTCTGTCTTCCCCTCTCACTCACTTTCCCCTTCAAAACAAAGCCCCATCAGTATTGCCTGACCTCACTGCATGGTGTTTGTGAGCCTATTTTTTTTTTTTATCTTTTTGTTCCAAGTCATGCATGTTGCATCTAGCCATGAGCAGGATGCCCAACAGCATGTATTCCTTTCTTTCCCCCCCTTTTTTTGCTTAAGGAGATATATAGTGGGGATCTGATCAATTTGTTGGAGGCAGTTTCTGTGTATGCTTAGTAGGAGAGAATCTAAATAGCGATAGTAGTGCCCTTTAGACCGTATCTCCCTGGTGGCCTGTGTTGGCCTTTTGGTTTCTCTTGCTTTAAAGATGAGAGGATATGATATGTTAAGTTTTCTTATCTCTGATAGCTTCCTCTTGCTGTACCTTTTCTTTCCTGTTTGCTATGGTGGTTGCAACATAATCCGATCCAGTAAAAAATGTCTTAGGTGAACATTAGCTAGTGCGCTGTATGGTTTGTGCATCAAGCGTATTGCTTAGCAACAGGAGCTACAAATACTTGTATCCAGCCAGCATGTAGTCAGAATCCTGTTTTATTTTAATTAGTAACATTTCTGGCCTCATGCATTTGATTGAAAAACTAAGCTGCTAATTAAAAGTGTGCAATAATGTAATAGACAACTTGACACAAATGCTCTACTTGCTTTGTATGCATCGCTATCATGATTTGGCATAAAGGCACTTCTAAATGACCTGCATTAATTTTTGTATTGCCTTCAACATTGTAGCTCACAGCCTTCTTGTGGAAAAGGCTGCTGTCATAACACTAGTTGCAGCATTTATTCCTTGGTTGGAACACAGCTTCCGCAGTAAAGTGCAGTAAAGTCTGAGACTAAACTGATTTACCACATCAAATGTGTCCTGTTGATCAAAACCTGTTTCCACTGTGAACAGCAACATATGAGATTTGCTGCAGGTCTTCAGTGCGATAAACTACACCTGGGGCAAGCTCTGTGCCAACTAACACGGAGGCTGATCAAGCAAAAGTAAAGGCTTTGTCTTTACGTCACAGTCGCTTACCGACGCTTTGACAAGAGCGCTCATGATACTAGCAAGGCAGATGGGAGAGTCTTAGCTTTTAATTTTTAACTAGGAGAGAAATGGAAGTTATTTTTCACTGTTTTACACTTGTTCTTCCTGCAAAGCAGCAACGTTGGGCCGCAATGCATACCTACCCTTTGTGAATTAGTAGCAGAGGGGCATTTTAATGGGATTTTTATTTTTTTTGTTGGGGTCTAGTTGTTCCATACCCAAAGCATTTTTCACATGAGCCAATACAGCATATCGGTGTGCTCTGCCTCTGAACCAACCTAGTAGTATGCACTAGATGACCAGTGCCCCCAAAACGCATCTCATGGTGCAGTTGTGCCAGGGCTCTGAGTTCTGCACTCATCTTGCTCTCAAAAATAGTTGATATTAAAATGCAGTACCTTGTTTCATAATGCCGCTTGGATTTGCTAACTGTAAGCTGCTGGATGATTCTGACAAATGCATGGGTGCCATAGATAACACCGATTGTGGTAGAAGCAGCACACATCTGTGATAGTAAGCTATTCTTTCAGATATCAGATGTAAATAAACTGGAAGAATTGGCTTGATCCCTCTAGAGGTGTCATCAGGCAGGCACACCCCAAAAAACTGGGGGTAGGGGGTTGGAGATCTTTTAGTCTCTGCTGTTTTTGAGAGGTGACTGAGCCTTACCAAAGTAGCTGCAATAATGTAGAAGAAAGTATGCATTCAAGAGATTGTAGCACCAAGGCTAAGCTTACCTGCTGATCTGCCTGCATGTTAGTTTCCTACAAATCTACTAACAAGTCTTTAATCTGAAAAGGATTGTTTTTTTTCTTTTTTTTTCCCATAGTTCTCAATCTGTTTCTTTCCTTTTGGATGTTCCCTACCTAATTTGTTTCTTTTCTGTTTTTCAGACTTTACTTAAACATTGAGTTTCCATTGGTGTTGTCAAATGTTCTTTACTATTTTTTATTTTCATTCTGCAAACATCACTGATCTTTTTCTTTCCCCCCCTTTGGAATTCATAAGAAGATCCCATTTATGCACAGAAGAAAGGTATTAAATTGGAAGGCTTAAGTTTAATTAATTTGCTTTCATATCATTTTCCAAATGCTTAATTAGATCATACATAATATATTAGGATATCATTGAGAGATTTATTTTTTGTTGTTTTTTAAAATCGGTATATCTATCTATTCAATCCTACATCACGGAATATTTTCAGAGTTTACAGTCTTTTTTTGTTGTTCTACTTCTTAATCTAAAGGTCTAAATTACATTTTACCTAAGTACTACATATCCAGCTTGCAAGATGCGTGTTTAAATGCTACAAATCTGAGTTCCAATAGAACTTCTTAAATTACTGAAGTAAGATTCAAAGCTTTTATTCTACATCCCCCCAAAATTGTCCAGTTTTAACCTTGGTTATGTTCATAATGTTCTATGGTTTTTTTTAGTTCTCTTCATGCAAATAGGGTTTGTTTAAGGTATCGAAAGAATAGTTACATATGTATGTGCATACATATATATGGGGATATTAGACAATGTTTGCTAACATTAAAATTAACCGTTTTACCCATAGTCAGTTCTTAGGTTATGACCTATTTACTTTCATATAAGTTTACGTTTAAGTGTAGCTGAAGTAATTCATAAAGATTTGCAGTAATGGTGAATTTCAGGATACAAAAATGGAGTAGACACACTTGAAATGTGAGTCTAAGTTTTATGTGTATATAATTAGGGAATCCAGATACTGTTAGATTAGCAGCATTCAGTCAAAACTAGAAGGGCAATATCACATTGTGAATAGTAGGTTCAGTATTTAGCAAATAAAGTTTAAAAATAAAAATAAAAATAGGATAAATAAAATCATTACCAATAATTACTGAACAGAAAAAAATATAAGTCATTTTCACAGATCTGTTATAAATTAGGGAATTCAGTAGAGACAGAAATCTTTAAGTGTATCTTTAGTATTGATGAGAAATAAAGTAGTCATTCTGAGCCTGTTACGTTTTATGATTAAGGGTGGTTTTATTTCTTATTTTTATTTGTGAGTAGGACATTGTATTTTACTTCAGTAATAAATTATATTCCCAGTTTTCAGTTATCAACTCTTCTGGAAATTAAACAGTGGCTGAAAAAGGTCAAAACTACTTATAAAATCAACTAGAACATTGTGGGCTTGTAATAAAGGAGTACTGAGACCTGAAAGAAAAGACAAATTGTGTTTTAAGTGCTTTCAGGGGAAAAAAGAATGAAAACCTTGTCATATATACCTTCTGGTACAATTCGGTGAGATTCTAGAAACTGAAGTAGGAATGTATCCCCTCTATTTCCTGACAAACCTGATTCATTGCTGTTTAATTTAAATTTTTCATTAAGCTCTTACTAATACATTTAGATATAATTCAGTTACAGCTGAATTATAGCTGTTTCTCCCATTCTTTATCATCTAGAAATGTACGTTTGACTGAAGCTAGCTTTCTATTTGAAAGATTTGAAAGACATCATTCTGAGCATAGTTTCTTTCATTTTGAACTTCAAGATATGGACTCTTAATTCCAAGGCAAATTAGGAGGACAGTTAGAAATGTCTGGAAATAATGCATTTAATAGCTGCCCCAAGAGGTGGAAAGGCACAAGTGGCATGTATGATTATAAGACAGCTAGTTTGTGCTCCTTGACACACAGATGAAGATATACCAGTACACAAGCATACACTTCCCAGCATCTCAGTGTGCAGATTGTGGTAGCCGCGGGTGCATACAGGGCTGTTCGTGTGTCCCCGTTTGTACGCAGGCTGCCTGGGGACGTACAACTGCACAAATAGCTCTGCACAATTCTCTGTGTGCATCTATCAAGTTCCCATTTTATAAAACTTACTCCTTGCTCTGTTAGAGGTTGAACTTGCTCTCAGCCAAGATATTAAAAGTTGCAGTGAGATTCATCCCAAGTTTTTGTGTTGTTACTTGTGATGTTTGTTCTTAAGGTTACTTAGCCTTCTTTTGAACAGCTCTAAGATTTGTGAGTTGAGTTATTTTCAGTTTTGAAAGTTTTGCAAAGGATGGTTATTTGCTTTGAAATCCAAGCACAGAAAAAAACTGTACAACCTTTTCACCTCTTCTAAAATGCCAGAGTATCAGCCAGGCCACCTAGTCAGCTGGTAAATAGCATTGAGCAATCCTTGTGTTTCCAGTTGTTGTCTCAAGCTGTTACGAGTTTAATTGTAATTGAGAGATTTGCAGTAGCAGAAGTAACAGTGCTTGATAGTAGAACCATGGGGCTGCCTGCCATCAGCAGAGAAGACCGCAACGATGAGAATTACCTAACAGTCAGCCCTGAGAAGTACCCGGCAAATCTCCTGCATAGCACTATCAGACCTCTCCAGCGCTCCGCCGCATGGCTGGAGCCAGTGTTTCCTTCCTAACCCTTCTGGCTGAGGTCACTTTGCACGTAAAATATGGTGAAGGAAGGTCTGCATGGTAAGGCCCCATGGCCTCCATGCTCCTCCATCCATCACTGGCGTTCAGCAGCACCTTTCTCCTCTGCCCTGTGCCCATCTCAGCCGCTGCTCCGGCTTCCCTGATTTTTGGCCCTTTCTGCTATTTTAGCCTCCACGATGGATTCCACTTAATAAAATGGAGCACTTTCCTAGGAATTGAAGATAGGAATTTTCATTTTGTCCTTGAACTCTGGCACAGCTAAGAAGGAAGCAGTATCTTAATGTAGTATTTTTCTAGTTGCATTCTTGAACCTCTGAGGTAGGAGTTGTCGGACAGCAAAGTTACTGTTTGTTCAGAACACTTTGGGGAGAAATCTTGGATATATATGGTTATGATTTTGATAATTAAGTGAAACTGTTTTACTTATTATAATATGGCATCTTCTTGTAGAGTTTTTTATTTTTCCTTGTTAAAAGAAATGGCTAGTTCTAATAACTTAGTACTACAATTATTTGTTTTCCTCATTAAGGTGGTTTTCTTTTTTTTTTTGGTGCATAGATAATATTCTTGGTTTTGATGATGTTCAAGTAGCAATTACACATGCATGCAAAATTAGCTGAACTGCAGTCACTTTATTGCAGTCACTTTATTTTGTGAGTTCATAAATTTCAGAGTAATTGTAAGTTTGAGCAGGCCATAGCAATGATGAGAAGAAAGTTTTATCTATGGAAATCTGTTAACTACTACCAGCCAACACTATCCTACAATTTCATGCTGGTTTTCAGGACTCTGTCTTTAGGTTTCATAACCCTTTAAATGGTTTTTAGCTAGGGATGTGAAAAACATATTAGGATCCTCTTGGCTTTAGACGTACCCCAATCCCTTTTTTAGAAAATTAAGTGAAACATGATTATTTTTCACTCAGAATTGCAAGTTAATGAAATAGATTTTAGCTCTATTGTTATTTAACCCCCCACCCCCTTTTCTTTTTTTCAACTTTATGGTTTGGACACTGTTCATGTTGAATTTTGACAATTTTCTAAGTAACTTGTTTTCAAAAGAGTTTGATCTCTGAAAATGTTTTTGAAATGGAAACTTAGAATACATTGATGAAAAACATGCTGGTTTAATGCGTAGCAGAAAAAGGATCATAACTCTAAAGATGCTAATAACTAGATTGTTCAAAAGTGATCAGTCGAGCTGCAAGTAATAAAAATTAATATTTTGGGGTTTGAGAGCAGATATGACTTAGCCTGGCAAACTGAAGTATAAATATGGTGTTTCTTGTATTTAGAGTTCGGAATAGTGGTGTTTTATTTACAAGTCTCTATAACTATTTTAAATGTATTTTCCATAGGAGCAACAGCAGCTGCTCGAAAGGAGGTTATAAGGAACAAGATAAGAGCAATAGGAAAAATGGCTAGAGTTTTCTCAGTGCTAAGGTAAGTTTTTTTTTTTTTCGCTGTGTGTGTTTTTTTTATGTTAAAGGACAGCTTTTAATGATTACTTAGAGCACTCTGCTGTTCATCAAATAGAAAATTTGCTATTTTAATATACCACCCAACTGAGTTTTGCTGGAACCTTTTAAAGACTGACAATTTATTTAGACAATACTGCTATTTATTATGGTTCTGAAAAATCTTCCTCAGTGCTTTTGCTGAACTTAAAACCAACAGACAAACAAAAGACATCAGCAAAGAAAATTGCAGTTACCCTTTTCTAAAGTCTTTTTCTGTCCAGGTGTGCAAGTTAACTCTATTAGTTACTGTGAGGCAAGAGTTAAACGTAGAGAAAGACTATCTTCCACGTAATGTCTCACTAAAAAGGAAGCCAACTGAACCACTTTGTCACCCATAGTTCTTGCTACAGCCATGAGTAAAGATGATTAAATATGAAAGCATTAGGGTCATTTAACCAAAAATCCAGGAAATCAGTGCAATCAACAGCAACTCATTACCTTCAGCTGCACTCCCCCAAACACATGAACATGAGTAACTAATTGCTAGCCAATGTTTAGAACTTTCCATTTGATGTCTCTGAGTAGAATAGAAAACATGCTGTACTGTGCTGAGGTCTAAATATAGAAAATACAGTTCTTCCTCCCTTTCAGCAGAGGGATTTTTTTCCAGGAAATTGTATGTTGGTCTGCTCTAGTCAGTTTATGGCTTTTACAGTTGGTACAAAATCAATTTTTTTTTTTTAATTCTATTGGTATGATAGTATGATTGGTAGAAGAGAAGGAAATAAAAAAGAGTCACTGCAAGAATACACTCTTGATTTCAGACAAAACTTACAAACTTTCTTGATTTGAGACTCTCCTACAGCATGCAGCTTGGGCAGGTTGACAGTGGGGCTTCACGTGGACACAGCAGTTTACCCACACGTTGCAGATTGCAGCAGCATAGCTTTAAATTGCATACTGAGATGGAGGAGTTTATAGCTGGGGTTTCCAGACTGTTATATGTGAACTACTAGTGATGCACAAGCTACTTCAGTGGTACCCATTAAAACAAAAAAAGAAAAAAAAGAAAAGTTGGCATAATGCCTTTTCCCTAAACAAGACGGGGGAGCAATCAAATGTTTCCACCTGTTCCTCTGTATTAAATCTGGCAGAGAGCCTGGAGCTGACATTGTCACCACCTTCATAAAACAGCACCATTATTTTTCTGTGGTGATAGTTGAGCAAACAAAGTTTGGGAAACCTGGTTTTCTCCCATAGCTTTGAACTATAGTTTTTGGATCCACTGTATTTTGTTGTGGAGCACTTTTTGAAATACAGGATGAATTTAACAGAAACCTGGACTTAAATATACAGATATAGAAGGGCCTGAAATTTGATATTCAGCTGATATTTTTGTTTTTTTGATAATTTGCCAATGATTCACGTCACCTATATGTCAAAGACTTTCAAAAGGAACTATGGGGCAGGAGTCATTTCAGGCATGGAAGAAGGATGCAGCATAATTCTTGTTTGTGCCCTGTTTAAGTGACATGCATGAGACTCATAGCTCAGGGTTTTAGCAGCATTTGAAGCTTGGAGCCCTCTTAAATTATTTCATGAAAATCAGTGTAATCTTTTGAGGCAGTAATGGAAATCAGGCTTGATCTTTTCCTGAAAATCAGTCTAATTTATCTCAAAGTGTTTCAGGAGATTTTTTTTTTTTTTTTTAACCACTACTACACATGCATGCCAACATCTCCAGAAGACCAGAATGGACTATACCTGGTAGAGAAGCCAGCAGCAGTTCACTCACTGAAGCTGCTGAGTCTTGGATACAATTTTTGGATACTGATGGGCCTTAAAACTTTGCAGGATGGACTGAAGACAAAGAGTATGTTTGTTCTCCTTTAACTTTAACCAGCAAATATAGCAACCCCTTACTGTGGTCAGAGGTACAATCAGCAGATAAACAGGTAGATCAAATGGACAATTTTGCTGACCAGTCTTCCAGGTAGATGAGTGCCATTTCATCC
This sequence comes from Anseranas semipalmata, assembly GCA_013399115.1. Lineage (NCBI taxonomy): Eukaryota > Metazoa > Chordata > Aves > Anseriformes > Anseranatidae > Anseranas > Anseranas semipalmata. The sequence goes on from VXAA01006963.1 coordinate 184,319, forward strand.
CAGCCACCATTGGGTGTACCTCTTCTCTTGCTGGGAAAGGTTGATTCTCCTCAGCTTTTTATGCTAGACTTCTAGACAGATAAGATTACATGAGGTTAATCCTTCCAATACTGTTCCTACAGAATGGCCTGGATTATTTTTTCAGTCTTGCCAGCACAGTACACATTTAACACACAAGTGTCTCGTAATGATGTATAACCCTGCAAAGACTGAGATCACACTGTCATCTAAAACACCCTATTTCAGAAACCCTTGAGGTTCCTGTTTGTCATTGCTGTTTTGTGAAACCTGTTTCACTAATTCTTGAAAAGTTTTTCCAAACATTCTTCACCTGATCTAACCACATTCAAAGTACTCTATTCTCTGAGCCAGAGTGGTCACCTCCCTTCAGATATGTTTTAAATGTAACCTGAATGGAAAGGTCATATCTGTGAGATCATTTCAGCTACTTCCATCTCAAAATTAGGTATCAAAAAAGTATCATATTCTGTTTCAAAGGTTATAAATGAGCTTTGCCAAGAAAAGCCATCGTTAGAAGATTGACTTAAGCTCAGTGGAATACCTTGTCACTCTCTGTAATTGCCTCTCTGCAACTTTGCATTTTCAAGTCTCACTCTTCTTTGGATATATCTAGACAGGGGGGAGGTAAATAAAATACTTAACTAGTTCATTTTTCTTTTAAAAAATGAAGTGAAGCAGATGAAATACAAAGTAAAGAACACTGAAAGATAGCTAAAAGTCTCGAAAATTGTGATAGAGATTTGTTGGGGACACGTGGTTTAAAGATAATAATAAATAATAAAAAATACATAATAAATAATAAAAAATACAGTGAATAAACATTTTCTTTGAAGGTCAAGCTAAAAGTGATACTGCAATTTAATTCAAAAAAGAGAAGAAATGGGCTGAACTGAAAATGCAGATTATACATTTTCTTGCAGAGGCAAATAATCAAGACCAAGCAAAAACTTTAGTGTGTAATACTCCATAGTGGCATTACAATACTCTGTTAATTCTGGAAACAGTGGGCCATTGCATTAGTTCTAATTGCCTGGGAAGCCTGAAAACAGTCACAATCTGATTTTGACTTTTACACTAGAAAAAGTATGTGTACAAGAAGAATAATTTTCAAACTAAAAATGGAACTTGAAGAGTATATGTCATAGATAAACAAGAGTAATTTGAAATGCATGAGTAATTCGGGGCATGTAGGTCTAAGGAAAATTGTATGTACTAGAATTGTCGAGAGACAGTTTTGATAGACAAAACCACATTATCCTCAAGTGAATGTGGAACAAAATTCTTACTTTGTGTTTGCTTCCTCCAGTTTAATTTCGTTATATATTTCAAAGTAAAACACTTCAAAATATTCTTTTCTTAAAGAATCAGGGTCAATTTTGCTGCTGAGAAAGTATGTTACGAGCATTACGGTGCTCATAGAAGGCTGTATGTAACTTCTTGTCTGGATAGAGCTGTTGTATTCCTCTTGGCATATATTGAAAACTGTATGTATTTGGGGACCTGTAAAACATATTTAGATTTCCTGAAATATTTTCCTTGAATCCAGCACTTCATTCCAGTATCATTTTCAGCATACAAAACTGAGTGCTAGCGAGGGTGAAAGTGCTTATTAATTTTAATGAGCTTCTAGCTCCCTTTTCTTTTTTTTTAAGTGGCTGATGATCAATAATAAATAAGGCATCTTACGGCTGCTGTAGACAAAAACAAAACAATTTAACTTGATTTTTGTATCACACAATGTGAGACAGATTTAAGTATATTGTTGGCAATAACTGCTCCTTTGGTCTTCCCCTTTCAAGTTTGTGGTTTTAGCACTATATTCCAACGTATGTATTTGCATACGTTGTTTCATAGATACAGGCTATACTGTTAACTATAGGGGGAGTCTGTGGATTGTGTGGTGCAAAGGTGACGTACTTACATAGAGGAGAAAGCCCAAATGTTTTGAGGGGAACTGCACCAATGCTGGAACTGCACCAACAGCAGGTTCTCTCTGTCCTAGTAAGGAGATGGGAGGTAAACAAATTATTGCAGGACAGGTGTACCATAAGGTAGCTAAAACATTTTCTGTGGTTTGGGGGGAACAAAAATGATTTTGTTATATTTTCTCTTCTGCAGAGAAGAGAGTGAAAGTGTGCTGACGCTGAAAGGTCTGACTCCAACAGGAATGCTGCCCAGTGGTGTGCTCTCTGGAGGAAAACAAACACTGCAAAGCGGTAAGCATGCTTGCCTCTGTGTGTCATTATGTGTAAAAGAAACAATCGATTTTTAACTGGAGAACCCGAGAAAAATAACCACAGTCTTCTCAGAAATAAATAAATAAAAACAGAATAAAACAGATGGTTTTGTTGTACTGGAGCATTTGGAGCAGTTCATGTAAGGCCATTTCTCAAGACTTATTACGTACCACTGATTTTCAAAGAAAGAGGGGGAAAAAAGTCCCTGAGAATCAAACGTTCAGAATGGTAGATCAGCATCACATGTGAAGTGCACTCTTTCCGCAGTTTATAGTGTCATCTTTTATTTTTCTCGAGAGCAGCTTTTGATACACTGAGTACAGAAGATTCAGCTTAGATAATAACACTCAAACTCTTATTTTATCTGATTTGTTCTTCCTCACGGAGAATCACCAAAGAAAATAGTTCTAGAAGCAGATTTTATCTTCTAGCAATTCTAGGTGACAGCATGAGAGCAATTTCACATTCTGATTTAAGCCAAAGTGAAGGGAGACTCTTACAAACACTGTGTTTGCCTTGTACACAAACACAATACAGACCGTCGGTTCAGTTTTATACCAAGTGCTTTTTGTTACAGGAAATCTGTAAGTCTGCCTTAGATGAAATATTCCTTGTGGAATAAGGAGCTGCAAAGTATTTAATTTACTACTGTAAGCTCTCCTTTTTTCAGTGTGTATTACTGTAGAGTATATACCAGGCATACAGGAATGTCTCACACTTACTGAGGTTCTATTGGCAGTAGATGTAAGAAATAGAAATGTTTTATAATCTTTACACAGTCTCAGCCTCTGATTTTCCTGTTTCCTTCCTGGAGCATTCTTTTTCTGTATTTTTTTCCCCTTTACTGTCTCTTTTCTCTTACCTAGCAGATTCAGGTGTTCTGTGGTAAACCTTCTTTTCCCCCTTTTTTCCTTCCCTTTCTTTTTTGACAACTTGTGTGTTACAGACATAGTAACGTTCTGCTTTGAAAATGCTGCAATATGATTCCACGGGATGCCTTTCTTAACAGGGTTGTGCTCTTTATCTAGACTTTTCACTGTATAGTTGCTTTATATTTTTCAGAAAATTTGGTCCGAGGAAACTGCTATTGTTGACCTGGCGAAATACTAGGAATTAAAATGAATTTGAGAAAATTGGCTAGAGTTCTTGCTTCCAATGACTAAAAGTAAAATCTCCTCATACTGCAGTATTCTAGCATAGTAAAACATTACTAAACACAAGCTCCTGCATTGGTTAACACGTAGTACCCCATTCACCAAATAATCTGAAATTTACATAGTTTCTGTTAAGCACACATTCTTATTACCGTATGTGTTAACAGAAAATATGACTAGTATGTTCTGTGGAAGTAATACATTTTAGTTGTCTTTTTTTTCCTAATGTGTCAGTGCTGGTTTGGATCTGGTTATTCATTTTAATTTCTCATTGTAGTTGTCATGTTTCTTTTACGTTTGCGTTGGTTTAGTTCCTTGATTTTTGCCATCTCTCTCGCTCTGTAGCTTGAGAGGCGTAGGGTTACTTTGGTGCATGTGGATTAGCTCCTCTAATTTCCCCATGCAGCAAGATAATGGTATATGTCTTTTAGTATTGATCTCAATCCATTGGAGGACAAAAAAGCTCCTCCATAGGGAAAAATAAGACAAAAAAGGAGAGGAACTCCTAAAAGCTTTGCTTTTTGAGCTATTCTCTAAACCAGTGAAGTTCTTGAAAAATCAAAATTTCTTTTTAAATATTTAACTATACCATTGCTGTATTAGATCACGTTTGCTGAATTGTTTCAGCTTCTAAATCTCTGACTACTGTAGAAACAAATTCAGGCCAAAACTGATGGTTAGAATTCAAATGCAAGCAATGTTTTTAAGACCAATGAAGATTTCAAAGCAGTGGTAACATACACTGTATTCATAACACTGCAGCAATCTCATGATTACAAACTTTTCTCTCTGACCAGGCTTTGCAATTCTGGGGGCCCAACACCTTTCAATATGGTATCTGTGTCCATTGATTGAAAATATTAAAAGAATTTTGTTTTCAAAGATTAAGTTGTCATAAAGGACACTTACAGATGGAGCAGACTGAGTGAGACTGCAAGCAAAGAAAAAAGCTGTCTGAGCAAACTCTTTCCCATGTTGTGGGGAGGTTTCTTTTAGTCAGGAGAGAGAAAAAACATTCTTAGAAGTTGCATATGTGGTTCTTTTGCCCTGTACCAGCAGTTAATACTTTTCAAGCTGACTTAGTAAGTGGTATGAATTTTGTGTGATGGCTTTATGCCATTTTTCATTCTCTTTCGACACTGCAAATCAAACCGCTCTTATTTAAAGCTGTGAGAATTATACAATAAACTTTGCAGGTCAGATATGCAATATGGAAGACATTTTCATTTTGTAGGGGTTTTTTTGAGTCGAAAGAAAACTATTCAAATATGCCTTTACGAGCTTTGTGAATCTTTCTGCTTCAAAACAAACTATAGCTTAATTCAATCTGCAAATTACTGTTTCTGTGTAGCATTTCTGTGTGTGTCTGTTTTGCCAAAATCCAGCACTTACAGTTACATTAGTGTTTGAGCTCCTTTGCTATTCACTGACTTGTTCTTAGAGTTAAAATCCTCTGCTCATTTTTCTCATTCGTTTTGCTACCCCTTTCTTCTCTTCAGCTACTGTTGAGGCTATTGAGGCTGATGAAGGTAAATTGGCCAGTCCCCTTTCTGTTGGTGCTACAACAGATAAGGGCTCTGCTGGGTGTATTCATTTTGCTGTAGCTTGTACAGATTGTGTGGGTGTTGGGCTAACAATTGTGGCTCGGTATTAACCAAAATGTAATTGCTTTAAAGGGGAAAATGTATTTTTTTGTTGTTGTTGTTGTCTGTTTTTCTTTCTGAAAGTTACAATCATGTTGGAATTCCTGTATGTTGAACCAAGCACTGAGTAATGCCACAGTAGGAGATCAGGGGACTTGGATCTCAAGGGACATAACTCGGCAGCAGCTCGTAAATACTCTGTGACACATAGCTCCAAAGCTGTACGCTAAAGGCTGGGTCTTGTCTCTGCCTCTCATCATTCTCAGCAATCTCTGGTCAAGGAAAACACACAGCTTTTTTTATATATTCTTTTTGTTGTTTTTTTTTCCTTTTTTTTTTCTTCAGTTTGTTTTTTCTTTTACTTTTAGGTCACTAGCGAAAAATTTTTATTGGTCTTCTGTTACAGTTCAGCTTGTTTCTGTTTCTCTTTAAGTAAAACAACATGACACATTTGTCTGTAAGACGTCTGTTTCCTCTGGTAGTGGCAGTTTACACACTGGATATTTACATTAGAGCAACCATTAACACTAGCACCATTTTACCTACAAATATAAAGTGACTGGCTGCCTCGGAAGACTTCTGAGTGTTTAGTATCAAAAACTATGGTGCTTTATTGACAGACCTCTAATTTAACCCCTAAGCAATTTTTAACTATACAGTTAAGACCTAAGTAATTACATATTGCAATACAGATATACGATATTTATTCAGCATTATAAAGTTTTGGAAGAAGAATTTTCATAATTCCCCTTTAAAACAAAATTCTTCAGTTGTATTTTGTTCTTGCCCCTCTCAAATTTTCTGCGGGTATTTTTTTAGTTAATTTAAAAAAAAAAAAATCTGATGATTGCTGTCTGTTGGTGAGATGTGCCCTTTTGGCCAGTTGAATTTGTTTTTGATTTTTGTAAAGCAGTGAATAAGATTATAGAACAAATAAGTAAGAGAAAATACAACTGCTTTCTAAATAGCAGTGAGTAAGCTGCTATTTATGTTGGAATTATCTATTCCTATTGGCAATCTCTAATCTGCAGTGTGCATTCTCGTTGACAGTTTGGCTGTTTTCTGTGATTTTCTGTGACTATGTGTTGTGTTTAGTATACTCTCAATGTAAACTGCTAATACTCGTTGTCTGACCAGCAACTACAGCAGAGCACCTTCAGTATTACAGATCATAGTGTCTGCTTGAAATACAATCAATTGAACGTGATCCTGTTCCAGGAATACTCACTCTCCAAGTTAATTCTTGATTTGCCATCCTTGCTAGTTAGGCACGTAACCATAGTCGTAACGACTAGTCTACACAGACAAAGCTAACGATGGAGGAAAATGTTTCGTCCTTTTCTAATTGTCCGTCTGCAGTTTGATTCAGGGCCTGATGGCACCAGGTGCTCCATACCTGTAATTCCAACTGGGCTGTGCTACTTGCAAGCTCCAGAACACAGCAAGCGTTTCAGCTTCAACACGGCCATCCATTAAACTGTTGCTTTAAGGGATTGGCCTGGGTGCTTGTTAGACATCTTCATTTTTGTGGTAGAAGATAAAGTACTTGAAAAAACTTACCACAGGGCCTGTTCTGTTTTCACTGCTCCATCCCTGCTCACTTGACTAATCACCATTATGTTGTTGTTGTTTTTCTAAGTTGAAGTATGATACATGTTGAAAACCATGCACTTCAAAGTTCCAATATAACATTTGTGAAACTGGTTAAGGAACTAAATCCTGAGGCAAACAGGATCTATCCATTTTCACAGGAATGGTTGGCAAAAATATCAGCATGAAAACGCTTTTCTCGCTCCCCACAAAATGCAAGGAGTGGTAGATTGGTACCAGGGATGTTTGTGGTTCTGGGGTTTGGGTTTTGTTTGGTTTTTTTGTTTGTTTTGTTTGTTTTTAGCAGAAGTACAAGCTTGTACAGAATCGGGACTGCATATTGGAAGAGAGGAGGGGTACTTTGGGAAAGAGTGGGGAGAAGGTAAAGGGTGGGAAGGAATATTGAATTTGAACTCCCCTACCATTTTTCTCCCCAGGGAGTTTGCAGTTTCCTGGTACTAACACACCATTTCTGCTATATGGCATGTTAAGATAGAGGCATAACAAAAGTGCAACCAGTGTTCTGGAAGTACAGCACACTGATTTGGTATAGATAAGAGAAAAACATGCAGAAGGCTATTACAAATTTTCTGTGGAGCTGTGACCTGCTGTTTGCCTACAGTGCTTTTTTCTCTTTTGTTTTAAATCTAAATATCTTAAATTCATCAATCAAAGAATAAATAAATAAATAAACCACACTCTGTGAATACATTCCTGAGCCTGCAGCTGCCTTCCGAGGTCAGCGTGGCCTCATCGATGCTGCTGCTAAAAGGCGGTTCAAAAGTCTTCGGATCCAGTTGGAACTTTGGTCCTTTGTGAATCTATTTTCGAAGTTCAATTGTACCAATATGCCAAAATGATGATATCCCTAGTCCGTGTTGCACGGCATTACTGCTGTTTGACTCGAACCGCTTTTCAGAAGTCCAGGGAGGTGGGGAGGGTAACTGCCCCGAGTGACCAGCACGCAGCTCGCCTGCATTGAGCACATAGGACAACCTGCTACAGGGTCAGCCCAAATCCCCTAGCTTTAACGTGCATCACGCAGATTGCCCACATCGCATCATCCCTGTAAGTGGCCAGTGCTTCCAGCTTTCATGTGGGCTTTGAAAGTCAAATGGGAGTTTTGCCTGATTAAGGATATTATGGCGTGGCACAATGTCTTTCAGGCTGTAAGCCGTGACAACAAAAGCTAACTCACTGGGTCACTGCTGTGCCCTAAGCATTGTTCTGAATTACAGACTGTAGCTTCATGTCAGCCTCTTAGTATTTTAAGCTGAACCACAGTGGACAGCAAAGTAGTGGAAGTTGATCTTGTTGAAAATCAGAGTTGGGTTGCAAGAGACCATGGTGGCTCGCCCCCAGTTCTTTCTGCATACGGTAAGGAGTCCGTTGTGTTGTCAGATCTTCTCGTTGCCTTCTTCGCGAAGAAGGACGTTCACGCTCATTGCTAAGTTGGGGGAAAAACTGCAAAGAGTTCTACGTTGCTAATTTTACTTTTTAATAATCCTTTATTTAGCTATCAAAGGATTTTCACCCCAGCATAAGATCACTAGCTTCGAAGAGGCCAAAGGCTTAGATCGAATTAATGAGCGAATGCCTCCGCGCAGAGATGTGCCATCTGATGCCAACCTTAACTCCATCAACAAGGCAATCTCCACAGAGACTAATGGCACTGACAGCAACGGCAGTAATAGCAGCAATATTCAGTGACCACTTCCTGGGCGGGGGGTTGAGCTGCAGGGCGCGATGGGGTTGCTGCACATCAGCAGTTGGATGTTCTTGCCTCTGATAATAGCTTACTTGCTCTGGGGGCCAGGTGTTGGATTCAGTTTACAAAATCATCTACGAAGAGATCGCAAACTTTAATTTGGTGGGAGGGGGGTGGGGGATAGACACCTCCTTTGGATATGCCTTTAAAATGCTTGTAGAAAAATGAAAGCTAATGCTGGTATATATTACAAAGTTAGGGGAATGAACATGTTTTCCTACTGCATTGGGAACTTCTAGATATGTTACTGAAAGGCCTTTTGTTATGTTACTGGACATGAAAACTTTGTTTAATTTCTTACTAACTATTGTACGTTTACAGTTGCAGCACTAAACATGGACAACATCAAAACATTTTTAACAAAATGTACAAACTAAATAAGGACTATTTATTGATAATGTTTTGCTACTCTTGTCAGACAATGGCTATGAAATAAATTAGGCAGTCTTTAAAAACATAGGAAAAAAAGAAAAAAAAAGTTGGAAATTTGTTTAAAATGCCAAAAAAAAATAGAGAGAGAGAGAGAGAAAGAGAGAGAGAGTGAGAGAGAGACAGTTTAATTTTGTACAGATTATGCTTACCTCAGGTTTCTTTAGTGTGCTTCAATGCCCTTCTTTAAATATAACACTTATCTTACTAATTTGGCAGCGATTATCCTTTTCTTTGTTTAAAAAAAAAACTGGAATAATAATAACATTTATCTTTTTTTGCTGTTTATATTTAGGGGGGATTTGGTTTGGGGGGGTTCTGTTTTTTTT
>VXAA01006963.1:193539-225998 GCA_013399115.1 Anseranas semipalmata
TTTTTGGTAAATCAAGTCTTGGTTGTGGCTTGCTGAATTTAAATATTTATGAGTGGTGCATTTTTAAGTATAGTGAACAAGACACCATATTAAGTGCAGTGAAAAGCATCTATATTCTGTAAAAATCTGCCTATGCATGTTTTTTAAGAAAAAAATGGCTGTATAGGCCTGTATGGGACTGTAATGCGCTTAGTGGTCTGACTTATACTGGAAATGTATGTATACTGGCGTACTTTATATTCTCTAAAAAAAAAAATGCTTAATGCCTTTGAAATTTTGTAATCAAAAAAAAGCTTTGAAAAATCTAAGGGGAGAGTATTCTTAAAGTTTTTAACATAAGCTTGTCAGTGCACATATAGATGGGTAGCATGTTTAGCAAACCTTGTGAAATTTAAATAAGTTTGTAGTTACATGTGAAATTCTAAATGCATGATAACTGTTAATGTCATAATGGTTTAGTCATTTTGTTATGTTCTGTCATGTGCCACAAAATGTGTAATTTTTTCACTTTTTTCCCTTTGTATATCAGTTACGGGTTTCGACTGGTTCATTCTAAAAAAGAAAAAGAAACAAAACAGAACAGTCCATTGATATTTTTTAACAATTGTATAAGTGCCCAAGTAATTCACTACAGCCTACAGCCTTGCCTTTGTAATTTGACTTCGAAATGTTGGCAATCAAAAGCATGCACTTGTAACAATGAAAGAAGCATTTTATATTACTACTCAATAAAAATGTGCATGAACGTAAATGCTCTTCCGTTTCTTGCTGACTAAATCACAGAAGTGCGCCTGCATACACATGCGTGTGTGTTGCTCTCTTTTGCTTTTGAACAAGAGAAGACCATCTTTGTAAAGGAAGAAGGACACGGGTCACAATTCAAGGTCAGTTCTTTACTAAGAAAAATGCATTTATTACCTAGCTGTACTAAGCTACTGAACACTTCTTCTGCAGACTCCCTGTATGTCTGTTTCCCCCCCCACCACCAAGTTCTAGTTAGGAAGTTGGTTTCTCTCTAAAATGAGTAGGATGTACCCCCCCCAATAGAGTGCACAAGAAATCGTGTGCCTTCTGTGTGCTTTCCTCCCTTGTCTACAGTGCCCTGTGCTTGTAATTTGCTTTGTTATCCCCCCTAATGTTGTTGCAGATCTCCCTTATTAGAAAAAATGTTAGAAGATTTATAACTATAATTCTAAACTTGCAGAGAATGCATGGAATTGATAGCAGAAGGACTCATCTTAGGCTCTCACGGCAAAGAGAAAATTTGAGGGCAAATACAGGTTCCCCTTTTTTCCATTGTGGATTATGAAGATGTAATTATGGTATATGATTAGCATCCCGCCCTCTGCAGAAACAAGGAAATGGTATGGACAGACCTCACAAATGTTCTTAGCCAGCTCTTTTCCTGTATTTGAAAAGGTGAATTAGTATCATTTGCAATGTTCCTTTAGGAAAAGAAAAAAAAAAAAAACAGTGCTTTTCAGTATTGGATTTCAACTGCTCTCTCTTTTAGTCAGAGATGAATTGTAAAAGCTCTACATTTTTTCTCATTTTCTCCCTAACTGTGCTCAGCATCCTTCCACAGTCCATCATCCTGTGAAGAAGTGATGGAAAATGCCGAACGGCGTGGCAGTGTGGGTATTGCTTTAGTCTTCCTTCCAGGTAGCATTATTAAATGTTGGCTTGGTGCCTGTTTTCTTATGTGTTCTTCCTGCTTTAGCTCAGTGTCTTGTTAATTTTGGCAAAATAGGAATGGTGGCAAAAATACAGTGGATTCATAATATCCATGGCTAGAAAGCTGGATCAATTTTAGATTTAAAGTTTTATTTAAGGTTATATAGAAATCAATCAGAGGGGAGACATGCAGGGTCTAGCTGTTCATCTGATCAGTGGAAGTGTTCATCTGATGAATTAAAGTGGTCTCTGCAAAAAATAATGATAAAACTTTGAGAGATCATTTTATTTACCAGATCAGTCCTAGATATGTACTAGCTGAACAAGTGTAGGTTCTCATGTGAGTTTTTCTGTGGAGACATCTGAGCTAGCCCTCAGCAGCTAGTGTGTTTGATGTGGAGTAAAGTTGTCTGTCAGCGCAACGTGTTGTCTGGATTCATTTAAATTGTGCCCTGGCAGTTGCTTAACCCAATTTAACAGGAAGAAAGGGACTTTTCCATCAGCAGTGATGGTGTCATGTAGACTTCTCAATCAGTAAACTTAACCCAAACAATCAAAGCTAAAAATCAGCAGTGGGTTTGCAAATGCCTGCTGCAGTTGCCAAAGAGCTTAAGGGTAAGCAAGGTAGCCCAGGCTGAGTACTCCATAAGGAAATGTACAAATTCTGTGTGGTCAGTAAGGAGATTTTTTCTTTGTTTTTTAACTTTTTATGTTTTGGAAGAATAGAAAATGTCCTGGGCATGTGAAATAGCAGTGTCCCATGTGTCCAGGTAAGATGGCCCAGCACTGCAGGACCTAGCCCCACTGTCCTAATGTGGGGCAGGTTCTGGGTGAGCCCTGAGGGATATTCTAGGCTACAATTAAATGTTCTAAAAAGTCAAAAACATTTTTCAAAGGTCATCTCTTTCCAGGGCATCCCGTTGCTTCCAGCTGTCCTTTTTCCTGCTGCAGAAGGAGCTATAGATGGATTCGAAGAAAAAACATGGTGCCACTGAAGGCTGAGTTTTGGATGGCCTAACTCAGTGAAATACCACACACTGAAGTACGTCTCCCCTTCCAGGTTTCTTTGTATTATTGGTGGCTACATCAGGATTTACTGGATTTTTTTTTTAACCGCTAAATTTCCACTGTGGGAGATCGTATGTTGGATACATGTATCATATTTTCTGCACTATCATAATTTTCCTTTTCAACAGCTATCAAGTGTGTAAGCTTTTAGTATACATTCTCTGAAAAAAACAATCTCGATTATTGTCCAGGGTTTCCCCTGAATTGTGCTAGAGTTAACCTGCTTAAGCTTGTACCAGAACTGCCAGCTGTCACACACAGATATAAATTCTTTTAGCATTTTCTTTGACTCCCTTCTTTTTATTGCCAACAGTGAATAGTCTGCAACCTCCAGAGCAGTTTAGGCATAATTTGGCTTTCTCCTGACAACCTGGCCAGCTATATCAAGGTCAGAAAGCAGGGCTAAAAAAAGCCACAGAAAGATGCTGCTTGTTAGCATAGACCTGATCTCTGTCTTCCACAGCTTAAGATTTGTTTTTGGTGAAACAGTGGAGTTCGTAGTGTAAAAAATGAAAATGTAAGGACACTTTTTAGGTTCAAACTGAATTTATAGTTTTAGTTCTTAGAAATGTTTCCCTTCTTTTTCAAGGTACCGTTGCTCAGATTAGTCAGATCCATGAATCTTCCCACTTTTTTCACAAATAGAGGGATGTGAGAATCAGCTATTTCAAATGTTTAAAAAAAAAAAAAAAAAGGCACCAAAGCAGCTGTTTTGAAAATAGTTTGCAGATCACTTTCTCAGTTGCTTTTGGGAGGGTGTTTGATTCTGCTAAAACTGTCCATTTACAGCATGCAAAAGGATGAACTTTCTGGTTCTTGAGAGATTTAGAAAAATATGTGCCAGTTCGCATGTGTTCATATGTGTATGTTCACATGTATGAAAATGCAGAGGACTGCAGTCACCCCCATGGGGGACACAAAGAAGGAGGATTTGGTGGAGCTAGAGGTTGGGTTTTATTAGTCTTGCTGAGCTTGATACTTTGCAGTATCAAGCCTGCTAAGCATTATAAAATGTATCCTTTTTGAGGCTTTGATTTTTTTATGTTTTTATTTTTTTTTAAATAACTTGGGGGCAGTTTCAGTTTTATATGGGACATCATGTTTTATCAAGCTGAAGGATGACTGTGTGCTCCAGGCAATACTCTGCTCCTGCACACGCTTGCAAAGGGAGGAGGGGCTGGCTCGGCTCTGTCATCCTTGTCAAAAGCTTGGTTTTGGTAACACAACTTGGCAAAGAATGTGCAAAAGGACTGATTTTGCCACCAGTGAGAAGTCTGCAGGCACGGTGGCAGTCGTGCCAGCGTCCACTCCTGTGTCACAGGCCATCACTGGCTGCTCCAGGGCTCACCAAGGCCACCCACCCCTTTTGGATGGAATCTCGTGTGGTTGTTTTTTGGAGGTTTGGGTCCGTGTACCCACTTGGACCATTTTTAAGGCAGCAGAACCTGAGCAAGAGGTGGTCATTTCAGACATAGTCAATGCAGACATCCATTGTGCGATCAAGTAAACCTGTTTTTCTCAGCATCTGAGTATTTAATCATCTCTTTTGTTTCCCATGAGCAGTTGAACATTGTGACTCAGAATAATTTCACAGTTTTAGGCCAGAAGAGCCTGTTAGATTACAGCATCGGAGGCTCCCTGAGATGGTCCAGTCCAACCCAACTGCTCACGCGGGGTCAGCTGGAGTGGGCTGCTCAGGGCTCTGTCTGGCTGGGTTTTGAGCATCTCCGAGAAGGGAGACTCCACAAGCTCTCTGGGAAACAAAACAACAACAATAACAAAAAGCTTTTTCTTGCGTTTAATACCCTGTACTTGAGTTTGTGCCCATTGTCTCTTGTCCTGTCACTGGGTCCCACTGAGCAGAGCCTGGCTTCCCCTCCTTTACTCCTGGCATCAGGTATTTATACACATTGATAAGACCACGCTGAGCCTCCTTTGCTCTAGGCTGAACAGCTCCAGCTCTCTCCATCTCTCCTCATAAGTCAGAAGGCTCCAGTCCCTTAATCGCCTTCATGGTAAAGTTAAATTGCCTGCCTAGTTTCCAGTATATACTGTTAAATTTTGACAACATATGTTGGTGCCAATAATTTATGACATGAGAAGACATATCCAGCCTTGGAAGTCAGAGAGATGGGAGCCATGCATCAGGAATGGGAGATGTATACTGCAGTAGCAGACCGGGGATGTACTACGATACATATTGAAGAAGGTAAGAGAAAATGAAGGCCTCACTGGTCTGAGACAACAGTGGAAGACCAGGAATAGTAGTTATTACCAAATCTGATAATAAATTTGATCACGAATCATCCAGATATGAAAGTGCAAAAGGATCCTCTTCACCATCTCAGTGCAGTTCTGTCATGCATTGCATCCCACCTACTGCTGGTCATCAGTGCTTCAGAAGAAGGTGAAGAAGTCATCAAAAAAAATCTGGCCAATCCTTTACTGAGGTAAATAGTCCCTTCCTGGATTCAGCAGGCAAATGGATGAAGCCCTGAAGCATGTGATTTGTATACAGTCATTATTATAGTGCAGATTTGTGAGTATTATCAGGATATGAGATAGATGAGAGATCTTGTGCCTCCCTGGGGAAGGAGAAGTAACCTTCTGAGGAGGTTGCCTGAGGAGAAGGTAATTTGTTTGTCTGCCAGTTGGTGGTTTATTGCTTTCTGTGCGTATTTAATAAGCTTTGCACTTGGACTGCATTTTTCTAAAATGAGAAGAAAGTGTATTCTGAAGGGAATATTGGGCTGACGCTCCAGCTGAGCTTAAATACGGCTGCAGAGCTGACAGTTAGGCAAAAGTCTGAGGAAGTCCTGTAGCCATGGACCGTGGAGCCAGAGAAGGGAAACAAATGAGCAGTGGAGCTGGCAGGAGAGTTTGGGGCATTTACTTCATTTCTTTCTGAAGGTAGATGGGAGAAGAGGAGACTGTGGCAGCGCTGGAGGAGACCTGAGCACTTGCATGGCAAGACTGAGATGACAAGATGCAGAAGGTGTATGGTGTACCTTGGCTTTGGGTAGGCAATGACAGAAACTATATTTAGGCTGATAAAATTCACCTCAGACAAGACATGCACTTAAAGAAGATGCTAGAGTTCAGGCTGTGACCTGAAAGCAGTCATGCATAAAAGGAGAGTAGGGAACAGCATGGGAAATAGTTTTGGAGGGCAGCCCTGTGATATGGAGGGGTCTGAGCCTCGCAGCCCTGGCAAAGACAGAGGACACTGGACAAGAGCTGGATGGTGAGCGCAGGAATCATCTCTCTGTTGTGGAGGCAGAAGAGAAGGAACGCGCAGAATCAGAAGGGAAAAGAGGCACGGCTTCGCTGCCAAGAGGTGAGGGCAAGTGCAGCTTACGGAGCTGGGTCACTGCTGTGCTTTGGTGGTACGGTGGGGTGTGAAGTAAAGAAACAACTCGGTTCTGCCTGAGCTTGCTTTGGTCTCAATTGCCGGGGGAGAAAATAGGAGAAGAATGTCAACTTGACTAGCATGATATCTTAGGTTTGGGTATGGCTTGTAATGACTTTAGAAAGTACCATCAGAAGTTCTGTCCCTCTGGAAGACTAATTGCTAGCACAAGAATTGATGGATAGGTATTGGTTAGCAATATTTGGACGCTGTTAATCTCAGATTAAACAGCAGACAAAAGTCTTCGATTTGTAGTCACTGCATCAGAAAGAGGTGGCACTGTTTTGTATTTGGAAAAATGACTTGGCAGCCAAGCAAGCTGCAGATTGCCAGAAAAGTCTAGGAATACAGTGAAAATCAGCGTGAGCCCAGCTAAGCTTCTTTGCTGATCATGGTCAAAAAGCAGCACAAAACTTTTCCAGACACTTAAATAGGAAGAGCAAGGTACAAAGAAGAAGGGAAATGATGCAATAAGGGTAAGGGAGAGATTTAAAGTAGATTTATTGATTAAAGAACCGTGGAAGAAAAGCCAAGAATGAGATTTAGGGTATGGAAACAAGAACTACCCAAATCAAGACAGAAGCATATTCAGAGTTCAGTGCACTTATTCCAGGAAAATGCAATATTTTCTCTCTTAGAGCTGCAACAGAAATACCACATATGCTTACTGGTCAAATAGCAATGCTCTTTAACAATCCTCTGAGTGGATGGTGTATTTTGAAAATATACTTGGAGAATATATAAGTACAGAAGCATATATAAATAAGGAGCAACTGCAGGGCCGTTGGTCTGAGTGTAATCATATGCAAAGCTTTAAAGAAAATTTTGAAGAGAACCAGTGACCAAAATGTGTGAGGGGATGACCATTTGCTACAGTGTCATATGAGCAATAGAAATCATACGATGAATCATAGAATCATAGAATGGCCTGGGTTGAAATGGACCTTAAAGATCATCTAGTTTCAACCCCCCTGCTCTGGGCAGGGTAATGAGTTAGGGCCCATGGGAATTGGTATAAGGACATTAAGGTGATGCTTAAGGATAATAAGGACATTAATATGATGCCTCGCAGTAGCAATATCCTAGTGTGCAATAGCCCTTTGTGTTATCTCAGAGGTGAGAGGAAAAAGAATAAATTTGATGAATTCCACAAAGACTAGCCCATAGTTTAGGAGCAACACCTGCAGGTGATCAACTCCAGCTTTTTGTTCCTATTGACAATTTGTGCTCCTTTGGAATAGGTGGTGGTTGGAAAACACTGATATTTGCAGGGAGAGGATGAGTTGCAGGAAAGTAAATCTTTTTTTTCTTTTTTTTTCTTTTTTTTCTTTTTCTTTTAGGAGATGAGGAAATAATATTGGTAACAAAAGTTTTCACGTATGTATTGAGAAGTGCTGACATTGCCCCAGGAGTAAGTTGACGTTAGGAAGCGATAGCACAGATCCTTCCTGAGGAGCTGGTGGGGAGAAGCAAAAGAGGTATCAGCTCAGGATGGGGAGAAGGGGGGCTTCTCGTGGTCTTTTCTGCCTCCATGTGGCTATTTAATTACAGTGGAGAAAAAATAATGGTCAGTTTTCCCTTCCTTATCTCTTAGCAAACAGTTTCTCTTGCCCATTTTGCTTCCACGGCTTTTTCTTACAAGGAGTGATTCATGCGGGTGCTTTCATATGGAAATAGATTTGCAAGGCTCGCCAAACAATGCACCTCTTCAAAGTGCAGCTGGGCGCTGGCATGGCAGCATTTCCCCAGGTCCAGAAAGTCAAATCCAGAAATAACCTCCTCGATGACTCACGCCTGCTTTGGGGAGGGTAGGGGGATTCCCGTCCCCAGGAAGCCCGGCCGCAGGGAGGACTTGGCGGCGGCCGAAGCACCGCTGAGCTGTCAGAGCAAATGGCTTCTGCAGGCACCGAGATTTGGAGGAGATGGGCAAGGAGGGATTGGAGCTGAGGACCGAGTCTGAAGCGATCCTATGCGCTAAGCATACCCTTTTTCCCCCAAGACTGGAGAAAATGTCCCAGTCACCTGCAGGGCAGACTTTTTTGCTTAAAAGATGAGGATCATTTCCCATGCCTAGGGAAGGGCAAGGGCTTGGGTCTGCAAAGCTCCCTGCGAGAAGCTCTGGGCAAGAGCTTTTCCCCAAGGGGGAAAGATATGTGTAATCGCCGTTGTGATTCATGCAGCTTCCCGGCTCCGATGCCTGCAGTGGCTGGGCTGGTGACTGCCAAGTGCTGTGTTTTCTGTTAACCACCTAGGTCATGAGTGGCTTCTCCAAGGCTCGAGGGGGTTCACCCTTGTGAAAGAGCGCCGCTGTGCTAGTCTTCTGTAACCAGTGAGAGTATGTGCTACTCGAGCTAACATATTACTCTATTAAGGCAGAGATGGCCATTACGATAAAGATACCCACGCACTAGTTGCAGAGCGTGCAAGCGCTCCGCACCACTAGGGTTTTCTTGCTGGGTTGGTCTTTGGCATGTTTGTTCCTGTTCTAGTCCTAGAGTACAAAGATTTAGGCAAAATTATCTGAGGAAATTTGTATCTTTTCCTTCTTCCTATAGGTTGTGCTTTCATTGTTGTTTTTAAACACAGTTAACCCGACTTAACCTTTGTACCTACAGTGTAGGAATTACTCCAAGCTGAGGCTCCTCACAGCTTAATCAGGAGTGTGAATTTAGCGTCAGCACAAGGAGCTGCAAGGATGGAGATTACATATATATATATATATATATATATATATATAAAACTAACACTGGTGTTCTGGAGAGAGAATATGATCTTTTTTCGGCTCTTTAGATTGGACCTGCCTGAGCTAAAATTTCTTGGGAACCAGACCACAGCCCGGCAAATAGAGCTTTGGGGCTGAAAAGCGTGTGTCTGTGTAATATTATTTTTCTTGCTGTTCCACTGCAGTGGCCACGCAGGCGTTTCCTGCCCGTATTCCACTTAATGCAGCTGGAGCAATGTGCTATAAATTACCCTGTGTACGTGGCTATGTGCTACAGAGGAACCCAAGCCCATAGGCAGGCCAGGAGCTTGCCTGTGCAGGGTGCGCTGCAGATATTTCCAAAAATCCTGGACCTGCAGGAACCCAGTAGAGCTGCCTGCGCAGCGGCTGGGATTTACATCAGGATTATGAGAGCACGTTTATTACTGTGAAAATACTCTGTTGCCAAAGCGTTATTGGAAGAAGAGAATGATATAGCACGGGGCAGCAGGACAAAAGGATATCTGGGCCATTTAGAGCTGGTAGTGAGGTTTAGGTAATACTACTAACTGTATAATGCCTTTTTAGTGAAGCTTGCGGAGGAAAACCTTTGTATCTAATGGAACAACTGTCATTATTTCCTGGCTCAGAAATATTTCCAGTCTTCTGCAGTATCACATGTACTGGAGAGGTTTTGTGTATTGTATATTTGCAAGGGCAGTGAAAGGCCAAGGTTGGGGGTGCTTAAGGAGAGAGGAATGGGAAAAAATAAGATTTTAATAGCAGAAAACATTTTTCCAGAACTCCATTGCAATTTTTTTCTTTTATCACCAAGATTAATTAAGGATAAAAATGCCTGAAATATGGATCATTTGAAAAGAGATCAGCTGGGAATGAAGCTTTAGCAAAATTGTCAGAAGACTAAATACATCATTTATCTCTATGCCACAGCTGAGGTGCAATGAAAAATGCATTCTGCTGAGTACTGAAAATTAAATTAAGTTATGCTCATGTGAGCAGTTGTATGTTGTTCAAATAAAACCCTCGGGTTTTGTAATTGGCTTGGATGCTAAACCCTTTGGGATGGCTGTTACGGGGCGGGCTTGCCTGGTTGTACACTGGCTGCCACACCACCAGCGGCTCCATCCTTCGTGACTGTCGGGGAGCGCGGGATGCGATGGTGTGAGAATTACAGATGAGAAGTTCGTGCTGCTGCTGGACACCACCCTGCTCAGGGGCCTTGCCACCTTCCCAGGGAGCTCTTTTGCCTTCCCTGCTCTCCTGTGGGCTCACGAGCAGGACACCAGCCCTCCCAGATGCAAAGAAAACAAGTGAAAATCCACAGCATGAAATATGTGACCCGTCTTTCCACTCTGTAAATCTACTTGGTGTTGCACAGCGTGGCAACAACAGTCAGGAGCAACAGAGGACACCGGGAATAATTTATTTTATATATGTAAAACGGTACTCTAAATTCAGCCCAGCTCATTTCCATCCAATGTGATGTCTCCTGCTGGTGCCCCAGCCCTCAAGGCCATCAGGGGGACCTTGTCCTCTTCAAAAGCTGCTGTGATTCCTAATGATGTACAGGGCTGTTTGTAGCAGTGGGATGGGCTCCGGCCATCTACGAGGACCTGCCCATTACTGCTGGAAATGCTGTGCATGTGCAGATCAGCTAAGGTGGCTGGGCTTCACATCTGAAGGCCCCAGAGTCCTGCTCTCCTCCATCCCCAGCCAGGATCTGGCTTCAGTTGGAACATGGTCATCTGGGGCTTCCCAATTTGGTCAAGCTCAGCCACCCCTTCTTAAACTATTTTAGCCGGGGTTTAGCACATGCCTCTGCATCACTATGTGTAAGCGAAACCTGTTGCCATGGTGACTAGGGGCTTTCTAAATATGGCATGTGGTGTCCAAAATCCCCATCACGTTAACTGTTGAGGTGCACACAGGGTCCTTTTAGGCATCAGAAACCTGCTGTTGGGGCTCGTCAGGAAAGAAAGTGTTCGCACAGATGTGTGAACTCGCTGAGCTGGTGTTAATTATGGGTTGTGGACCATTGTCTTCCACAACGCAGCAGGTGCTCTCCAGGAGGACAGGACATGGATGTGATAGCTGGCTCTGGGGCCCTGCACACCGAGGCTGATGAGGAGCTATGCTGTATTTATCTTACAAATACACATGGGTGTTTGCACTGCTTTAAGCAACTGATGTTGCTGGGTTCCTCCTCTTGCTTAAAGCACCATACCTGTTTAAATGCTGGTCTGAATCTAACATGAGTCAGGTATGGGAGCATTACAGGTTAGTGAGAGACCCGTGTCTGCCCGACCTTTGCGTACAATTTTCAGTAAGAGCTGCAACGTGAAATGCAGTGACATGTTTGAAGCAGCAGCATTTGCCTTGCATGTTTCCGTCTGTCTGTACCAGCTGGCGTCCCACTGTCACGTGCCGGGGGGTGAGAAACCACCTTGCAAGGTGTGAGCACTGGCTGTGTGTGCCCTGCAGCCCCTCAAGTGCTGGATGTGCATTTCTGGGGCAGAAATCAAAGCTTTATGTAATTGCCAGTGACATTTATAGAATAGTTTTCATCTTTGATGAGCTCAGACCCCGGCACGAGATCTGACCCTGGTGCATTGAGTGGTGGGGTCTGCTCTGCAGGTAGTAAAGACAAAAAAAATGTTATTCTGCAGAGCTCATAAGACCCCTTTCCTCAGTGAAAGATGTTTTGGCGTCCCCCACCATGGCTGATTTTAGTGCCGGGCTGTCTTCAGTGTGGGGCAGGGCAACAGGTTCTGGCCCTGACCAACAAAAAGCTAGGAGAAGAAGTTCAGCAGGAGCCATGCGCAGGTCTTTGCAAGCGCTGCAAGATGATTCACGGGGTGAGATGGAGATGGAGAGCAAAGGGGGAGGGTACAAAGTGAGAAGACCCCTTGGCATCGCCACAAGAGGAGGAGGAGGGAGTACGGCAGAGGTCGCAGCTCCTGCTTGATCTGCATCCCAGAGCTTCCCGGCTTCTTGGAGCAGCCAAAACCTTCTTTTAGATTTCCTGAAAAAGGACAAATAGCTCATATTTGAGGTATGAGGCATGGTGAGGGGGGAAAAAAAAAAAGTGAGGAGTGAGAAATATGCTGCCACAAAACTTCCACAACCCGTTGCAGCTAATAAATAATGAAACGAGAAGCAAAGCCAGAGAGAGGAGGAATGACGCCTGTAGGGCAGTCCTGGACCGATGCAGCTGCTTGCTGGAGAAACAAAAGGAGAGAAAAGGGGGACCAGCAACTTGAAGCTGTCAGATGAAAAAAACATGTACATACAGAGAGAGGACAGCAACAGGAATTTTTCAAAGGAGAAAAGGACACTGGGGACATCCTCCCTGGGCAGGACCACCAGCTTCAGCGCTGGGTCTGGTCTCTGGATCGATTCAAGGTGCATGGCTGAGCACAAAGCATGCGTGACTGGGGACGAGCTGTAGCTGGTGGCATCCAAGGGGGCAAAAAGGAGATGACTGCATGTAATTCAGTATGAGGGAGGCTCAAGGATGGCATTGGGACCACTGTGCCGCCCGCGTGTCACCCTCATTTCCATTTCAAAACAGAGGTGAGGAGGTGTCTTGTGGAGCTTGGAGGTGGTTTTTCTTTTTATGTGAAATGTGCAGAATGAAATTGCTCTCAGTCCTACACCCTCAGAATTATTTAGGTTGGTATTTAATCCCATTTGCGTTTTCCTGCCCACTATGTTCTGATTTTCTCCGTGCTTTCGTAAAGCTGTGTGAAAGCAACGTCCTGCAAACCAATGGGGTTACCACCCAGGGGTGTTTGGACATGGAGCCGGGGAGGGAGATTAAAAATTATGTATATAAGTAAATAAATAGAAAGCCCCATTGCCACAGAAAACCAGTGGGGCCCAGATTTACTGAAGACTGCTGGAGCATTTCCAGGGAGGTTTCAAGTTGCTGGTGGTGACCCCTCAAAGCCTGGATGGCTTAAGGTTTAGTGAGCTACAGTGGCTCGCCAATGGGGCAGGGGTTGCCAGCCTGGTTCCTGTGCCAGTTAATTAATTGACAAAGCTTCCCAGTCTCTCACCTGATCCACCATTTCTGTTGGTTTGTTCTCCCTGCAGCACGTCATCACCTATGGCTGGTGTTATTCCCTTTTCTTTCTGGCTCCAGGCCCCTCAACAGGCTGCCTCAGGCCAGCAGAGGTGAAAAGCCCTAAAGGTTCAGTGAAAAATCATGCAAAATATGCACAGAACGGGGACACAGGTGTTTTCCCTGCTCGGTGCTGTCTTGCAAATTTGGCTGGCCAAGCTCCCTGGATGAATTCCTTGAGCCCATCTTCCTGACTTGGCTGAAAGCAGTTGTGTCTGACCTTGAGGCGAAGATAAGTATTTTATATTTCTTACTAAAACAAAAAATTGAGGCATGCTTTCTGCTCAGTTGGGCCCCCAGGACCCTCTGTGCCTCAGGTGGCCTTGCCGCCCACAGAAGAGGCAGTGGCGCTGGCAGGGGAAACCTGCAGGCACCTCGTGTGGCTGGGAGATGCCTCCATGCAGGGAGAGGTCTCCTCTCCTGTGGGCTTTGCAGCAAAGCAAGAGCTGAAGAGGGGCATGTGGGAGGAGCACGATGGGGCCAAGGGTCCCCCAGGTCATTCAGGGCTTAAATAAGAGAAGCCCACCCTGAACTAGACCCAAATAGGGCACAGCAGCTGGCTGGTGGCAGCATTTCTCCTCCTCCTCCTCTTCCTCCTTGTCCTCCTGCTCTGGCCTAGAGGACAAGTGGCGATGGAGGTGAGAGGTGGGATTAATCCCAGGACTGATTTGGGGCTGGGCAGTGCACCGAGCAAGGTGCTTGGTTTGTGTAGGGTCATTTGGCTTGACTTCCTTCAGCTGCTGAGCAGGTAAGCCTCACATCAGCAAAGTCGATGGTTTATGAACAAGAAAGCAGAGCTTCATTAGAATGCCTTTTCCAGCTGGAGTTAATTTCTGCAAAAATTTGTGTGGAATTTTTCAGCTCACTGGCCCTCGTCACGCCACACTTGCCCCTTCTGTCTCCTCCATTTGGCTGGCAGTGGCCTAGCGCAGTAACCAGAAACATATCTAAGGATTAATTAATTTAATTTACATTAATTTAATCCAACTTTCTGAGATGGAGCCCCAGAGACCACTCGCAGCACTTGTGCTAAACGTAGCATCGGCACAAGTGGACGATGGACGAGGGGAGAACAAGTGCTCCTGGCATGGTGTCTGCAGGATGCTGTCTGTTCCTCCATCTGCAGGGAGCAGAGCCAGCCCATCGCAAGGCTTTTGTGGCTAATGGATTATGTTTTCCCTCTGCCTAACAGCTCAAGCTGTGCTTGAGGAGGGGGCCTGCTGCCTTTAATTCATCCATTTGGTTCGTCACAACAGCGTTTCCCTGTTTGATCTCTTCTTGTGTCAGCTTGCCCCCCAGCCCATGGTTTCTGCAGCCACCAGCGTGGCGCTGAGGCCCAGGGCCGGCTGCAGGCCTCTGCCTCAGTGCGCTGCGCCACCTCCCCGACAGGGAGAGGCCGAGCAAGAGGCCGCCAAGTTTCTGAGTGCCGTGCAATGAGCAAGCTATGAAGAGGAAGAAAAGTTGGGCCTGTGTTTGAAAATGAAGGTATTTCCTTGTTCAGTTTCCATCTGGAAGTTTTGGATCATTGCTTCATAGTCAGCCTTTGTTTTTTCAGAGGAAAAGGTGTTAACCCAGAGAAACGAGCTTCATGCTTCAATCTTCTGCAGTGTCCAGCGCAAGGAAACATCACTTCCCACTGACCAGGACCCTGCTTTTTTCCATTGCCCAACAGTGCAGGTTGCCCTTGCATCAGCTGTACCATTACAGGGTCTTGTTTGAAAGGTTTCCAAGTGGTCACAAACTACAAACCCAAAATCTCTTCTGCTGCCTTCCTCTTCCTCCACCTCCTCCTCCACCTCCCAGCTCCAGTCCAGCAGGTCTTGCCGTGCAGGACAGGTGCGCACATCTCCTGCTGTGAGTTTACTTGCAACGCCCTGAGTAGACAGCAAAATGAAGGCAAGCAAGACTGAGCAGTGGGCAAAATGTCCTGTGTGCGAGGCATCTACCCTTCTCTACCCCAAAACCCTTCTTCTCCCAACCCTGATGTGAGCACAGGGGCTGCCTTTTCCCAGGGTGGGCTCTGCTGCTGTACAGGTACTCTCACCCCAACATCTGGGCTGTAGACTTGGGAAACACCACCCAGGGCAGTGCACTCAGGGTATTTCCAAGCAGTTAGATATTCCTGGGTTTAAGTTCAAGAGAGGCTTGATATGATTTAAAAGAAAACAAATTGGCCTTGAAACTGGCAGATTTATATTCTAGGGCATATGAAGAAACTCAAGGATTTAGCTAACTCGCATGAAAAAAAAATAAAAGAAAAAACCTAAAAACCCTGCTGCAAGCGGTATTAGCTGCCAAAACTATAATAGTGCAAAACTGGAAATCCCTTGCTCAGCTGAACCTAGCACATTGGTATAGCATCTTAAGTGAATTAGCTGGCATTGGAACGCTAGCATTTCTTATAAATAATAAACCAAACATTTTTTTCAAGTCATCCTGACAGTTTTCTTGGAAATCTGTGAATACAATGCTTATTCTAACCAGCTGTGTCATCTGGATCAACATTTTAATTTTCTGATGGGGAATTAGAAAAGTCAATATTTGTAAAGCAGTACAATTCCTATTGACTATAAAATACTGACTCTAATGCAGTAATAAATCAGCTATAAAATGATAATTTAAAAATATTATACCTGTAATTTATAGGTATGTTTATATTACATAGTAATATATGATGTTGCTTTGCTCCTCTTGTTGTTTTTGTTTGGCTTTTATTTTTCCTTGTTAGTCTTCTATACATAGGAATTTTATTCAGCTGCATGCCCAAGAACTTGGTGCACACCGGGAAGAGGGCTGGAGACAGAAAGAGTCGCTGTAACTAGCGCATTCACCATGTGTTTTGCAGCACAGGCAAAATACAGTGCAGGTCTTCAGTATTAGGATGCAACTGTTTTGCAGTGCAAATAACCAAACATTAGGAAAGATTGCCTGGGAAGGTGACGGTTCCTGCATGCTCGGAGACCATGGATCAGGACTGTCACCGCCAGCAGTGTCCACGCTCTAGTTCATGCAGGACGTGCCATGGGTGGGACAGCCTGGTCTGTGCTACGGGGATGATGGCTTTGGGGCCCACAGCCCCTGTAGGCTTTGGAGCATTTGTAAATGTTAAGACTAGACAGAATAGGAGGAATGGGCAGTGCAATCATTGCGTTTACTGAAGGAAAACTGTTTGGCTTTGTTGTTCTTCCAAGTCATTTTAGACTGCAGTAGATAAGGAGTGAAGCCATTTTTTTTAGCTGGCTTTTCATGAGGGACATCCCTCTGCTTCTACCGCCCAAACTTTTGGTATTCTCAGGTCCTGTCTGAAATCACTGGGGGTTCAAATTTCAACACATTGAGAAGCAACAAACTCGCCTACACCACCTGCTTTTGGTTGGGTCTCATGAATCCCAGTGAAAGGCCTTTGTAGAAAGCAGGTAGGCAATCAACGCCTGTCTGACAAGCACAGCGGGATGACTCTGTGTACCCAGATGGGAAAATGCTGATCAAAGCCATTTGGGAATACGTAACATCATTCCCAGCCTGGCCTTGGGAGGATTGGGAGTTACAGTGGATGAGTAGTTATGCCTTGGAAGTGGTTTCTTGTGAGCTTCAGACAAATAGCATGGCTGTCATCTGAACTCTGATGCTGACGCTACATAGCTTCATAATGGCATATTGTATGTAAAGCCATTTAACCACAAAGACAGGCCACTGGTTGTTTGATTCCCCCTCTACACCTAATAGGGAAGAAGTGTCCTCCAGGACATGCCCTGTCCTGAGTCACTCTGTGAACTCATCTCTTGTGTCTGCATGTCTCAAACCACAGATAATAGGGTTGAAGAGGGAGGCAGAACAGAAAAACATCAAAAAGGCTTATGGTGTGACTTGGGCAGGCTCTGATCTCTAATATTCTAATCAAGAGCAGTCCGTGGAAAGGGAGGCCCCAAGGCAAAGCATCAGGGTTATCCTCTGTGGGGTGCGAGTGGTGAAGGCTTGGGAGCATGGGCAGGTTGGGAAGGGGCTCTGCCTGGGAAGCAGCACAACTCTATTAAGTGATGTGGCTTTTGATCCCCAAACGTACATAAAATAAGGGATAAGTAAAGCAAACACCCAAGAAATATGGAAGTCTTTCTTCTCCCTTGTATTTCAAGGGGTGGCAGATAACACGATGTGTTATGGACCAGCGGGGCTGTGAAGACCTGGTCACTGCTGAGTTGGCGCATAACCACTATGAGCACTGCCTAAACAGCATTCACTGCAGCAAAACCACAGTTTTGAAGGAAGCAGAAGGATGGATGGATCTTGTCCTGGGGTTCAGCTGCAGTGAGGGGAAGTCTGCAGGAAACCACACACAGGTGAGTGACTTTGGTTGGCTGCACTTTCAAAATCATTTCAGGCATGAAAACAGCTCTGAGCAGTGATGAAGGATGACACAGTGGTGAGTGATGCTGGACCTGGTGGACCTCCACGCAGGTGTCCCCTCCTGGCAGCCTGCTGTGTGATTTAGCTGGCTCTTACCTGTGTTCTGCACAGCATTGCTGCCTGTCGGGATATGGAAAAGCATCGGCCAGTTTCCATGGCATTGGGATGGTATGGGCGCTTTACTTTGCCAGAAGTGCTTAACTATAGCTGTTAGTAACCATGAAAGATTTAAATTTAATTCCATACCCACGTACATTGTCACCACTCAAATTAGAACGGTTATCCCACAGGGACGTGAGAAATCACAGGTTTTTAAAAATACATGGTAATTAAAAGTATTAGAAATATTAAATATTTTTATAACCTCAGCTTCCCAGTTCTCCGGTGGGACTGTGGTGTTGGTAATTTAAGATGGAGGTGGGGGAGAGGGGGAAGACAAGCAAATCTTGGAAAGTGAATTTGGGGCTGGAGTGCAGGAATCTGTCCTGAGTGATGAAAATTGTCAACAGCTGCAGCTGAAGGAGGCAGAAATGGCTCTATCACACTTGTCATACAACTGTCCATATGGAAACGCTTATTTGGGAAGAGATAATTGAGAGCCTTAATACGATAATCGTTTTAGATTTGCCTCCAAATCAAGAGGTCTTTCTCCTTGGAGACTAAAATTTCGCATTAAATATTAACAAAAGAACAAAAGCAATTTCTGCTGAGTGTTTATAGTACGCCTGCAAAGCTGTCGGGAAGATGTTTGCAGGGTTTGCAGTGGCTGGGTGGTGAGTACAAGGCACGAGCATCCTGGCCTGGTTGGAGGCCATCAGGCCGTCGCTGCTCCCTTCAGTGGGGCTAAGACCTCTGTCACAAAGTCAACCTGGCTCAAGCAACGTGGAAATTAAAAATCAGTTCTAGAGCAAAGAATGGTAGAAAGCTGGCCTATCTCCTCAGCGGTTTGTAATTAAAACAAAGCATTTTGGGGCTGAGCTCTTTGTGCTGCTGAAAATCTCCGTGCACTTATGAATTTGCACGCGGTCAACACAGAATTACGTCTGTGTCAGGATTCAATCTCCCCACTTCCTACTCCTACCGCTTTGAGGAATAGATGTTGTAAATAATTCAGGATTGTAGATTGTCCAAGTCAGTAACTGCCTTTTAAGACAAAGAGTCTTTAAGTGCACTAATGTAACTCAACAGATACCAGTTATTATTTTATTTCAGGATGTTTCTGGCCAGAGTAGCCTGCCTACTGGGAAAGTTAGAAAAGTGCATTTCCACCTCTACTGAGCTAGTGGTGGCTTCCTGTATCAGAGATGATAGCTATCTTGTTCTGTTCTGTTCCCTGCTCTGCCCCCACCAGATCCGAGTCCTAGTTGCCTTTAGTGAAATGCTCATAATATAGCCAGAATTAGTATTTAGAGACTTAAGCGATAGCTTCATGTCGATGCATATAACCTGTATATAGGTTACAAATATGGTGGCTATAGATTACAGTAGCTTCTTCCCTTTAAGCACTTATGATTAAATGGGGGAAATAAATAGGATGAAGGCCTTTTGAAAAAAAAAGATTGTTTTTGAAAAAATGTTACACAGCAAAGAACTGAAGCTACGGGCAAAAAAATCGGGCACGCCATCTGCCTAGTGCCTATAGCAGAGCCACAGCTTCTGGTATTTAGAGCAAGGGATACAAGGAAGTATTTATTTATCGATTGAGAAACAACCCAGTGTTCCTCTGACTCACTATTGGTTTCCAAATCTGATTTAAATAAGCTCTTACAGTGTATAAATCCAGACAAAATGTCATTCACCATATGTTTATTACTGAAACTTGGCTCTTGCTTGCATCAAAGTAGTTTTCACACACAGGCTGTTTGTTACAAAACCTCTGCGAAGCAGGTATAATTAGCATTAGCACTTTAGGGGGAAAACCGGGGCTGAGAACAGAGATAATAATTTCCTCGCTGCTGCAGAGGGACTCAGTGCAGGGATTTGGATTAGAAACAGTCTTTCATAGCTTCCAATTTTCTGCATGCCGATGACTCGATTTGCATCTTTTATTAATTTTTATAACAACTGGACAAAGAGTACCTTGCTAATTTCTTAAAGAAAGTACTTAAAATGCTGGTAAGACTAGCTTGGAAATATCCAAATAAATGGTCTTCCTACCTGGATGGTGATTACTACCTTGCAAGGAAGATGTAGGATTAGTTGCTGTATGCCATTTTGCATACTATTAACTTTCATCAGCTAGAACAAGAAACACTCTCCGAATGCATCATTTATGAGAGCTTTATAAATGACCCACTCTTGTACTGCTGGCATAAGTTGCTCCGATGAAGCCACGCAAAGAGCCTCAAAGGGATAGCCAACTAGCACAAGATGTTTTTGTATGAAACTTCTCCAACAATTTACATATCACCACTAGGATTATTATGAAGTGTTTGGAGACTTTGGGCTTTCAAACAAAGTTTGAGAGCCCTAAGGATGCAAAGATAAATGATCTTTTTTCCTTTTTTTTTTTTCCTCTTTAGTGTTTATACATGAACAAATCAAATTATAGGCTGGTTTTGATGTTTTCTTGGCTGCAGAACAGACCAATCAAAAATTAAATTCACATGCAGGTTTCTCTGTTTAGTTAAATTCCTGATAAATATGAACTTGACATTTTGTCTGAAAGTAGCTACACTAAAAAAATTAAAATGTTGTAAGAGTTCTTTTCTACTAACATGTGGAATTTGTTTTTTCTTTTTCCAGGAGCCAACGCCAGACCCCTTCACAATGGAAACCCCAGATCGCCTTTCACCTCTGCTCTCACCCAGCCCACACAGATGTTAGGTTCCTCCATGACCTTTCACGATCTTGAATCTCCTTCCTGCCGCTGCAGCCACCTCTCCTGGCTTCTGAGTGCTCATTTGTGCATTACTGTTTGAAAAGCCACCACTAAAAGAGCTCTACCACAGCCAGGAAGCCTCACCCATCTTCCCTGCGGTGGCCCCACCAAAGTGAGATGGTATTTGGGGAGTTGCTCCTCAATACCTCGTGTTGTCGCTTTCCCCATCCCTGATTAACAAAATGCAATGAGAGATGGTCGGGGCTGTGACCCAGACCTGTCTGCCCTCCACCCTGGCCATGTTACCTGGCTGGGAAGGTGGCCCTGGTGGGGATATTGCCGCGTGTCTGGCAGGGTGCATTAGATCGGGTGCAGTGAGCATGAAACTGCCGACCCCGGAGTGACACCGGGTCTGAGCGTGCGCCTCCTCACGGTCCCTTGGGTAGGTACCTGCTGGGCCTCAGAGGTGTAGCTTGGCTGAGTTTCAGACGTGAGTTGTTAAAAATAATGCGTCTGTCTCAAAACTAGGCACTTGCAGCATATTATTAGACGTTTATGGATATGTGGGAACTGGTGCTTTGAGAGAGGGGAAGGAACCAAAACCTGTGGAGTGGCTGCCGGACATCTCTGGGCACAGCACATAGGAGTGCATTTAATTTCTAGGGGCATCAGTGGGACAGAAGGCAAATCAGTTAAGGATGGCTCTGTAAAAACAGAAACAGGAGCTGGAGCTATGGCAGGGTAAAAGGAGTTGTTAGCCTCCTAGTGATGATGTAATTTTACAAAGAAATTGCATGTTTTATGTAATCCACAAAAGTAATTGATTGTGAGGAAGCATACTGAGGCAAAACAAAATGGGATAACCCTCTGCCAAGCATACGTCCTCTTTAGAGGCACTCAGATAAGATGTAAATAAAGCAAATCTCATCTACTGCACATACCATAGCTGTCCTTCAAGTGCGAGCATGTGTTCAGGGAATTAGAGCTTCTGATCTTTGGTTTAAAAACATGCACCTGTGCAATGCCTGCCCTGCGATATATTTTATGTATTTAAATGTGAATGTAATGTATTGGCTGCTCCTGTTGAGTCTAGTGGGGTGGCTCCTGAGATAATACTGAGATGGAGGAGAGGTATCACAGCCTGGGGTTAATTGGTGAGACTGTGAGTACAGAAGGATGATGCAAGTGGTGTGAACCATAAGTACACAATGTCACGCAGTCAGGCATTTCCCCGGGTCTTAGTACAAATCAGAGGGAAATTAGGCCAATTTTTCTAGTCCCCAAATTGTGCTGGAAGCTGGAAGGTTATGGGTAAATGTTAGGAAATATTACACATGCTGCTACTGTGATTTGGTGATAGGGCATACTATTTAAAAAAAACTTATGGTACTAACTCTTTCACAAAAGCATTTTTAGTGCATCAGAAGAGCTACTTATGGCTTCAAAGACTGTATGTTACCAGTCTTATTTTAATCATCATGCAAAAAAGTAGTAGTAAAAGCTGGGTGAATATTTCCGTAAGGCTTGTTTCCCTATAATTTTGTGTATGCTCTCTGGGGAAATAGAAATAAATATACCCAAAGGGCTGAAACCAAGCAGTGTGTAAGGCTTAGAAGGCAAATGCCTCTGGTGCTGTTAGGCTGGGGAGGGATGATGGGGTGATTTTTGGAAGGCCGTACAGAGCTGAACTGTGTTACTGGTACTTTACATCACCCTCCACAGCAGTCCCTGGCCACATGTCCTGCCTTGCTCCCAGAGCCAGCTGCCCTGTGTCTGGCAGCAGCAGGGAAATGGCCAGCCCCGGACATGCCCGACCAGATTTGGGGGCTGGTCTGCAGCTGCCGAGCCTCCTTCAAGAGGACATAGCTTTCAGACTCGGCTTTTAGGGTGATGGGGAAGAAGGCACAGCAGGCATGAAGCTGTCCTCGCCTTCGCATCTTGTAAACGCCACTGCTGGAAGCTCACCCTGACATTTTAACAGAGGTAGTGGTTAAAATAGTGTTTCTCTTTGAATCACTTCAAAAATAACAGCTCAGGAATGAAACAGGGAAATAAAACCCTGATCCAGAAAACAATTAGTTCCCCACATAACCCCAGTGGGACTATTACAGGAGATGGGTTGATTTCAGGATTGTACTCTATGGAAATTAGAGTTTTATTCAGTCTCGAAGGGGAGGAATCAAAAGACGTGGAAAAAGTTTTTGTTGTTGTTTGTTTGTTTGTTTTTAATGTGTGTCTTGTGATGAGAATCCAGAGTTTGGGAGCGAGGAGTTGATTTACCCAGAGGTGTAAGGTGGGACCAGAGACAGTTGTGGACCAGGCTCCTGCATCTCCCTGGGGTCGGCTCTTCTCATGAGGGGTGCCAGTGTAGGAGAAATGTGGTGGGGGGAGAGATGAGGAAACCCTGACACCTGAGGGCAACATTTCCCCAAGCAAGGAAATTGTTTCAAAAAGAAAATGAAATAAGGTCAGGTTACAGATGATGTGTTGAAATGCAAATCTCTTGTCACTATCAGACTCTTGGGGATGAAATAACAATTGTACATCTCCAGGGTCAAAGAACAGAAAGTTGAAAACAAAATAAGAACTGGGTCAGGCAGGAAGAAGGCAAAGGCCATTAAAATAAGACCTAACAGCAGACCTGGAGTAAGCATGAATGGAGATGAAGGTAAACTGAATGGGATTAATTAGAAATGCAACGTTGCATACAACTAGGTTATTTGTTTGAAATTCTAGATACATGCATTTAAGCTTATTTCAGTTGCCATAACAACCTGATACAAGCATCGCATCATCTTTTATCGCATTATTTTGGCTGTGATTACATTATTTTACAACTCCGGTTGCTAGGAGAGCACGGCACCTTTTTGCGCGCCTCAGACAATTCTCACTTTGCAGAGACATTAGCTTCTTGTTTCTGGCCTCCGAGGTAGCTTATGTAATCATTAGCAAGGCAAGGAGCCTAATTACAAACGTAGGAGTGAGTTGCGCTGGGAAAACTCAGCACGAGGGTGGCTGGGATGTTCTGCTGCTGCTGCTGCAGTGCTGGCAGAGGCGGCTTCTGGAGGAGGAGAGCCGGGCCGTGAAGATGCGGCAGCCGGGGGGCAACCTTAGGGGCAGCGTTAGTTCAGAGGTGGCTTAAGCTGAGGATCGTATTGTGCTCCTGTTTTGATGAGTCTACGGTATGTCTATGTTATAGAGTACAAGTTGCATTTCATACTATCAGGTTCCTTTGGTGGAGATGCTAATAAATGTGGAGTTATAACTGAAGTCTTTTCTAGCACGACAGCATAAGGCAATTCCCAGTCCCTGAACTGCACTTTTGTCCACAGAATAATCCAATATACATAGAGCAAAGATGGAAATAAGCCATGGGGCGATTGCTTTACAACCACAGGGCACTGCAGTAAAGGAGGGGGTGCTATTTAGGATATAATGAGGGGCATTTCTCTGCTGCAGGAGGCAGTGCTGAGAGGGAGGGTACAAGGAAGGAGGGAGAGGTTCCTCTGCCTTAGACCAAGGGCAGTGCCATAAGGGAAGAGCTTCTGATTTCAGTGCTCTATAAAAGGATTTTATTTGTCTGACCACTCATTTCACTAGTAGGTATTTCTTTTCTTAACATTACGTTGCAGACTTGGCTCCACAGAACCGTCAGTTTTGCTTCTTCCGGTAAGGAAAACTACTGTTTTTGCGGGACATTATATTCTGTTCAGAGTATCTGCTTTCTGGGAGAAGGTCCGGCAGCACGCAGGTTCAGAGCAGCATGCTGCGTGGGCAATGGGTGGAGAGAGGGGCACCTGCAGGCAGAACCAGGTGAGGAGCACCACCAAGCTGCCTGGAGCCCTTTGTACCTCCAGAGGAGACTCAGCATGGCTCCTGCCTGGGGTTTTTCTCCGCTTGAGCTGTATATCACTTCTGATGCATCACCTTGGAAATTTTAGATTTTGCCACCCTACACACACACCATGGAAAAAGGACTGGCAATACTTCCCTACCTCTGATACCTCTGGAGCTCTTGGTACTCTTCAGCTTCTGGAGAAAAAGACATTACAGGTCTGTATGCGCTAAGGAGACTGTGGTTATGCTGGGTAGCATGGAGGTCTAAAGTGAATGGAGGCAAGAAGAACTCTGAAATATTTTTAAAGTGTGTTTAGAAGCCAGGAGCAGGGTTTTTCTTTTCTTTGTCCTTATAGATGCATTTATGATTACAGCAGCTCTCTGGGAAGATTTTGTTCTTCAACCACACCCAACACTGTGAAATGGAAGAAAATTCAGGCTTTTTTTTCTCCTCAGTCTTCTTCCCTCCTGTGCTTTAAATTGAGACAGCAATTAAAAAAAAGCCCAGTTGCCCGAGAAACATAACAAAAATTCACGGGGTGGCCTAAATATCAGCCTCCTCCTGTTTTCCTCTAGTCTTTCCCCTTGAGTATTACAGCGATGGGACAGTAAATAGAGCAGTGTCGAGCAGTGGATTTGAACAGCAGCGTGCACGTCTTAAAACGAAGCCCCGGCTGTGGCACAGTCGCCATTTCGCACGATGGCCGCGGGTCCCCTCGGGGACACGGGGGGATGGGGATTGCTGGCAGGGCCCTGCTGGAGGAGGGATTTGATGTCGCAGAACGCGCTGCGCTGGAAGAAGCTGCGAAACGAACATTTCTCAGCAGTACGGGCCCGTCCGCCCTCCGCTACTAAATGTCAGGCGTTGGCATCTGCAGAGCACCTTGCTGCTTTGAAATGACAGCCCGGCGCTCCAAAGCGTCACCAGCAATCCAGTCCCCAATTAACGGCGCGGGTTTGTGGGTTTCTGACACTATTCTCAAAGCTTCTGTGGGCTGCCGCAGCCTACGAGCCAAGGATCGTTGCTGCTTTGCAAGGCTCAGAGGAGAGGAAGGAAAAAAAAAAAGCTGGGAAGGAAAAGCTCTGGTTTCATTATT
Source organism: Anseranas semipalmata (assembly GCA_013399115.1). NCBI lineage: Eukaryota > Metazoa > Chordata > Aves > Anseriformes > Anseranatidae > Anseranas > Anseranas semipalmata. The sequence continues at coordinate 218,695 of VXAA01006963.1, forward strand.
CCATGCTAGCAGGATAACAGAATACATTTACTTTAATACTAAAATGTATCATTTGAGGAAAAAATCGTGCTGTCTGATCAAGCTTGCCATTAGTTATTTTTGCATGTGCATGCACAAATCCAGCAGCTAAGCCTACAGCAGTGCTGTATATTGGAAACCAGAAAATGCTGCAGGGTGTTTCTAAAGAATAGCAATTTGGAGGTTGTGGGTGGTTTGTGGGTGTAATAAAAAAGGCTGCATACCGAGGCATCTGAATTAGTCTTCTCTTTAGGCTGCTTACAGCATCTCTCAAGATTGTTAAGAACCTGATTCTGCCATCCTTATCCTCACCTACTGGCGTTTGCTCATGTGAACAATTTTGTTTAAGTGCTGCCCATTGCATCCAGGGCCCTGGCTCAGAAGTTGGGCATCTACGTGACTGAACCCAAGTGGAAAAACACTGAGCTTTGTCGTACGGACTGATGGCCCCTGTATTTTTAGCAGCTGATGAAAGCTGAGTGTGGTTGATCACTGAGCCACGGCACGTGGTCGACACACTGCCTGGGTCATCTCTCCACACTGCTCCACCCCAGAGGCTGCCAAGGCCACCGTGGTCAGCATCAGCAGAGGATGCTCCCCATGTGCCCCAGACTCACACCGTTCCCCTCCATGGTGGTCAACTACAGCCACCACTGTCTCAGGACCCTCAGCAGCTCTTACCTTCCTGTTTGTGCTTTTTTGCTTGTTTGTTTCATTTTTGATGGGTTTCTTCATTGGGTTGTGAGGGTTGCTTTTGCAAAATCCCCTCCTCTTCCACCCTCCTCCTTACTCAACTTGCAAGGGACATTGCCTAATCTGGTTCATCGGCCACCATGGGGGAAAAAGCAGTCCCCATGCTCCCTTGAGCTGAAGTTTTGCCCGGCTTTTAACTGAAGCAGTAGCATGCTTTATAACCCCTGCTCTTCCTCTATGCATCAGTGCTGGAGCGGTGCGGGAGCCAGCTCAGCCCGAACCGTTATTTCAAGAGCACGCCTAGCAAGTTCCCTCGGTGGTTTATGGCCGTTATTTTGTTAATGGAAAGTTAATCATTGGCTTGAAACTGCAAAAATGTCAAGGGAAAGAATCACAAGATCGCAGGAAGAACTCTAATATGTTTCCTAGTACATCGCTCTCATTTGCCTCTGCGGATTTCGGCTCTAAATAACCTCAGGGTGAAATGTGTCTGAGCATTTCAACACCTGGCAAACATTAACTACCTTGGGACAGACCAGAACAAGCAGGCTTGGGGGTGCCCATGTGCTGCAGCCTGCAAAGTCTGAACGCTGAGGTCTGTGGAAATAACCATTTCTAGGTTCTGCCCTTTGCTCCTGTAATTTTGTGAAGGACAAGTGCTGGAATGGAGTAATAAAACAAAACGACTCAGAGCACCCAAGGACCTTAACGTGCTTGACAAACGTTATTTCATTAAGCTTTTTGATGCCCTTCCAAGGTAATTATGGCATTGTTATTTCTTCCTGCTTTTAGAAATGGGAAAGTTAAGGATTCTCAGAGAGCAAGGCAGAGACAACTGACTTGCAATGTCCATCAGTTTTTTGGAGGTCCTCTCATCCCTACTGAGCAGGTCTGACCATTAGTATAGAGGAGTCCACTTGCAACCATTAGCTAGCAAAGCTAAAGATGCTGTTAGCTGAGTTGTAGCTATTAAAAATTCATTAAATCCATTCAGAAATCTTAATTCATTAATCCAGCTTTCTTTCTCAAATCCGGTTTTCCTGCTCAAAAACAATATTGCGTTGACTGCCCATTGGAAGCAAACACAGTACTCTGAACATCAGCCAGCGGGTGAGGAAGCTGACCAGGTAGGATTGCTCACCAGTGTCCTATTATTTCCTTAAGGTCTTTTCATATTGTTCATGACCGTCCTTCACAGGGACAGGGTAGTGGGCTGGATGGACATGAATACATACTGATCTTAGTGACTTATTTGGTCAAAAGAAATATGAAAACAAATCTGCAAAGACTTGAAATATGCTTCTTCTGACTATTTCTATGTAATGGATTTTCAACAGTGCCTGGCTGCCTGCCCATGCCTCCAAGTGCCAAGTCGCCAGTACAAATCCAGCACCGGAGCAGGGTCGGTGCAACATGAATTTGCCAGCAACACCCGCTGCTCTCCCCCCAGGCACGCTTTCCTCTTCCAAACAGCAAGGGTCAAAATCTGGGCTCCATGTTTTCAGGGCAGGCTGTTGCATCCATTTAGCAGCCAGCTGTAATCCCCAGCCCTGGCCCTCAGCCCCTGCTCCACCTGTGGTCTCACTCCACAAGAAGACAAAGCACACCGGCTTACTCTGGAGAAGGCGATGAAGCACAGGCATGGAAGGAGCTGTGAAGTGCTCCAAGTGGCCTTCTTTGGAGAACCAAGGGCACCAGGCCTGTGGATCACACCTCATAATGTGTTTGCCCTGCCGTAAGAGTGAAGTCTCTTTGCACCCTCTTTTGCCCCCCCCCCCCTTTTTTTTCCCCAAGCATTTTCTATGGCAGGAATGATACATAACTTGTTAAAAATGCATATGGCAATGAGAGAGAAAAATGAAATTCTGGTGTTTATGCCGAGCTAGGAAGTGGAGTGTGTGGAAGGGCCACATGCCTGCTGATAATTTATCTGTGAGGTTAGGGGTTTTTTGTGTGTTTTAGAGAATATAATCTGGCCACCCGTAGAGAACAAACACGAGTCCTGGTGGGTGGGATCGTTTGCCTCACAGCCATGCAGCTGTGTTCTTTAAGGAGCAGCATCCCATAGGAATATAGCCCACAAAGCAAAACAGGCTGGCCTTTTTACTTCCTCAGATTTGAACCACTGAAAAAAAAAATACAGACAGAAGAGACTGAGCTAGAGAGAGGGTATTGCACACCACTGCTCAACCTCTGGAGCAGCAGGTCTTCTGCAGAGAGGATGGAGGACGTCGCGCACTGTGTGTGGCGGTGCTCATGCCCACCGCTGCCTCGCATCACCGCTCTGCCCCCGTTTTGCAGTCGCATCCCTTGCTGCAAAGCCCCGATGTGTGTCCAGCGGGATGTTTGTCACCGAAACCACGCAGCCTCAGCGGCCTCCCTTGCTCTGCCTCGAGCAACCTGTTTTCTGTCTGCGGCAACGTGCAATGCAGCGACAAGAGTGGCTCTGGTGTGTTTGTGTTTCGGCTTGCTCGCTGTACTGCTTTAATATAAATTACACTGATTTCTAGCAAACCCAAATGCTTACAGAATTAATGAGGCAAGAGAAGAGTGCTCTACATAGATGCCAGAGAGCAACCTGCACTTCTGCTGTTTAAGGTTGTATTTTACTGCATTATGGAAGCTCCCATTGAGGTACAAACTTCTCCATGCTGTACAATTTTAAGACCCTAATAAAAATAAGATTGAATACAATGGCCAAGAACTAGACACTTAAACAAACTGAAACCAGGCACATACTCACAAAAGAGTAATTATCTTCTCCACACCGCTGTGCTCCTGTCTCTCTAGTGAGTCACGCAAGGTGGCATGAGAGCAATTGTCTTATTCTCTTGCTGGATTTCATGGCAGTCTCCCCAGATAGGACTTCAAAGAAACAATTACTGGGAAGCTTATCCCTGAGAAGGTTTTATTTGCTGCTGAGCACTGGGCGCTGTCACTGCTTGAAGCTGGCAGTGCCTCTCCTGGGGCATGATGACATTGTTAGGTGTAGGCACCCAGGCCATTGCCCACATCCTGAGCCAAATGGGTCAGAGCAATGCAGAAGCCACAGAGCTGTGTTACCTGGGGTCACTGAAGGACTCCAGGATTATCCATTTTAAGCCACCCCTGTAGTCCATGAGAAGTAAGCAATCCAGATGTGCTTCTCTGGGAGTGAACCAGACAAGAAGGTACACCAGCATCGGAAAATAACTCCTGTTTCATAGCTTTACTTCCTGTTTGTTTTTGCTAGCTACTGTGGTGCTGCCTGAAGAAGCTGGTGTCCCTCAAACACTATGGCCACCACCTCCAACCATCCAGCGCAGGGCATCAGGTAGGTCCCTCTCTAACCTCCGTCCATCCAAAGGAGCCGAAGTAGCAACAGCCGGCATGCAGACCGACTGGCTGGTTGTAACTGAGGCACGCCTAAGGGCTGCCGGTCTGGGAGGGACGTGGTGAGGTCAGTGGTGAGCACGGAGGTGGGCTGAGAGTCCAGGTCTCTCCACTTGGCACAGCTGCCTCCGAAAGAGGAGCTCTGAGGAGATCCCAAGCCATGTGGATGCTCCAGATACACGTTAGTGTCTGTGGGACTGTGATGTCCAACTGAGGAGTGTTACAGGCCCAAGGTAGCCCTTCGTACTTTGCTTCAGTGTTGGCAAAAAGATTCTTGGATCAAGTAGGGCTTGGGTCTAAAGCAACTGGGTTTTGACAAAGCATAGCTGCTTTTTCATTACGTCCTCTTTGTCCTGACTTTATAGAGATTTTTGTCTTTTATTTTATGGAAGAGTGTCAACTTTGCTATGCAGGTGGTGCACCTACATCTGAATTTAATTCGTTCTAATCTCATAATTGCATCCCAGAGGAAACACTGAGTGTACTACAGAAACATAAGATTGCAGTCACTCTTCCAGGTCTGCTGCATAGTCTGGCAAAAAGAGCATTCTGAGGGTGTTCAGCCACCCCTCAAAGCCCAGATTATCACTTTGATCGCAGCTCCAAATCATTCTGCTTAAAGACACCTGATATTTCTGGCACTTGCAACAAGCCAAATAAGGGGAGACTAGTGCTTTATAGAGAGACTTGGTAGTTACACATTACAGGTATCTGAGCTGCTCAAATGCTGCTGGAGGTTTTCTGGGGACTTTCTACTCCATTCTGACCTGCTGCCTGGGTTCAGGCAGGAGGAGGTATGGCAAATGTGCGTGGTGGTTGCCCATTCAGGCTGCCTTGGATTAAAGTTGTCAGTGCAGATGGAGATCTTATTGCTGATCTATGCCTAGGTGTCCTGGAGTAGGGAACTGTTAATCCCTCAAACAGAGAAGCGTTAATTATTGTGTTGTTACAGCTGCAGTTGACTGTTTCAAGCTGTAGGCAAACAGACCATCACCTAATGCCTCCTGCCCTCAGGGCTGTTTACAGGGTCCACACATATTGCTACAGCATGGAAACCTTTCCTGTGATTAAAAAAAGAAATCCAAGAGAGACAGAAGGGAAGTGAATGGCCATTATGGTGTGCTGCATCAGCTTTGGCAAGACATGGTTGGCCAGCCAGAAGGTGGCTGAGCCCCTCGGGGGAGTGAGCTGCACTAGCACCCACTGAGCCTGGGTCCCAGGGGATACACAGGAGGTAGTGACCTCTTGTGGAGGCATCAGTTTTGCTTTGGTGGGGACAAGACTGGTGCAGGACGTTTGCAGGGCACTTGTAAGAAAGTGCAGGGCATGCTGCTCAGCAGCCCCATCCTGCCTCTGCAAATTGACCTGCACGTGCTGCTTTCATCATGTTGTTCTCTCCGCTCTGCTGTGACCCCAAAACTATAACAAGCTTGAGGTGTCCATTTTGTCCTGATAGTTTCTTAATCCAGGATGGGGGTGACGTGCTGAAATTACAGGAGCAGCAGGCAGCTCTGCCCCCAATACCTCAAGGTACTCTAAATTAATGCTGATAAAGCTGGCAGCCTCTGCTAATCCTCAACTAAATGCATGAAAACTGATTAATAAAACAAAGCTTCAAGCTCCAGCAGCTCCTGCATTCAGGTCACTGACCCCATTTTAAATAACCGGCTTTTGTGCTCGTGCACGGCTCCTGCTCCCGGGGTGGAGAGGCAGAAAGGACAAGCAGGGCCATGGTCTCTGGCATGGCATGGCATGGCTTGGCTTGACTTCTCCCAGGCTCTTCTCCCCCAGACAGAAAATATTTCCCATTACGTATTCTTTTAACTAAATCTTCCACTTATGTCCTATTAAATGCTTCCTGATGTTTTGTACTAATGGCCTCATTATTTAGCAGTGACAAAAGAATATATTTTTTTTCCAGGAGAGCAAAAGCCTTATTTTCTAACCGTGTTTACCTCATTTGGGAGTTTATTCTAAATGCAGTGCTATTAAGACTGCATAAATTTAAGCCAGGTATGTCTATGACATGCTTAAAATGCATGTCTAATTTGTTTATACTAGTGAATTGGGCAGGAGGTAAAAAGCATATTCCTTCTTCTGGACGCAAACAGAGGGCTTAGCTGTATCTAATTCAGCTGAAGTTAATGAAATATTTCAGTCCGAGGGGCAGAGACCTCTGCCCAGCGGAGCTGCCCTGCCCACACCAATGCCTTCAGCACGCCGGGTCTGAGGAGCGGGGCGGCAGCCAGGAAAGAGCAGATAGCTGTGGGTCTGCCGTGTTGTGCATCCTCACGTGTCCTTTGGAGCAGCCCTGGTGTGGAGCGCCTTGCTGTGATTCAGCCATGGGGAATTTGGAGATCCCCCTGACCTCAGCGCTGGGGTTTGCCTTTATCTTTTTCAGAGGGCTGTTATTACTGTTGTGCTCCGTGCCAGGACAGATTTGGTCAGAAGATTGCAGGCTGCTTATCTGTTCCAAACAATTCACATTTGCTGCCCATTGCAGTGGGCGCCCTCTGTGCACCCCTTGGCTCCCCCTCGGGGCCGGCTGGAGCTGGCGAGCAGACGGGGCATGGAGAGCACTCCAAGGGTTAAACGCAGATGTTTGCTGGCCGGAGCTTAAAGCCCAAGCTTGTCTTCATCGGTTGTAGTCTCAGCAGAGATGCCCTGCCTTCTAGAAGCATTTGAAGGCGTTGCATTATTCCCCAGCAGGGGAATTCACAGGCATTTTCTCTAGCCTTCACAAGGAGCTGTAAGCTGCAATTTGGATTCTGTGCAAAACCCTCTGAGCACAAAGCCTTGCACCAAGGGCTAATGTTTGCTCCTGCTGCAGACTGAAGGGTACATTTGCAAGCAACAAAGGAGGAGAAAGCATTCATCTCCTGTGTGGTTTATAGATGCCACTTAGCATCCCAGGCTCTGACTTCCAAGCGCATTCTTGCTTCAGTGCAAAGCCTGTGACAGAAAATTGGATTTCACTGAAGTATGAGGTGTTCAAAGCACTCATTGCTTCTGTCTCACTTGAAAAACATCTCCCTCTCAGCCCCAAGATATATTAATATCCTTCCCCTGTCACTTCTCCCAAGTTCAGCTACAATAGGAATGAAATTCAGTGGGAGCTGCAAGCACCAGATCATCTTTGTTAAGAGAGGACAACAAATCTTTATGGAGTAAGTTGTATTTAATCAGCATTTTTTTTTTTTTTTTTTTTTTTGGAAATCCCA
>VXAA01006963.1:226042-330921 GCA_013399115.1 Anseranas semipalmata
TTTTTTTTATACACATTTTTTTTTTTTTTTTTTTTTTTTTTTTGGAGAATCACAGGCTGTTTTCTTCCTCCCCCCTTCTCTCTCTAAAGTGAAATTAAGTTCATTTCAAAACTGGAAGAACCTTCTGTGTTTGCTTAGCCTAGTGCTGACAGGGCAACCTGAGCTAGAACAAGACCGTGCTGGTCCTCACCTTGAACGAAGAAAATGGAGAGACTATCAGAGCACAGGGGTCTGCACGATGGAGGGAGTGCATCTCCCACTAGGAAGCTGTGGTGCACCTCACGTTGCTCAGTCAGAAGCAGAATCTAAATACAGATGGAGGAGTTAGTGGGTTTCTCTAGCTGAGGAGAGGAGCAGCAAGACTTGCCTCGAGGAGGAACACAGCTGGGAGGGCACTGTGGAATGACTGTAGGACTTGCTAGACGTTACTTTTTTAAACCTGCAAAATCTGAAAAGCAAATTAATAGGCTCTTTGAGTCACTCTGTGAAACCCGCAGCAAGCTGTGAAATGTTACTCAATGGATAAACTTCTGTGCTGGTTGTTTGGGCTACTTTTCCCCTACAGAGAGAGAAAAAGAGAGAAAGGGAAGCTACAGTCTAGGAAGGACTAATGCCAAAGCTGGATTTCATTCCTCTCCAACAGTTCAGTGGAAAACCCTTGAACAGCTTCAGTCCCAAAAGGTTTAAATGGGCCATAAGTGGTGCAGCCATTTTGTGGTGTGTAGCTACACAGGGTGGTGGAAGTCATCTCACAGAACTGGCACCTGAAGTGAGGGGACAATGACAGGGAATAACTTCTGTGCATGTGTGGATCTGCTGAGAAAATCGGGGCAGTGATAAAAGGGCTCTGGGTAAAGAAAAGCTAGCTGACTCATTAGTGTGTTGTCTCTGTTTTACACTATTTTAGCTCATATCACCACTGTAATATTTGGACTATTTTATCAGATCAAAATTTTGAGTTTCAAATACCATAAATTATTTTGCTTATATTCTACAATGATAAAAATTTTGCTAGAACGAGGAACAATGGTGCATGGTGCTGAGTCCCAGTGAAGGCTCTCCTTATGTTTTCCTGGGATACGGAAACAGAGACAGGGATTAGCCACCGTTCCTTACATCCCCTTTGTCCCTATGCCCTCCTTTGCTTTTAGGAAATCAGGCTTATCTGACAGTCTTTCTAAAGCTTTCTTGCTTAAAGCTCTTACAACCCACAAGACTCCTTTTGTCATTTCTTCCCTTTCCCTGGACCCTTCTTCCACTTTAAATTCACTGTCTGACATAAGATACCTCATGTTTTTTGGCAAGGCTTTGTGCAGGGATTTTTGGGCTAGCACTGACAGCAAGCCTGCGATGTTCAAAACCTCCCAAGGGGCCTGGATGCTATTTCATGGGGACCTCTATTACTCAGGCTCTGAAATATCCCAGCCCAGGACCTCCACTTTTTTTTTTTTTTTTTTCCAAGAAATTAAACTATTTTCAGAAAAAAAAAAAAAAAAAGAATTTCTTTCTCTTACTGAAGAGACAAAGTAACATCATCTGTGCTCGGGGCAAATTTCTCCTCTGGATCAGCGTGCCAGATCACATCTGTGGCTGTGTGAAGCTCAGGTATATGGGGAATGGGGTTGGGACCTGCTTGCCATGAAGGATGCATGTAACCCTGCAACCTTGGTGTCCATGTGGCAAACTAGTAGCCATCCCCTTGAGGTTTAAGCTGAACAAGAATTCAGCAACTTTAGTGCGTATTTGAAACGCCTGAACCAGCCAAATTAATGTGGTATTTCAGCTTCCACCCCCCTCAAGCATATGCATGGGATTTCTGGTACTCGTTATGCCCTATGCTGACAGAACACAGCAAATGGGCAAAGCCCAGCCATCATGCTGTGACAAGGTCACAGAAATCCAAGATGAACCAAGAACTGTCCCACAATTTTACATAAGTAAAATTCAAATTTAGTTAAAAAAAAAAAAAAAAAGAGCAAGGATTGTAGAATACTTCTGTTCTTTTTCTCTGTCTTGTTTGTCCCATTATACTCATTATTCTGCTTTCCTACATGACATCTGTAGGAGTCCAGCTCCTATCCCAGGGGCACAGCAAATCTTTCCTGGCATGATACTGAAACACTGTTGGAGGACTCTTTAAGCCAGATGGAACTGGTTCAGTTTTAAGTAAGTCTGAGGAATAATGCTGTTCAGTTATCATTAAAAACAAACAAACAAACAAACAAACAAACAAAACAGACAACTTTTGTCCTTTGCTATCAATAGTTTTGTCCCTTTCTCAAATGTCACTACAGGATTTCTGTGCTGTATGCAAGGTTCATTCTTACATGTGGTGACAAAATAAATTCTTCTAGTAAGAAATGTATTTTATTCACTTGTATCCTTCAACTTACTCTAATAAGAAATATTAATGTCATGAACATTGTATACTGTGGAGTTCAAGGAGTCAGCATGAAATGCCACATAAGCGCAGGTAATTGGGGCCAGGGCACTGACAGCCATACTCCTTCCTGAGCTCCCTTCGTGTCCCACTGGGGCTAGAAAGGAGAAGGGTTCCATTTAGTTTCATGAGAACAAGCAAATCATGGCTACTGATTTCCAGCTGAGGTTTTACCAAAACCTGAGGCATATGGGAAACAACTGATCATTGGTTTGCATCACATCAGGACTGTGAACCTGGGTGGCCAAAACATGCTCACGCAGCTTGGTTTGCTGCCTTTCCTGCAAGAAAAATAATGTTTGAGAGGATGGCAGCTGGGGGAGGGAATACCTTGAAGCCTTGCATCTACATCACTCAGCCTTCGGCTTTAATCATACTTCCAAAGGGCTGAGTAGAAAGTTAAAACAGCTGGAGCCACAGTTTCGGTGATATTCTTGATGGTGATTAAACTCTCATTTGCAGGATTTTTAAAAGTGCCTAACTATATCCTGTGATAATTTCAAAAATTTGGCTATGGTGTCCATTACAGATGAGGGAAAACATATTTTTTTTTTCTGAAAACCCAGCTGATCCTTAAATCAGAACAACCACCATGATGAATTTACATTTGAGGGGAAAAAAAGAAATGCATAATTCATTTGTTGCAAGAAAATACTATCTTGGCATCTCTCTCTGCTGGGAAACAGCACCTGAAAGGTCCCAGAGGTGCTCTTGTGCAGAGAAGATGCTGCCGTACCAATGAACGATGGCTTGTAGGGAAACAAGTCTGAGAGAGAGGTCTTCAAATTACCCTGTGTCTTGTGTTAAGAAAAACAAAAAGTAGCCTCAGGTATTTCTGAAAAAAAAAAAAAAAGAGAGAGAAAAAAGAAAAAAGAAAAAAAAGGATGGAAATATAGTTATAGAGAAGGTGGGAGTTGGAGGAGATGAGGGCTATGAAATGCACTTATTTCAATTTTGTGAAGTACCATAGCATATCAAAACACTTCACTGAAAATCAGGAGAGATGGATTTTGACACAAATGTGTCTTCTGAATCATCTAGATGTACTTCTCCCTGCCGACATTATTCATAGGTGAACTTTGAGAAGTGCTAGCCTCATCAAAATGAAAAACCAGATCACTTCTTCCCAGCTCCAGACTAGCTAAGCTCTGAAGGAAAATATATGGTTAGATGCAGGAATATGAACTTTGATGAACATATAGGACTGGATGGACCTCCAGAGACCAGCTACTGATTTTTTTTCTGAGAGTCTGTGTAGCTCTACAAGGAAAATATAATTTTGCGTTACTGAAATGTAATAAATTTCTTCATATTTCATACAGGCCCTAGCTTTACTAGCTAGTATTTCAAAAATAACTAGAGTGCTCGTAACTGAGAATTTAAATGGAATATGAGGTGCTGTAACCACTCCGCAAACTCAGCTTTTCTTGCATGCAATGCATGAGGTGTATCTAGAACAGAGGCAGAACTCTCTTGTAACCTCACCAGGAGTCGTGGTGCCCCTGTGAAACTAAGTTATCCCAAACAAATAACTACGCGGCTTCTGGCGGTGTCAGGCAAAGTGTTCAGCTCCTTATTTTTCTCCTCCAGTCTTCCAAATGGGTATCTTCCATGGAGCCACTACCAAATGTGACCTACAACAAAAGTGATCAAAATGCCATTGTGCTGCTCCAGCTGCAGAGAGGATTGTGTCAGTGGCATGCAAGAAGATGAGGGAGGGAATCAAGGAGATGGAGATCAAATCATCAGGAGCTTCAACACCATCTAAAGCTACTCTGGCCTAAGGGCACTGCTACCTCGATAAAAGGTACTGTATCTTCACCTTTCTGTATCGTGCTGTGATGTTGCAAGGTTTGTGTCTATTTGTCTGCATTTACAACAATTTTCTGTTATTTTTTGGATGTGTCTGTGGAAGGATTATAATAGAGAAAAATGAGGGAATATAGGATTATCTTTTGAGCTCAGTCCTCAAATCAACAAAGGAATAAATCTGAAAATGATTCAGCTAGATTGTCTGTCTGCAAAATAACCTATTTTACCATGAAAACGCTGCGTAGCATTCCCTGAATACTTAAATTTGATTCAAAACCCACAAAATCATGCTTCGATGTGGTACAAGAAAGCTTTTTTAAGATTCTCTTTTCTGTGATGTCCACATCCGGAGTGGGCCCACAAGTACTTAATGTGTAGGTGAACGACCAGCCTCCCTCGCAACATGTTCAGCGGGTTCGCTCTGACCTCTGGCGAGGCTCTCGGGTGCACCCCATCCCAGTCAAGCCTGGACCCTAAGTCTAAAATTTAGAAGACTTCAGAGTCTTTCACCAAACCTACAGACAATCCGTGTTAGTTGTCAGTAGTGTAGAACCTCTGCTCCTTCAAAACCATGGCTAGGAGCAGTGCACCAGTGCCCCTGCCTCTGCTGACACTTGTGGTAAAGAAGAAAAAAAAACATTTCTCTGTTGACATCAGTGCGGCAAGGAGTGGGCCCAGCTTTATTCACACCCACACAATATGTTTAATTAGAAACTATTTTCCTCTAAGAGCAGACACTTGAATTTCTCGAGTTGTTGCACAGAGCTTCAAGAGGGAGGTACCAAGGGGTGGGGGTGTTGCAGATAGGAGGAGGCAAATAACTGTTGGAGAAGAAATTAGAGCCTCGGATCAGGGTAATTTTGTAATGATCCATAATCAAAGGCTGTTTGAACATTCTTCAGATTCTTTCAGAGACATTTTTCATCACTTTCAGGATAGATTTGTCTTTACCAGGCTAAATCTATTTTCTCACCAGAAGTGACAGGGGCTTGAATTTCCCCACATAAGGGAAGCTACCTGAGTGATGAGGAGCAACCATCTCGTGCTGAAACTCGCTTTCTTCTAGATTTCTTTTTTTAGCTCATCATGAACATTTTCCATCATGTGCTTTCAGCCCTGTTCCCAGGGAAATGGGCATAGTTATTTATTAGTATTATAAAGAGTAGGTTTATGCTCAACTTAATTAGCAGAGCCTGTGTCCACAGCCTACTTACAGCTTGGCCATGGAGATTTATGGAGGAGACATTAACCACTTGCCTTGTATGTGCGGGTGCATGAAACTACTACAGATCACAGTCCATATGCGACAGCTTAATGGCAGTGGTAAACTGCAGTTAAAGTCAGAGACTTCACAAGAGCTGTCCTAATTCATTACCTAATCACGTGCTTGGAGGTTTGCACTTGTAAGTGCTGTCATGGTTTGCGTGAAGGCAAGAAACCGAACGTCCCAGTGTGTCCATCCCGGCTCTTGGAGCAAGCGTGGGATGAGGAGCGCTGACCAAGTGCAAGCACCATTCCTTGTTAAAGGTGCGAGAGGGACTTGCTGGGACCTAAGAACACTTCAAGCCTTCTTGTTAGACTCTTCAAAGTACATAAACCCAGGCACATGTGCATACGCACCCTGCTGAGACGAGCCAGGCCCACAGCTACTTCTGAAAGTCCGTGACAGGTGTGGTGGGAGAAGCTGGCTTCCTGGTGGACAGGAATTGCCTAACAGCAGTGGTGGGGAGCCCACAGTGGCAATGAATAGAGGGAGCTGCGCGGAGGCTCCCCGAAGCGCTCGAGTGCCCGCTGCTTTATTGGAGCCAAGCGCAGTCCTTCCTTCTGCTGCTTAATCCATTTTGATTACTTGATAGCTGAGTAAAATTGAGTAAAGCTGTCACTACCAGCAGTGAAGATTAAGATGTGCTGTGCTACTCGTGGTTATTTTCGTTTCAATTTGGAGGATAATGCAGTGCCTAGGCACAGCGGTGCTATGCCTAAACCGCAGCCTCCCCTTTCCCTCTGCCTGTCCCTTGGCTCTGCTTGGCCGAGCAGGTCATACGGGGAGCGGTTGCAGGACAGGGGGTGGCACGGGGGGTTCCTGGGCAAGCATCTCTGTCTTTGGTTTGCCTTAGCATAGCATCCACAACTGGAACATTTTGTTTTGGTCAAAACTAACATGTTGAAAACATTTGGATTTTTGCATTAGAACTTGTATTTTAAAGTCATTTTAGTAAAGCATACTGGTATACTGAAATTTCTTTTTGCAAAGAGTTCAGATTTTTGTTAGGGTGTGACTGTAAGCATTGGTGATTAGTTCAAGATATGGAAAAACAGCAATTTGCAGAATGTATTATCTGCGGCTAATTACAAGCTTGTTTGTTTGTTTGTTTGTTTGTTTGTTTTTTCAGGGAATGCTCTTTTTCCATTATAGATTTGATGTTCTTGTAGTATACTTCTTTTCCCAGTGGCTCTAACACTAACATGTCCAATAGAAAAAAAATATTCAAAACCTTTCTAATTTTACTGAACCCTTAACTGCTATACCTGAGCGTATTAAAGGGCACAATATCTGAAGTAGTTTGTTACTATCAGCAGAGGGAAACCTGAGTAATGCACATAATGTTCAACCTCATAAACATCAATTCATGGGATACATACTAAGTGCATTATGTATCTAGAGACTCGTCTAATTGCTCACAAATAAAAGGAATTTATATTTTTTAGTATGGAGAATATGCACCTATCTTGTAAGGCATGTTACTATATGTTTTGCAAAGACAAACTCACTTGCAGGGAGATGACTTCTAAATGAGGAGAGATTATTCAGTACTATCTTCTGGCTGAAAACTGGCCAGTATACGAGCCTAATGTTGGATTTCTGGTCTGCTTTAATTTTTTCTTCTTGCTTGGCTGAGAGTTGTTCTCTTCCTCCTCACTACTTAATAGGCTTTATTTTTCTGTTGTGTTTTTGTATAACTACTATTTGAGAAAGGGCACTATGAGTCCATTGTAGGGTTTCTGGCACAAGGGGAAGCTAAGCATGATTGCAGCTTTCATATGCTATCATATTATAATGAGAGTTTTGTAATCAGGAACACATTACAGAGAGATTTTTCAAGATACAGTTAAAAATGTCCAGGTTTCTAAGAAGCTTAAAAGGCAGAGTTAAGGCAGTCTGCTGGAATTGTACTTTGGGTAGCATTAATTTCATAGTGACATATTTTGGCATGTGCCTCTTTGAAAAAGGTTGAACCATCAGACACATTGAGAGAGTCTGGAGAAGTCCAGGACTGCATTCTTATCAGGAACACATGTCCACTTACAAGCTATCCCATAGCCAAGACCGATAGGGCCTTTTTATTTTGTGGAACCATATAATAAAGGCTGTAGTAGCTCATGTGCTGTAGAAATGAGCTGTGTCTCTGCCGTGGCAGCCTGTGATTAGGAGGAGCTGGGTTTCCTCCTCACACAACCGAGAGACCAGAAGAAAGCCCTGCTCCTCACACAGAGTGATCAGGTTACTGGCTGTGTAGCACATCTATGACTAAGTAACCGCTCCTGCTGATGCTGCAGTTCCACCAGCAACCCCAAACAAACCCCCAGCCAGCAATCAATGCATGAATCAATGTAGCTAATTTTCTTTTACTTATTATTATTATTATTATTCAATGAAAACAAATAATTGGATGCCAGGAACAGCTGCTTGATCCAAGGGCTATACTTTCTTCCTCCTGATAAAGATAACAGTGACTCCCCCCTTTTTTTAGGTAGTTATTGAGCAGCTTGGTGGGAAGCTCTGAATACTTCTTGCAGTAGTAGGGAATTTATTCTACTGGAAAATTTACCATTCTTAAGAACTGGAAGCGTAGCATTAAAAAAAATCACTAAACCAGCACCATTTACGCAAGACAATGAGAGTAGTTAAGTGATCCCCTCTCTTGCTGATGAGCAAATTCATGCAGAGAAGATAAGGGGCCTGTCTAGGGAGCCTTCTGTGGGGAGCAAACTCTGTGGGCAACTCTACCTTCCCAGAAATAATGATTCTCTCTGAAGATGCAATAAACAATGAAAAGTTCCTAATTGCAGCAAGCTATGCTTGATTTTGTTTCTGATACTTACCATGAAAACTTTGATTTAAAGGATTACTGGGAATGAGGACAAGGGGAAAAGTCCTGAATACTTCTAAACTGACTCAGTGTTTGGTTAAGGCCAACCTGTCAGTTGGATAGGTTGTTATCAACTGAATCTTAAACTGATTTATAATCTTGGCTCCTCCGGTGCTTCAAGAACTGGAAAATGCAGAACTTGAAGCTTATTGCTAAAGTTGGCCTGCTGAGTTACTGAACTTTGAGGAAGATGGAAACGGGATAAAGGATTGTTTATCTTCTTCTTCCTCAAAGATTTATGAAGGGGGGGGTGTAACAGAAGACAAAATTACACGTGGGAGTGTTTTAAACTTCCATGAAAATGCAGTCATCCTCAAATAGACTATAAAAATGCAAAATCCAGAGATGGATAACCTGAGTGTAGGTTGGACAGATTCTTGAGGAAAAAAAAAAAAAAAAAAAGGAGAGAGAGAGCATTTTTAGACTGATGTGGGTCCTTTAAGTAAAATGTCTGAAAAAAAAAGTAGTGGAAAGAACAAGGATGGGAATGAAAGGTGGATGGCTGTAAAGCTCAGAGAAAAGAGCCATTTAGGCAGCATTTATGTTTTTATATCAGATGAGGTATGGAAGATTCATGAGACAAAAATGACTCCTTTTATATGGTTTTCCAAATTCAGAAAACACAGATGAACATAGTAATTGTTCCATGCAAGCTGCAAAGAACAGATATCAGCCAACTGTCTCAGCTGAGGAACCTGACAGTGCTGTTTCTAGTCTGAGAGAGGAATGAGAAAGTATGTTGGGGATGCTGTGGGAAAGTAATTGTTTTATGTGGTAGCTAACTCTTTCAAGTATGGCTCAAAAGTGGAGTTTTCCATAGGACAATATCCCAGACATAAGAGTTTCCAAGCTGTTTTAAGTGGCAGTGAGTTTGTCTCTTGTGAGGGTTTTGAAAATCTCTGTATCAGAAGGTAGATTTGATGATCAGAGTATCCATTTAGGGTGTGGATATTCATGAATGCAAAGGAGAGGATCCTTCGTCTTGCATGAGTGTCCTTCCAATTGGCAACTGCCAGCTCTGTGGTGCACCTCTCCCCTTCTTGAATTTCATATAATTTCTGTTCAAGGCCACAGAAATGCTTCCAGTAAGAGTTTCATCAAAACCAATGCTCCTACACAAAGGGTCAGTTTTGACTCATCATGCAATTTTGATGAAAAAGGTAGTTAGAAAATTCCCAAGCCAGCTCTCATTTCAAATGTCATTCTTTCTGAAGGGGAAAAGTTTTTGGAAGAAGGATTACACTTTTTGTTTTACCTACATCCTCTGAATGTGTGCTTCCAGAGACAGATCCCTTCAAATGAGAACGCTTCTGAGCCACCACAAGCTTCATCCTAGATTTTATGTACTGCCTTGTTTCAGAAACATGCAGCAATTGCTGGTAGTGCTGTACTGAAATCCAGACTTTGGCACAGCAGGACATTGAGTTTAGAGCCTTAAGCATGCACCTGAAATCTTTAACGATTGTGAGTTATTGAGGAGAAAGGTGGGCAAAAAAAAAGACTTTAATAAAGACAGCAGTAGAGGTTGTTCTGTTCTGCTGCCACAGGCAGAAACCTGAGTTACCTTCCCATTGGGTACTACAGCATCAGGTGGTTGATGCAGCAAAAAAGAGTGGATCTTCACATCACACTTATGTGGAAAACTCACCATAATTTCTGGCAGATCTTGATGTTTTAAACAGAAAGAAAGAAAGAAAGAAACAACGGCAGAAACAGAAAGAACACATGGACTTAGTACATTGTAATTTAGAGCACTTTTAGAGAACAGGACCAACAGTTTCCCAAATTTAAACTACCCTAGTTGTTCACTAAGAGCAGTACTTGGCTCACGGATGCTGCCAGAGGTGCAGTTTGGGATATGAAGGTGCTAGCATTATTTTAGGAACAGCTTTAAGGGGAAATGGAAACCTCTATTCTTGCAACCAGCATAGGTATGTAAGTGGATGTTGGAGTCCTGAGTGGAAAAACACAATGTTTAAGTTGCATTTCCTCTTTCTGCTCCATTCTCAGTAGTGAATCTATCCATAAGTCTTGGTTTAGCAGCTAGTGAATAGGGGTAAATGAGTAGAGGCAACGAGTTTATATATTTTTTAGAATTGAAACCTGGAGAATGGAAATATAAACCTGGATAAATATTAAAGAATACATTGTAAAATGCCTAATTGTTTTGAATTACAAATCATATCAGTTACCAGTGGTTTAAGCTGATTTTTTTCAAGGAGGCAGAAGTAGAGACTGGAACGGAAGAGGAATAGATTAAAGAATATTCAGATAAGATGGATGTAGTGCAGTCAGCAGGGCCTGATGGAGTTCACCCCAGAGTACTTAAGGCGCTGTCTGAAGCAATCTCTGAGCCATTAGTGATTATCTTTAAGAACTCAGAGGAGAGAGGAGGTCCCTGAAGACGTGAGAAGGGCAAACAAAGTGTATTATGTTTTAAAGAGGGGAGAAGGAGGACCAAGGGAATTACAGACCTGTCAGTCTAACTTAGGTCCTTAAAAGATTCAGGAACAAATCATTAAACAATCAATTTGCGAGTAGCCAGCTGATATGGTGATGAAAAAAAAAAGAAAAGAAAAAAAAAGAAAGAAAACATAGACTTGTCAAGAACGATTGATGTCAAATCAATCTCATTTCCTTCTTTGTCACAGTAGCTTGTCTAGTGAATAAAAAGGAAGCAGCAAATGCAACAGTGCTTGATTTTAGTAACACTTTTTGACATATATGACAGGCTAAGGAGTATGGAATAGATATAATTACAATGGGGTAGGTGCATAGCCTGTTGAAAAATAGCTCTGTAGCAACAGCCAGTGCTGGATCACTGTCAGGGAGGATATTTCAAGTATGTAATTCAGCAGCTTGTCTTATACCCAGGTTCTATTAAATATTTTTTCTTGGAAGCTGAACAACAAGCAGATGAGTGCAACCTGTGGATGGCATGATTAGGAGATGCTGCAAGACCAAAGAGGCCAGGATCTGAACTTGGAATGATCTTTACAGCTTGGGGAAATAATTCCCAAATATTTGAATTAAATTCCATCAGGAACAGTCCAAAGTGCTGTACCTGGGAAGGTTAGATGCAGAGACGTGATGTGGGGTAGTGGTGGTGGGAATAACTAGGTAGCAGCATGTTGTAGAAGACTTAAGGACTGCAGGGAATCATGAATTAAATGTTCTGGGTTATGTGAGGAGGAGTGCCATCCCTGAGACACAGCCCACAACTACTTTCCTGTCTTTGCTTCACCTGTGGTACTGCATCCAGTTGTGGGTGCCACATTTTGCTGCAGATGAAGAGGAAACAGAGAATACAAGGAATGCTGTCAGAATGTAGAGTGCTGGGAAGCACAAACTGCAAGGAGATGCTGAACTGGGAATTGGGTTTGTTTACTTCAGGCAAGAGAAGGCTGAGAGAGTAACATGACAACAGACTTCCAGTATATATATATGTGTGTGTGTGTGTGTGTGTGTATAAGTGGTGACTATGATCAAGACAGTGATCAATTGTTCTCTTTGGTCACAGAGAGGATAACAAGCAGAAATTATCTTAATTTACCACTTAATGTCAGGGTGAGAAGAGTTGGCGCAGTCATGCAAGGATGCTCCTTGCTGTTTTATTTTATTTTATTTTTCTCTCCTTAAGACAAGTCAGACAGTGCCTGTTGGGAGGCCCTGGCTCTGTTTCAGTGCAGGGAGCTCATTCCGTGAGGTTTCATACAGCCTCACATTTCTGCTCAGGAAAAAAATATGCAAAACTGTTCTTATCACTAGAGTTTCCATTTTAACACTGCTTTGACTATGTGCCAGAAATTGTTTGATTTGATGGTCTTACATTGCTCACCACCAAAATGTCAACATTTATTCTCTGTTACCATCCTCTGTACTGAAGATACTGCAGTATTTTAGTTCATAATAAGCCAGCTGGTCCATTACACATACTCTCTTTGTGAACATCAATTACCGCCTGCTTTAGACTCTCCTTCGTTCTCCATGGCAGCATCACTCCAAACCTTATTTTGTGGAAGATAAGAGACAAAACAGGCTTATATAAATATTAAATGAGAATGTTGTGAAAAGAGATTATCCGAGAATCTGTCCCTTGGAGAGAGAAGCAGAGCAGACCCTCACATTAAAAACATCTTAATGCGGCTCTCCAGCAGAGCACAGACACCCCTGAGTACTCCAGTAATCAGATTCTGACACAGGCAAAGACCCAGGGCTTTTTTGTCGCGTTGCTGGCGAGGGTTTCAGCAGCCAGCTCCCAGCTGACCCCAGGGCGAGCGAGAGAAGGGGCTGAGGGGTCTGCAGCACCGAAATTGCTCCGGTGGGGGCATCACGGGGAGCTCGGGGACAGCCCCGCTCAGACCGACCCCATGGTTCAGCTGTGTTGACAGCCACCTCAGTGACTTTTTTCCCTCGTGTCGCCACCCATCGCAACTCAGCCGGTCCCTTCTTTAAATGATACATAGGCTACGCCACCGCCGCGAGAAGTCATTGATTATAGGGTACGTTAGCAATAATACCACAGTTAACGTTGGGTGGTTTGTTAGAGCGGCGAACACCCTCCGCTTTGCTTTCAGTTATTAATTAACCAACCAGTCATTAACTGCTGCTAACAATTGATTTACAGGGAATTATTGCTTAAATAGCGGGAGGTATTTAAGAGGAAAATAAATTAAAACAAAGAACTGCTGGATCCTTGGGCACAGAAAGGACTCCTTGTAATATAGAGAATGGCTGCTACAGCCCTGTAATTACAGAGTGATAAACAGTCATTGGGAAGTGCGTTCCTTTCCAGAGACAATGACATTATGTCTCCTGGAAAGAGCCCCTTTGTCTGCACTAATTGAATGATCTGAAATGAATGATGTTATCAGAAACCTAACCCAGGCAACTAACATTATATTTATGGGTTATCAAAAATATTTAATCACAGCCGCGGTCTCTCCAAGATGTGTCATGGACACTGCAGCATCCAAAAATATGATTGAGGGCTGGTATGCCACATTATCTTAATTATAAAGCAGAATTACAAGTTCTTCCATTGGTTCTGCCTCCCTCTGCACTGGCAGAACAAATGAGACCTATTAACCCAAGTGCAAGCGAACACCACCTCCTAATGACATTTTTTCCTCCCCGTGGGCAGAGAGAGAGAGAAAGTGGTTGCATAATTATTTTTTTTTTCCTGGGAAACAGCGACACAAATCAATTTATGGCGCGCGCAACACGTGCAACTCACTCGCGGCTCCTCCTGCTGAATCCGCCTGCGCCTGTGCCACCAAGGTCAACGCCTGGGTTGACTTAGCAGGCATCGCTGAGCACTTCAATGCTCGTTTGCCATTTCCAAGTTTAACCGTGTTTCACTGCCCTCTCCTGGAGCCAGAGGTTGAATGCTTGGCTGCCTTTTAGGCCCTGTACTGCAGCATTAGCAAAGATTTATTTTGCATGAAGGCAAAGAGACAGGGCTGCTGCTCCTTCAGACCTGAGGCTGTGAGACAGACAGAGAAGAGGTAGGAAGGTATTGCTGGAAAAAAAAAACAACCAAACAGATCCTCTGCTTCGATTTTTGAGATTGTTTGCTTTTGTGGATACATGTGGTTTTCCCTCTCTATCTGCCTTTTTAGGATTTGATTTCTGTACATAGTCTGGCAAAAATTTGACCTGCCCCAGGAGATGAGCAGTGCTGTGCCCATGGGGGCTCTGGGGTAACTGCTTGAGGGGCTTCCCAAATCTTCAACCATCGTCTCCTTTTTTGTTTCCAGTGTTCATACATGCTGCAGGAATTTCTTCAGTCCTGCAATGAATGCAGGCATTTCTGACTAAAACTTTAAACTCTCAAGGTTTTTCTTGTTTGGCTCCGGCTAGTTTGATGGGCATATTTGTTTTGGGTTTGGCTGTGTTACAGACATCTTGGAAAGGCAAGTCCACAGTGACCTCTTGCCTTTGACAGCTCCTCTGCCCTTTCATTCACTTATAGATACAAAGATATTTAAATTTTTGATTATCTGCAAAATAAATAGCTGCTTATAAAAGGCTATAGAGAACAATGGAAATTGAGCATAACTTGGGGTTTGGGATATTTTGCATTTCCTTATCCTACCATGCCTCCGTAGCTGGATCTCGGTACATCTCAGCACCAGGAGGTGGCACTGATAATTGTAGGGAGCTGCAGCAGCCCTGAAGGGAAAACCATTTGGTAAAACCTCTGTTGATACAAAGTATGACTACAGTTGTGTGAGTCTTCACAAAGCTCTATACATCTCTTTTGGCTTTATTTAGCAACCTGCAGAAGAGTAGAAGACAGTCTCTTTCCAGCCAAAATTCTCAGTTCGGTTCCAAAAAGGCAGTGCAGGATTTTTTTAGGTTATATGATGTGGAGAGATGAGCTAGCAAGGAGAGTTTCAGTAGCATGATTCCCTACAGTATTTGAGAACATCAGCAAGCTATTATCAGGTCAGATGTACTTAATCCTTCCAAAACACACCTAAGAACATTCTGGCACTCCTGGGGGAGGCAGAAATAAGTAATTCTGGCACAATTTTTAGACTGAGAGATCTTTTGTAGTGGTTGTAGAGCTGGAGCCGATAAACAGCCTAAATGCTTTCACTTGCCTCATGAGACAGCAGTGTTTGGTGTGTAGGTTCAAGAGACAGAAATCCAGAGGCCCAGACTTCCCAACACAAAAGCTGCTTCCAGTGATTGGCTTGGCTTGGGCAGACTGAGCCTGGGCATCTCAAGCACAGCCCTCCATGAGGCTTATCCTGATATGCCTGCGGAGTAACATGTAGCAGAAAAACTAAATAAATTGTGGGCTATTGGAGGATGCAATATTTTTAGGCAGTTGATGTTTTGGTTGGCTATGAAGCCCGCTTCTCATTACACAGCCTATCCAACGTGTGGTGCAAACTGCCTGAGGCCTGGGAGTAAGCAAGTTCTCGGTTTTCCCATTTTAGCTCTCTCTGAGAGTATGAAGGAACCAATACAACTAATAAAACAGTGATTGATTTAGTCTGTCTAGTGACGGTTGTCTCTGATTGTATCACCAGCTCTTCTCAAAACAGTTACCATAGTAATGAAAAATATCTGCAAGGAATTGGAGATTTTTAGGGACAACAAATGCACAGTTCGGTACAAAGAGCATCCAGGAAAGAAGTGCTTAGGTGGAGGCCATACTGGATTGCTTCTCTGGATGATGTCTCTCTTAGACAGAAGTAACCACAGGCCCCATTCATTTGCATACCCAATCTTTGTTCTATCTACATCTCCCAGGATGGACACGAATTGCCTATTGAACAAATTTGCTTTCTTTTTTAGCTAGGATTTTAACTTAACTTAATAGAGAATGTCTTGCCTAAACATTCAGTGTAGTTCAATTTTTATGCAGTAGGAACTGACCTGCCATTTATTTAATGTCATCTTTTTTCTAGCATTTAATCAATATTAATTGATCTTTATTATTCTTAATTCAACTAAATGAAGTATTGTGTGTTTGAAACAACCATTTAGCTGATGAGGTAGATATAACAATTACTTTATTTTTTTTTCTCTGTTGTTATCTAATAAATGCTTCTTTTTTTTATTTCAGTTTTACTTTGGAATTACAAATTCAAGGGACTTAATATTGTGAGAATTAATACATGGCTATGATGTTGAGCAAAAATATTAGGAAAGCTGCTAAAATACATGCCAGAGTATTAGTAGCAGCATTTGAAGTAAGCTTATTTTACGTTCTCTCCTGTCAAATGAGGGGCTTTTAGTGGATATTGGAGAATTTAGGTCAAGCTACAGTAAAGAAAGACTCTGAATAGAGTTTACAGCAGTTTTAAGACCCCAGTTAGTTTGTGGGCTCCGGATTCTCGAATGAGCTTTGTGTTAGGTGTTTTGAAATCATGGACAACTCAGGGACTGGTCAGTGATTTACGTTATCTCCTTTCCTTCTTTGTTATTTAAAACACACAAAAAAGTATTTGTTCACCCTTTCTATTTTTCTTGGAGGCTTGGTGTGTCTTTACGTCCCTGTTTAAAAGACCAAATGAATGTTTCAAGGGTCTGGTGTAAGTAAGGACCACGAGCAGGAAGGGACTATGGGGAGGGTTGTGAGCAGCTCTGAAAATGCCTGCGGAGACTTTCCTTGCTCAAAGCTATGTGAAATATGTGAGAGGAGGAGAGAGGAGAAGGCTGGCATTTGGATTAAGAGTTGTTGAGCACTAAGTGTTTTTGAGACTGAAGATCTGGCAGCAAATAAGGTGAACCGAAGTGTAGCTTATCTGTTTGGCTTGGTTTCCAGGGCTAACAAGTCATTCGTCCAGGAAGCAGACTGATTGCTGAGGGAGGAGTGGGCCTGGAAAAATATTTTTTTACTGAGGATGCTTTCACAGGTTCACAGGTGCTCTTCCCTTTCACTGATTATTCCCAAACTGCTTTTTTGTTTTTCTTTTTCCTCCATCTGTGTAAGGCTCACCTACATCTGGGTGCCATCATTTGCTCCTGAAAGGTGACATTTTGATGAAATATCAGGGCAGGAGGTTTCTCCCTAGCTTTGAGATTGGTCCATAGATGTCTGGTTTTATCCAGCGCCTCACACCAGAAATTGATTGTTTCACCTAAAGGATTTTCTTGAAGCTGATTTTATTCAGTGGAACCATTGAGGCATTGACAAATAATAAAACTAACAAAGAAACACAGATTGAAATAACAAATCTTTTCCTCAGCTGGTTTTATTTGAAACATCTGAAATTATTTCTACATAAATGGAACTCCTTGATGACGAAAACATTTCTTAAAGAACAAGAAGCATCGTGGTGTATGTCAAGGAGCTTGAGTCTTGAATCCATGCTGGAAGAAGGGCATACATGCACAATAATGCTCTCTGTAAATTCTCTGTAGAAAAGCTTTCTGTAATTTCCTAGGGGATGGAACAAAAGACAGAGAGAAATTCAGCTAAAGAGGGTTTAATAGACTGCCAAATATTCATGGGAATCTTTTTCAGCCATCTCACAGCGTTCAGTTACGATGCTATGATGTTTAACTTCTGTGTGCAGAAAATACCACTCTTGGGAGTGATCATTTGCTTTCTACAGCTTCTGTCCACAGGGGCTGGGCAGCTTTGCCATCCAAGCAATCCTGCTGCACCAGGTCAGGTTGATATTTCATCTGTAGCTTAAATGGTTCTATGTGCAGCAGCAAAGGAATGAGGGGGAACACCCTTCCACACCTCGCTCTTCATCCAAAAACTGCTTTTCTATACAGGAATGATCCCTCGGAGAGTTAACACTCACTGTTAAGTGCACAGAGGCCAAGGGGACCTTTTAAACACAATGTTCACATCTTTGTGCACAGATTCTTTTCCGAGGATTAAGATCTTTTGGCCTTGAATGCAGGAAGCTTCTCCTGTCACCTAACGAGCAAGCGTGAAGTACACATTAATACAAACATGCCCTGGGAATTAGGAAAAAAAAAAAAAAGGAAGCGATGGGACCCTGATTCGGGAAAGTGCCCAGCTACCTGCAACGGGTGCTTGCCTGAAATAGCCTTGCAATGCTATGAGCAAGCAGCCTGTTTGTTTGCAGAGGCACAGCGAGATTTGCGAGGCGTTGTTTTGAAGTGCTGCTGGCTCTTCCTACAGTTCATCACAGATCTTGTTAGGAAATGAAGGAGAGGAAACTGGGCAACCATGCCGCTCGGCCACGAGGAAACGCACAATAAGCATAATGAAGCCAGCAGCTGCAGGACAATGGGAACAGGCTAGCGCTATTTTTGTTAGAAGTGAACAATCAATCGAACGTGTGAGACCTTATCGTGCTCCCTCCCCGCCTTCTCCCCCTTTCTGGAACACTGGAAATTTTCCCAAAGAGAAACAGCTTTTCTTTTCTCTTAGTAAAGATGATTACCATCAGAATTTTCTCTTTCATCTCCAAGCTGGTTTCTGTTGGAAGTCTTTGATGGCTTCCTCTGAGCGCGGTGATATTGTCTTGCTGTGACAGAGTGATTTGCAGCTGGGTCGCGCTCGGCATCAGGAAACCTGGAGCAGCATTCGCCAGCATTTACGAGAGGGTGAGGGTCCCCTAACCTCTCCCTGGCTGGAAGATTGCTCCCAGAGTTATCAAGGCAGAAAAAATGTGAATTTGGACTGGCCATAGCTCTTGCAGATGGAAAATAAACAGCAAGCGTTTGCATCCTGAGATGCAATGAAAAGAAATAAATACATAATTAAGACAGTACTCATTGCTCCAATGTCTGAATTCTCCATCTTCATGACTCCCTTCTCCGAGCAGTCCTTTTAAATGTCACAGCAATATTAGCTCCAGCTTACAAATGGAAAGAAATGATGGAACATAGACCAATGATTTATGATGTTAAGTGAGAAAGAAAGAAAAAGTGTATTTTGTGCGCTGTCTCTAAACAGAAATACATTCTTCCCTTATGCTCAGATATAAATGTATAACCCCTTCCCAACAGACTTATGTTTAATTTATATCTTTTCAGTGTTCTGTGTGCCAATAGGAGGTATGCTACCTTAGATTCTCATACTTCATAATTATGAAAGGAATATTAATTTGGAAATGGACTTTTCTAACGTCTTCTGATATTTCAAGCATGCACTGAAGCAGCACTTACAGCTTTGCTATTAATATATTTTATCTTTGGTTCTTCAATGTGCAAGTCTTTCTCCCTTTATGAAGCAGCCTATTAGTCACATACAATCAATACTTTCTGCACTTCTACCTATTATCTCAATGTCTCTGAGATCTGGCTAGGGCTTCATACCACAATTCTTGCTACTACTTTAATTTCATTATAATGACGTGTTTATATTGGTAACAGTTTAATCAAAATTGGATGTGTTTATATCACTTACTGCAGTTTAGAAACAGCTTAGTTTTACTTTACTACAAGGAAACCATAAATTGACTGTAATTCCTAATCAATATAGCTATAATTCTTAGAATTTAAATAGGTTTTTAAATGGTCTTGCCTGGGCTGCTAAAGGTGACACGGCTGTCTTGTAATTTGTCATCTACAGAATCCATTTCCAAACAGTCTGCTGTTTCATTCTTCTTCCAGTTATCAAAACCAGCAAGATTTACTTACAGGCTCTTTTTCTTTCTTTTTTTTTTCCCTCCAGTACAAACCACCTTTCCTTCATGCAGTCTTGACTGAATGAGTGGTGACACTGTATCATGACAGCAAATTGTGAAACATCTCATGATTGAATCCATCCTCGCAACCCGCATGTGCCTGTGTCAGAGGAGGAGATGCTGGTGGGCCACAGCCGGCTGACTGCTCCTGGAGCCTCTGCCCCTGGGAGCCACTGGCTTTCTCTCTACGTCTTATCGCCCCGTTTGGATGAGTATTACTATTCACTACAGTTTCCAGATATGTATCTCTGCTCCAGATTTGTCTCTACCTGTTCTCCATCATTTTTTCTCAAGATCGAGCTCAATTTCACCGTGAAGAGCTTCAGGTCAAACTCAGCTCGGCCCTGAAAACTCAGATTGCAGTTTTCTCAGAGTGACAAAGTCAGTGCTCTGGCATCACCGGTCACATCTGAAAAGCCTTGAACAGTGCTTGCAATCTCAATTCACAGTTTAGGCAAAGTATTTGTCCTCCATTTCAGACTGGTCCGTAACACAGTGACCCAACTTGCAAGCATTGCAGCTTCACTTTGGCCTTGCGTCCTTGAGCAAAGCTTCGGACAGGCAAACATTGATTGATGCATCAGATGCAATATGGTATCCTGATGCAGGCTGATACTTTGTAGGTTACGCAAAAGCTCCCAGTGAAATAGATACCTATCTTGACTGCATTTCTGTGGCTGTTCAGCTTGGTAGTGATGGAAGCTTTCAAGGAGGTGCTGGGTCAGATGTGGCTAGAGGTGTTTTCTTTGTCAATGTAGCTCCAGTGGACCAAACTGCTAGAAAAATGAGCTTCTAGATAGATAACCCAAGTCCAAGTGTTATAGCACTATGCTTATTCTTTGTGTGCTCTTGTATCCCTTAGCTGGCTCTTTCTGAAGAGAATAAAATGAGATTCAGGAGTGCCTTTTAACAGCCTACGTACTTCCGTAATATGGTTTCCCAGGTTTCGTAACATAAAGGAGCTACAAACCTCTTCCCTGAAATAGCTGGAACTGAGCTTATTTCTAGGCACCGTGACCCTCCCTGGAATGATTGCTGCTCTCTGACTTTGGTGCTGAATTGCACAGCGAAATGCCTGCAAACTGGAGCCCTGTTTCATCAGTGCTTCTGGGTATTTAAGAGCTCTTTCATCAAGGAGAGATGACAGCTTTCTTTTCAAATCAACTCACTTAAGGGGAAAAAAATAAGAGAGGAAGGGGAAGAAAAAGCTCTCAGCTTACAAAACACAAAACTCATTTTTTCATGTTGTGGGGGATGGACAATATTTTTAATCCCTTTCTCACAAGCGAGCCTGAGCTCAGTAAACCCAGGATCCCTCCCCACCATCTCAGAGGTAGCTAACCAAAAGCATTTCCAGCCTTCTCCTGGGGTGGGTGGAAGCAAGAGGGCTCTTGTTGCTGTGAACACCCGGTGCCTGGGACTGCAAAGGCGAGCCCTTTTCCCAGGGAAGAGGCTTGACAGGTTAGCAATGGCAGGTTATTAATACTTCTGATGGCTTCAAGTGCAATATCGGATTTGCTGCCCGGCTGGGGTTTTGTCTAGACGGGCTGTTTTATTAGATAGCAGATGGTTTGGAAACGGTGTGCTGTGACAGAGCTAACTGACTGGAATGTGAATTCTCTGCTCCCAGATCGGAAAGGGAAAGGGCTGGGGTGGAGGATGAGGAGAGCAAAACTCCCACGTTTCCCATTCAGAGTGGAAAATGCATATATGTTTTACAGAGGGAAATGAGCTTAACTGCGCTGATCATGGATCCTAAAGCAAATCTGATCAATTGCAGAATGAATTTCCCTAATACACCCTCCATGCCAATATTGGGAAAGTGAATTTACGATCTTTGACTGTTTAATTTTTGCGATTTTGATCTAGATAAATGAGCAGCAGCAGGGCATATTGGCTGGACAAAAAAAAAAAAAATTGCATCGATCCAGATTCTGCTATCAGGTAATTGGATCTGCTCTGTGTTTTTGGACTCATGTGGGAACAAGTTTAGGTTGCCCCTATTGCAGAGAGGTCTGAGAATAAAGCCTTGCTGGCGAGGATTTTGGATTTCTGCTTCGTTCCAGGCCGATCTTTGCGCACCCAAATGAATTCATTTGCAGGGGAGGCAGCAGCTCTCTCCCCTCAGCGACAGCACGTGGCTCTGCAGATGGGCTGTGTGTGTCAATATGGACCTAAGTGTGAAGTTTGAAATGATTTCCCCTCCGTCTTTCGTGACACAAAGGTCTCCTGGGGAGGAACTGGTTACCGAGTCGAAAAAAGCTGTAAATTTTGTGAAGCAGAGCCTGTTCTCTGAAGAGAGGTGAAGCTTTTGTTTCTGGCTGTGCAGGATTGCAAAGCCACGTTTCTGAGCAGAAGCTGGGCCATCTGCGCTTCCAAGCACTTCAGCTTGTATCCCTGGAGCCAGGCTATGTGCTGATAGGAGAAAAAAACAAATAAAATAAAGTAAAAATCCATGGCAGGTTAAAATTGACAGCCCACAGACTGGGTTGGTGTAACGGGGGTAGTGCACAAGCACATTTTGGGGTTACGATTCAGGGCTGAGCGGTGCTTCTTGCTTCCTAATGATCCCATAGGATGTCTGTGGGGGAAAATAGCTGTTTTGGTGGCAGAGGATGGAGGGACAAAGGTTGGGTGCCTGTTTCTCAGGGGATGGCATAATTGTACACCAGCCTGCATCTCTGTTGTTGAGGGCAATCACGTTTTTAGAGAGGGTTGTGCACCAATTTGGCTATTCCTAACGTTGTTTAATCACAGCATCTGCTGACGTGTGACTGTAAACTCTCAAACTACCAAAGGTCATGGCTGTTTTGGAGAGGCAAAACCTGGCAGAATTTCTACATCACTATTTTACACTAGAGCTTGGCCACCAAACCTGGTGGGATGATCCTGGAGTGAACCATTTTGGACTGGATTTTTTGGCAGTGAACTATCCACCATATTATCTTCACTCTGCCACCAGGTATTAACAAACTTTTTGATGTAAGAGAATGCATATCATTGACATCAGTAGTGGTAATAATTCTTGTGATTATTTTCCATGCATAATCATGCCAGGGGACAAGAGATGACAAATTTTGCAGTCATGTGCTGAGTAAAGTATTTGCTAACATTGACTGATGACTACCCTGGTGCTGAGGGCACACAAACAATGTGTTACTTCAATCTCTGAATAGTTTAAAGGAGAATATAGACATTATGCTAATTTATATATATTTAATTTATAAAGGCATGTCTTCATCTTGTCTGACATCGCTTCCCCAGTCTGTGGCTGCTACTCATCAAATAATTGACTAAATGGTGGCACCCAAACTTCACAAACACCTTAGTTCTCAAATACTGCTGCCTTTTTGACTGGTGTGAGCTCTGACGTGAATGGATGTGCATGATGAAGGGATTTCAGGTTTATCAGTCAATAATACAGTGGCATCAGGATGTCTGGAGTGAGTACTGTTAATTTATTTAATGCAATTCCCCAGGATGAGTAAATGCATTTTTTCTGCACACTAGAAGATAATGCGTGATGATAGCTGCACATTGCCATAGAAACTAGGACAGGTTCAGCTGTAAGTCAAAGGTTAATTTATAATTATTTTTAAAATCATCTCACTAAAAGGCATCAGTTTAGACAGAACTTGTCCAAAACCTGATTCCTTACAAAAAATCTATCCCTCTATTCTAGCTCCTCCAAAAATACATTAACATGGTTCCTGTTTGCTTAAGGCAGAATCTCCATAAGGTGTTATACAAGATAACTGTCTGGTTTTGAGTGTTTGTAGCTATGTTTGCAAATGACAGCATGACTGACAGCACAAGCTCTCCGTGGGATGGCTGGGGACCAGAGCACGGATGACTCATTGTGTATGATGTTGTTTCACACCAAAGTGTTTGCTCTATATACTGAACATGTGTGCGAGTCAATAGCAAAAAGTTCAAGAGCAAACACAGCTTTGGTGGAAACAAATTCACGGTGCCTGCAATCATTACGCCCGAGTCAGAAAGCTAATTTCATCGAGAGCAGCTGACGAGCAAACACCCATTTAAACTCCTCTTTAAAGTGGGAAGTTTGCATGGGATGGGTCCCACGTCCCTTGCAAATGCTCGAGGGCCAGGCAGTGTGAGCAGAGAGGCCTGGCACTTCCTTGCAGCAAAACTTATTCACTCCAGGGATGGGCAGGAGAGAGTCCAGGTCCCTGCTCAGCTCTCCCCAGTACAGCAGCAATAGCCAATAATCAGATAATATTTTTCTCTTGCAAGCACATACTTTTGCCAAAGAAAAGCTTTCTTCTGTGCCTGTCTCCCCAAGTGCATTTTCGGCAGAGATTGGAATAGTTGTTTTCATATCAGGAGTTATTAAATCACTCTGTTGCCAATTAACCCTCCCCTCCAGCCCTTGCAAGTCTATAAGGCGTAATTAAACAAACAAATGAAACAAAACAAAACAAACAAACAAAAAAACACAACTCTTTTTGATTCGATGATGCTCTTAACATCCTCTGGGGAGCAGCCCCAGCCTCAGGCTGCCTCAGCAATGCGGAGGTGCCCCCGCAGCTGGCTCGTCTCTTCCCAACCGAAATAATAAGGATCCGTGAGAACAACATGTGCCAGCTCAGTCCCTCAGGGGAGCTGATGGGTCACCTCTCCTTTCGGTAGGAAAAGCCCCCCACAATGTATGTTGGGAGATTTCAAATCCCGAGGGACGTTTGGCTGAACATATAAAGGCAATTTCAACCCCTCACACAAAGATTTCAGGAGGCCTTACTGGGCTTTGAATTTTGTTATAAAAGCCTGTTTTGGGTGAGGGACTGGTTGAGACAGCATTGTGTGATAGAGCAGAGGGGTGAATCTCCCACCGGTGCTTGCATGGCAGCTCTCGCAGGCTGGGAGCTGGGAGGTGATGCATGTGCACCTGGAGGATACCTTTGGTCAGAAACCCTTACTCAGTCCCCAGATTCTCTGGCAAATCCCTTATGCAAAGCCTTTTTCCACATCCCAGACCTCTTCTCACAGCCCTGGTCTTTCTGGAGCCATGCACCTGATGAAGCGAGGGGTTCGTACCTTTATGGGGTGACCCAAGACACAGGCGAGCTTCACCAGCTGCAAGGCTCCAGGTGTGATCAGAACCTGGCAGAAAGGGACTGTCCTGGGGTCTCCTGGTGCCACAGGCAGGCCACCAGGCTGCAGCACCGTCCCTCCGCTCCGAGCTGAGCCACGGCTGGCGAGCCACCCCCTGGGAAGCTGGGACCAGCCTTGAAACACAGCCAGCAGGATGTCCTGCAGACCAAAGGGGTGTTACGGAGCGCAGCTGAAAGAGGTCCCTCAGTGACTCTCAGAGCATTTTAGTTTGCCCTTAACTTCCTTAAAACGGAGCACAGGTTCTCTCCGGGAAGAGAGAAAAATGAAATAAAAGCAGAGGCAGGGACGTGCCTTGAAAAGTGTGGGCACCTGGGGACCACTGCCACCTTCTGCAGCCCTCTCTGCACTGCTTACAGGAGGCTTATTATTGCTTTCCCGTCTTTCGAAATATGACCCTGCAAAGCTAGGAGGCTGGGAAAACCGCTTTGTGATTGCATTTAAACATTTTAAATGTGGCGTGTGTGTGTCCAATTTCCCACGAGACGTGTGTAATGTGTATGGGTGTGAAAGAGCCTTCTGAGGAGTGAGAGGTAGAGCAGTTATTTCAGCATTTCATGTGTCTTGTTCAATTTGTATTTAATGATAGACAGAGTGTTTTTTCACTGTTTCCATTTTCTAGACCAATTTATCTGTTCATCAGTGGACACACACATAAGGGCACAGAGGTATTTGCATGTCAGTAAAGATTTCAAAAAACGTCCGAGCTGCAGTGAGCCAACATATCTTGCAGTTAAATTCCATGTCTCTGATGGATTTCCCCACGCTGTTGCTAGGAGATGAAGATACTGCCTAACAAAGGATATATTGACAAAAAATTTTCCAGAACAAATCTATCTTGTTATGGTAAATACACTCTCGCATAAAATGGATATTGCAGGATTTATTTCCCCATTGGTGGCAGCGGCAAAATTGAACACACCAAGTTAAGGTGAAATTTTCCCATCACAAATGTGTTTTTGTTTTGTTTTGTTGACATGAGGACTTTCAGCGTGTTTTATGCCGAAAGTGCTGTTGCCTTCCAGTGTGTTTTGTTGCTAGGCTAATAGCATGAACACATCCTACGTTAGTATTTTTCCCTCTTCCCTTCTCTGCTACTTCTTGCTTTCAGGAAGAAATGTGGCTTATTATAAAGGTTTCCGTTTTCTCATGACTCTTCTGGGAAACATGGATTCCTTTGTTTATTTTAAAGCAGGGAAGAAGTGTGCATGACTCTGCATGTGTTAGGATTTGGCATAGAAGCAGCTGAGTGCAATGGAAAAGCAGATCGGCCTCTTGCTTTACAGCTTTAGACACCTCTATATTGAAAACAAAAACAAAAACAAAAACAAAGTTGAATGGAAATCTAACAGGGAGAAACTTCAGGAATTCTCATGGAAAGACTGCATTTCTAGTGACAAGTTTTCTCCCTTTCTTGTGGTAACATAATGAACACACAACGAACAAATCTAAGCAACAAAAGCAAACATGGCTTAAACCATACAAATAAAACTTTCCTAGAGAATAAGTTTAGCTCTGGCCTGATCATTGTTCTCGCTCATCCGCTGCCATCCCAACAGCTCCTATGCCACCATAAGTGTCTCTGGCCCTCAGCACTTGTGTAAACAGCTCACTGTCCAGGAAGATTTGAAGACTGAAAGTGAGATTGCCTCTTATGCTGCAGGAGAAAAAAAAGGAGTCAAGGGGAAACATAGTCCTCTTTATTTTCCTACATGTATCATTGCATGGTTGGGACAGGCAACTTGAACTCATTGTGTCAATGCTACCACGTCCCTTCCTCCAAAGCCGTGGGCGTTGGGCTGGTGTCATCTCCCATGTGCATCAGCTGGCCCAGGTGAGCCACCAAGGTGAGGCAGGCTGCACAGACCAGGCACACATGGCCTCCTCCTGTCCCACTTGAGAACAAGTGGTGTGAAAGGGATTTAGGGCAGATATAGCCACTTCTTTCCATCTCGCTTCCTTGACCTGTCTCCTGTGGGGACACGCCACTGCCTTCTGCTTCATATTGCAATGTAAAGGTGAGCCCACCAGCTAGACAGAAAAATGTGGGTGGGGAAGGACACAACACGCCCAGCCCAGAGCTGCTCGATGGTCACCCATCATGGCCAGTCCCCTTTTCATGGTGGGAGGAGGAAACACTGGTTTTTGGGATGTTGATGGGAATGCCTTCGAGAAGCACTCTTTCCACCACAGTCCTGATTGTCCACATCAATTTTTGCAACACTGATAATCACAAACAAAACTTGCTGGAAACCAGAAATCTGCACGTAATTTGCCTATGAACTTGCACAGGATTTTAACCGGACACAAATGCATTCAGATATTATCTCCACTTGTTTTGATGGGTGGGGGAGAGGGGACAACAGGGAAGGGCCTTGCAGCTCCCACTGTTACTGTGCTTATCCAGTTTTCTGCTGTAATATCCTGTTTTTATATGCTTACAGTTTAGCCAAGCATTAACCATTGAGGATGAGACTGACCATGCTGGGATGGCACAGATGAGTGCATGCAAAATATAAGTCAAAATAAAGCAATGTATTTTTTCCCAGCTCAAAGCCAAGTGGGAGGAGTATTTTATTCCATATTAAAAGATCACTGCAATCTCTTTGCTTTGAAAGCTGGCATGGTGGTAGCATTTAGGTCACAGTGCTGTTTGCTGAACATATGGCAAACTGAGCACATTTAGCCAACATAAAAAAAACAGTAACAATAAGCTCTTAAAGCTCAAACGGAGCACACTTGCATCCAGCAGAGACTTTGATTCTGCATTTCTTCAGGATTTGCTCCTGCCAGATGTGCCCTGAGGTGGAACCAGTAAGGGTTTCCCCCCATGCTACTCTGCAGGGTGCAGATCCCATCCCCATGGATCCCATCCCCACGGGCCCCTCCACTGAGCCGCCAGCGCGGTATAGGAGGCACCTTGCAGCGACACACGGAGGTGCAGCTGGAGGGGTAATGGAGCAGTGCTGGG
This sequence comes from Anseranas semipalmata, assembly GCA_013399115.1. Lineage (NCBI taxonomy): Eukaryota > Metazoa > Chordata > Aves > Anseriformes > Anseranatidae > Anseranas > Anseranas semipalmata. Next base: position 253,685 of record VXAA01006963.1, read on the forward strand.
AGCTTGGGCATCCTCCACCAGAGCTAAAATAAAGCCCCGATCTCTGGACTGGGGGCCATCCGTAGCGGGATGACATACTGCAGGCAAAGCAAGGCAGCCAGCACGTTACACCAGGCAACCTGGAGCGGGAGGCTGGGGAAACAATCCGTCTGATGGGAAAGGGAGGAGAGCCAAGGAAAGAGAAAAGATAGCCCAAGATGACAAAGGAGATTTGGGGAGGAGGGAAAATTTACGGGGTAAAAGCTGAAGGCTGGTTGTGAAAAATCCGAGGAGGGTTAAGATGTTGCATGTTAAAAGAGGAGTGTGGCACAGGAGCAGGAACTATCAGGTGACAGTGAAGTAACATCAAGAAATTAATAGAAGGGGAAAGGAAAAATAAAGGAGATTTTTTTTCTTCTTCTCTAATGGTTATGCCAACCGTTTATTTTCTTTACCCAGCACAGTGTAGTTCCTGTCCAAGGGTGCATGGGGTTGGTTAAAAATCAGTGTGAGGTTTTCTTCACCTCTTTCCAGCATTAGGCTGGGCAAAGAACTCACTTGGCTGCACAGCCTGGTCTCTGCCATATCTGCAGCACTGGTGACTTCTCTTTGGATATGTCAACAGGGAGGTGTTTGTAAAGCTCCCATTTTCCTACTGCTCCCAAGAGCCATACCCACACCATCATGCAGCTCCAGAGAGTTCCCAGCGCTGTGCAGGGCAGCGCTCCAGGCCCCTGCTCTCCACCCTTGCCTATGTCTCTTGGGTGTCAGCCAAAGCTGAACAAGGACTTTTACAGCACTCGAGTCTCTGTTCATTTCAACAGAGCTTAGATCAGAGCATCAGGTGCGATGACTGCGAAGTGTTGGGGAAATGTTGGGGTTGCATTCATAATGGAAAATTTTTGCTTACCAATGAGTTCACCTGAAAGATGCTTGCATATAGCAGTGACTGCACCACTGGCATTGGCAGGTATTTACCAAACTTCGACAAATTGTCTTCAGCAAGCTTGAATCAGCATGCAGTAAGCTGGTCAAATGTGGCTGAACTCTGTGGCCCCTTAACTGTGAGTTAAATATATTTTTTGTTCCACTGAGTGTTATTTGAACAAACATATTTTCCAGCATGTTCCCTGTAGGATAGGGGCTGCCATCGCCTACATATTTATTTAGCTCACGCACTGGCAAGTTGAAGTGGAAAAAGCCTTTTAACAGAAGCTGCAAATAGAAGAAAATCCTAGCTGTGCGCCAAATCCTATTTCTTCTGTGATCTTGCCCTTACAAGGAATAGCCACATTTTTTTTTTTCTCATGAGTTATCAACTGCAGTCCCCATTTTTCCTATTCATACCAACTTAGATATTTTTCATTACCTGAATATAGTGTTCATCTGCCCGGAGTGGTTCCTGATCTTTGTGAAGAAGGGTTGGTCCATGACAGCAGGGGTGCTCCACTGAGCATCTCAAACCTTGCTGCTCCACTTCAGTTCTTCCTACTTTCCTCATGCTGCTCTCTCAACTTCTCAGTTTATTAAGCTTGCTTCAGGCTGTGGTCTTGTCTCTCATTTATTTCCCTCCCTCCTTGGCTCACCCCTAAGTGCCATAATCCCACAAAAGCCCAACGAAGCTCGGGATATTACCTCTTGCAAACCAGAAACCTGGTGGTTGTTTTCCTACCAGCTCCCTGTGACCTCCAGCCCCATGGGATAAGCACTGGGCTAACTAGTTGTGCTAAAACAATCAGCTGCAAACCAGTGCTTGGTTAAACCCTCCAAAAGAAGAGCTGCTACCTAAACTAGCGCTATTGTTACAATGAGTGTATTTGTTTGGATGCAAATAAGGGACAAGCACAAAAGGTAAGAAACAATAGTGTCTGTATACTAAGGGACATTTTAAAGAAACGCTCATTTCACTTACAATTGTATGTAAATTTTCTTAAAAAAAAAGACACTTTTCAAATATACAGCTGAAGACAGCAATCTTAAGTGCATTACTACATACAAGGGTTATTAATTTGAACATGTTTCAGATACCTCTGCTCACTGAAACCAGTTTGTAGTGCTCTTTACACAAATGTTTGGAGATGACAGCTCTCAGAGAATCAGTATTTAGAAGACTTCTTTGATCTGTTCAGGTCTGCTGAAATAATAGGTAAAAGATTTGTTATATTGTATAAGCTGGGAAATCTCCAGAAATATAGAAAACTGTAGTTTATAATTTCCTATAGGCTACCATTTCCCGATTCAAGGATGAGTGCATACACAATTTTTGCACACTGCATGATATTCTTAACACAAACAGTACTGAACTCTTAAAAACTGTTTTGATGTTCTAAAAGGATTTTTTTTTTCAAAAATAAACAAGTAAACAACGATTAAGTTAAGGCAACTTTTTCTTCACCTAATCAGACAATTAAGAGTTTCATTGAAAAAAAAAATCTTTTCTAGTTTTCCTGCTTCATTATGATGTGTTTTTTTCAAAGCAAGAGTATATTTGAGGAAGTAATTAGTCATTAATTCTTTGTTGCAGTTACCTCAGTCAAGCCATTAGCATGAATTTCAGCATGTACAAGACCAGCCTGGCTTGTTTTTCAGAGCCACGCTATAAAATCATTAAAGCACGTTTTGAAATAAATTTGAGTTGTGTTCAGTCACTAAAAAGTTTTTTATCACTCCCTCTTTTGCATTTTGAATTACTTAGAAACTGCAATTGCATAACCTTTATCTAACGTAAAACGTGATTATCTGATAGCAGGAACATAATGAAGACCGTCCAAGAGAAGGATGCAAAGTTAACAAGGTTGTGGAAACATGCAGGCAAAGCAGACAGAATTGGATGTCAAATGTTCTGAAATTTCTTTGAGAAGGAAAAATATTTGAAAGATTTTGTTACAGACTTCCATGACCAAACGATGACTTATCTGTGACCAACTATCTATATTGCTGTGTAGGAACTAAGAATTAGCTGGAGGCAAATATTCATTCTTGTTTATCATTCATGTGGAGACATGCTGATGGTTACTAAAGCTAGCATTAGCATTATCAGCTGCAACTAATTGTACTTTGGTAAAGTTCATCCCCTTTTGTTGCATTGCACTTTAAACTTTTCCAATATTTTAAATGGGATTTCACCTCAACAAAATAATCAAGCAGCCAATGGATTTTTTCCTCTTGCAGTTATACACTAACAAAACTAATATATGTAATGCACTAATAAATAAATATTCCTGTGAATTCAGGCATTAATGCACATGATGGACTTCACCTTTGCAAGAAAAACTTTGTTAAGGGGGACCAAGCATATTACTGAACTATACATTGCTTCTTGAACTAGGAGTATCACTTTAGCTATAGGTGAGTCCTTGGAAAGTACCATTTAATTTGTTACAAACAAATGACATATGAGTGATAGAGCACTGGAACAGGCTGCCCAGAGAGGCTGTGGAGTCTCCTTCTCTGGAGATATTCAAAACCCGCCTGGATGCCATCCTGCGCAACGTGCTGTAGGTGACCCTGCTCGGCAGGGGGTTTGGACTAGATGATCTCCAGAGGTCCCTTTCAACCCCGCCCATTCTGTGATTCTGTGATTCTGTGATTCTGTGAGTAGGAGTAGGAACACTTTTTTAGTTCTGCAGCAGTTGCCTTGGTCTTTTCTGTTGTTGTTTTTTTTTTCACTTTTCCTAGAACCAAAATATTTTCAAGAGTTTTGTTCTGCGATGCTATATTTAAATCACTTCTCTGGTCCTCTCTATTTGCATGCTGTCTTATATCTGACAATCCGTTATCATGAGCAATGGAGAAGTTTCTACAGTGACTACAGTAAACCTTTGGCAATTGTTCCTATAGTGGCTGGTTTTGTGCAAAATCACCTCTTGCTCGTTTCAGAAAAGATGAAATGTCGTAATCTTTAGCAGAGAGTCTTGAATTCTGAATGGGACGTCACTGTGATAGCACTGTTGTGGTCTGAATCCGAAAGGGATGTTACAGTTAAATAAGAATTCACAAAACCTGTGATATTTACTATTATTAGACTGTATTGCATATTATTAGTTCATGATTTTCTTTCTGCCTTGCATTTGTGTCCTGTTGATGCTGTTGTCCTCCCATACAACCACTCTCTAACTCATAATAGCATACAGGATAAAATCATCTTTGGATACCAAGTGTGGCTGCAGTGCTTTTAATTAGACTAAAGCTATTTTGCATATCAAGTATATCTGTTTGAATTTCAGCAGGAGGTGATGTAATTTAGACAGAAAGACCGTAAACAAATACGGAGCCCTTTGTGTTTAAACATACCACTCAAATGTAAACCACTGCTCTTTGATATCAAGCACACAAGGCTCGATCAACAAAGTGGTCTGGGGCACAACTGCAGCATTCAGCTGAGAAGTCACTTGGGTCCTTACCTAGAAGCAAGCATCCCCTCCGCTTTTCTCAACAGGTCCCTGCTGGGGGGCCCCTTGTCAGGTCAGGTTGCTGAGAGACAGACCTAAGTGAGGATCCAGTTATGTTTTAACAAATTTTCTACCTTTGCAGAATTTTCTGCCTCTCTTTGCTTCCCACCCAGTCGTTGCTGTAATACGAAGAAAACTGGCCTTCTAGCACGCTTCAACATCCACTGCTGGACCTAGCTCTAACTGAGCCCTTGCATGAAAACCATACCAGCACTGCTGTGTGGCAAACATTAGCTTTTACATAACCATTAATTACGAGAACTTTTCCTTCCCATTTGCCACTTCCTTTCCAGGTTTGCAAGTGCAAACACAAAAGGTCTGGGGAAATAACATGTTTAAACCAGCAAAAATGCAAAAGATGAAGACACATCTATGATTTCAGGTGCACAGGTCGGTAGAGCACCACAAAGGGTGAATTTTTCTCTCTCTCATTTGCTTTTGATTTTTTTTTTTCCCAAATAGTTAAATTAGATGAGGTGCTTTAATTAACAATTACACTGTTTAGGTTTGCTCTGAAGAGATTTGAATGAATTGAGTCTTCCTTCTGCAGCAAATTAGTAACATAAGGACTGTTCGTTAAGTAAGGGGGAGCTAATCACTCTCAGCAACAGATGAAAATGAAACCTGAAATCAGAGAGTGGTAGCCACAGTTAGCTGCTGGTTTTGGCTCCCTGCAAGGGAGAAGGCAGCATGAAACCAGAGGGCTTTTTAAGGTACTTCATGTTTTTAAATGTTACCTTCACTTCTGCAGGAAGGCCTCACCGTCCAGCTCAGCGCTCTGCGAGCAGCTGCAGCATGGCTGCGGCCTTCACTAAATGCTGGTGCCATCTGGTGTGGGCTGGGGAATTAGCAGGTATCTCCTTCTGCCCAACGCTTCTCTGTGAGCTGCAGTAAGGAGCCAGCTGCTTTTTTGTGTTTGTTTTCAGAAATCACACCCTGCAGTTTGATAGCCACCATGCTTAATGATGATTTAATGCCCGCTCTTATTCCTCTCAGCAGGGTTGTGTCCGTCCTTGTGCCCAGCTCCGGCTGGGTGTTTTAAGCCACCTTTGCAAGCTGGAGGTGAGAAAGCAGGATCTGTGGTTGGGAGGTGGAAGGGGAACGAGCACGATGGTGGCGTGTTGCTTCCTGCAGAGGCGGGCGTCGCTGGGACCACGCAGATCACAGCGCTCACTCACCCTGCCATGCTTCCTGCCACCGAGGAGCCCAGTAAGTCCTGAACTTCTGCACCTGGGTAGGGGGAAAATTCAGCCCCCTTCTTCTCTGTCGGCGTACATGTAGGTACCAGCACTGTGTCCTTGCCCTGTGCTCTTGACTCTCCTCCTCCCTGCCGACGCCTGGCTGTGGGCATTGTCTCTCGCCGGCAGGGATGGCCTCACTTTGCGCAGACCTCAAAGATGAAAAAATTGCATGAAAATAGATGGCTCAGTACAGGACAGAGACCTCCAAATAGTGTCCCTCGTGAGGGAAATCAGCATGGTGGAGCCCATACCTTGCCTTATCTGGTGCCCAGCCAGCGCACGTGCTCTGGAGGTAGGCAGAGGAGAGGTGCCCAGGCAGGGGTCACGAAGGTAGGAGAGATGTGGCGTGGTGGAGGTGCATAGGGCAGGGATAGGAGTGGAGGAAATGAAAGTATTGAAGGGTGGGGTAAGAGCATGGGAGATGGAAGAAGAAAGAGGGGAAAGACCCAAATCCTTGGAAGACTGGAATTTGTTAACACATCTGCTGACAGAGCAAGTTGTTTGTTCCCCAGAGCTAGGCCACCTTTGCTTTTTGCTTTCTTAAATGGAACATAGCTCAATTTCTACAACTGCAAAGATTTGGTTGTTACTAAAGCTCCTTTTCCTCTTGACCTCTGTTTCTGTCCTGTCTGAAAATATAGTGGCATGGCCACATTTTACAGATTTTTGTTTGTTTGCTCTTGAGAACTATTTTTACCATCCAGACAATTTGGGATGTACCAGGAAGGCAGGCAGAGGTATTGCTTTTATTTTGCCGACAGTTGTCATGATGGGTGGTGACAGCAGAATTTCCATCTACTGTGTAGATACTCCAGTTATTCGAGTGTGACATGACCTTCAGATTAGATAATCACGGGCTGTTTTTATCAGATCTGCCAGGAAAAAAGTTACTTCCTTCAAAAACAAATTAGAATTCATGATTTTCCCAAGGAAGCTGCATATTTTGTGTGTATAATAGGGAGATGTTTTTGTGACTAAAATTCTTCTTCTCTTATGTGTATGAAGGGAGTAGAGTAAAATATGGCCTTGACATTTCTTAATGATGTGGCATACATGTGAAGCTGTACAAAACAGGCGTTCCTGGGATCCTGCAGCTTTAGATAATGTAGGCACAGGCTTGTACTTTATTTGCTTTTTAATCCACCGGGCAATGTTATACAAGGAAAATATTTATTTCACAAAATAGTAAAAAGCTTGTCTTCATTCAGGGATTATTGCAATTCATTTGTATGCAAAGAAAATATCCCAGTAGTTGCTGTCAGTGGTTTTGGAACAACAGCCCACTATTTGCTTGGGTTGTGTCTAAGCCTTCTCTCTTTTTTGTATTGCACATTTTGGTGCATGATTTGTCAAAAAATAAGAGCTTAGCCAGTATTTCTGAACATTGTAGACCCTCACAGACTGTATTCAGGCTGTGCCATGGTTTACTTTGGGGAGTGTGTGTTCACTGCCAAATATCATATTGACATCAGGAAGTCAGCCTTCCGCTACTGGAAACATGTGCTGACAAGTATAGCATTCCTAAGTAAATATGGAAGCAGAGAGCATTGTTTATGGTCCGCCTCTTCACCCAGCCGAATGTCCAAAAGCAAAGGGAGTTTCAAGTTTAAAAGTACACAAAACCACTGGTTTGACTTGGGGCCTGACTGGACTCCTCTTGGAAGCGGAGGGCAGAGGCTCTACCCCTCTGTGGTGGGAAGCCCTTCCAGGGATTTCTTTCCTTGCTGGGAAGTGTGATGCAATTTAGCAGCCATCTCAGGGTGATGGACCTGCATGGGAGACAATCTTCAGCCTTATCCTCACTCTGATTCCACCAATTTGAGGCAGGCCAGGACTGACCACCTGAAAATGCTCGCTGCCATAGTATTTGTGAAGGGTCAGCTGAATGTTTATGGAAGGTGCTGATTTCATGGGAACGGGGACTGATGCTGCAGCCCACGCTCTGCTTACACAGTAGTAACAGCCGTCTTTCTGACTTGCCTGACTATGAACTTCAATGAAATGGCTTGAAATTTTTACGTGTGTATGTGTATGCAGTGTAGTGCATTATTAATATAAAACTAACATACGTTTGACATAGTATATATCCTAAAATGGACACTACTTGAAACAGACAGATGCTTAACTTATCCAGCACTGGCTCATTTCTTGCCATAGGAGAAAATCCCATTAGCTTTGCCTGAGTAAAGAGTGAGCAGAGCAAAAACAAAAAAGGTTGTGGAAGGCAATACACCTCTGTAGTTATACAAATAACAGCTTTGCTGGACGCTTTTCCAATCTTAGACTGCATATTCTAGGTTTATTCAGGCTTCGGTCCACCTGCCTCAGTTGCCAGCAACACTTCCCTTTAAATACACAAGGAGGTTAGTGTAGAGAAGCATGCTGGCTACACATGGAGAGGTAATTACACCCACAGGGATGCTGCTTGATACAATGGACCCAGCCCTGGCTGCGACAGCCAAGGTGTCCCCTGTCAGCATCTGGTGACAGGAAGGAGGCCAGCGGGCTCTGGGCACAGTGCAGAGCAATGTCGGAACCGCTCCAGCGACCACCAAGCAGCTCCCAGAGAGGGGAATGGGCTGGTGCCACATTTCCTTGCTTTCCCTACCGTGATGGGCACCCTGCACAGCTCAAACGATCTCAAAGATGTGGAATGCTGTTTCAGTTCGTATCAGTCTCTTAACAATTGTTAACATAATTTGTTTACTTGAGGAGGTAGAGCGTCTCATTGTGGCTGCTATGCTGCTTATGTCTCATCTGCAGATGTTGCAGACTGTTCTTCAAACAAAAGGCTTTGACCTTTTCTTACTGAAAGTCTTTGTGTAAAATAAGCTGTTGGATATTTACATCTTGTGCTTGTCCATGTTGCTTTTGCTTTCACGTACTCATTTATGCTTTTGTAAAAAGTGTTTTTCATCATATATTTACATAATTTGTTTATATAGCAGTTTCTTTTATATATTTATTACATATATATGCTTATATCCATAAACACATAAAGCTGTTGTAGCCCTTTTCCTCTCGGGGGCTATTATGGCCTGCATTTCAATAGACATTTAATACATTTTAAAGGTCCAATTAACCAGCTCTAGAAGTCCTGGCACTTCACAGCTCAGTTATGCCACACTTTCTAGACAAAGCTTTGTGAGGTAGCTGTTACTGCACTATATGACTTGGTAAGTGCAGTTGAGTGCAGTGGGAGCCAGGGAGGCTGCATTTTGATCATTATATTTTAATAGTGTCTGCTTTTTCTATGGAACTCACGTATACACAGCCCTTTCTGCTATACATCATGTACCGCCATAGTCTGAGCTTTGGCTTAAAGTGCTTAAATCTCCAATCTGTGCTTAATGGCAGGATGAAGAATGATGTTTTTCTGTCTGTTCTAGAAAGAAAGCATATCAAAAGTATTACTTGTTGTGGCAGCATGTGTACTATAGATGCTTACTATCTTAGAAATTACTTGGGAGAATTATTAACTATGATTTATGCTTGTATGGCTGGAAAGAAGGAAAATCAATTAGTACTGGCCATTACGTAGCCCTGAGCAAGTAATATATAGGCAACAGATCCTATCAGTTCTTTTGGGATTGCCAATTATCCAACTTGGACGATACTAATGCTGTTAATATTTGGGACACAATTCTGTTAGGAAAATTCCTTCAGCAGAAGGCTTGACATCTTTGATTTCAGAATGGAAGTGTTGCAACAAGAAAAGAAAAAGGAAAGAATGAAGCTTAACCACCATTTTAACTAAAAAAATGCCTTTGAAACTGAGAACTGTCAGCATTTCTGTATTGAAACATTTGTTTACTTAAAAAGATATCAATATATTAACATATGCATTAACGCAATGATGATGGACATTATACATGTGATATCCCATCCTGAACCACCTGCAGTGAGGGAAGTGAGTGGAATTTGGAAATGAGACAGAGTCTCATGGACTCAGGAGTCTCACATGTAGGGATTGACAGTGTTGCTACTGGTAAACTTTAGCAAGTTTTTGGGAGAATGATATCAAGCAACCAGCACACATAAATGAGTATCCCTCCACTCTGTTTAGAGGAACAAGTAGCCTTTTTTTTTTTTTTTCTCTCTATAAAATACTTAAGCGATGGAATTGGAGCAGACAGAAATCTTATTGAGTAATTTAATTCAAGTTGTGTCAGTCTGGAATAAGAATGATGTGTTCCTTCCCAGGAGCTAGGAGCTGCAAAATACAAGGAGCCGTATGGTTACAGAGTGCAGTCGGGTCTGTATGTCCCCTTCAAGAGCTCCAGTGGCATCATCTCGATCGCTGCCACTCTGCTACACCTGCGATGGGCAGCAAGTCAGTTGTGAATCTCAACAGAGGCTCCTTCTTGTTGAAGCCAGAGCTGTAGCTACCCTTCACTTCCACAAGCACAAAAACAAATCTTGTACATAGCTAGTTCCACTATCTCGGATAGTTGCTTGGAGGAAAATATGTGGAAAATAATACCTGACAAGGAGATGTGGTCCATAATCCACAGAATTACACAGGACCAGAGGCACCACTCACCTATTCTGGCTTGGCAATTCCTGTCTTGCTCACATTATTGCTCCTGTGACCTCTGTTTGTAGAACATTGTCTCAAATGTTTTTGTTTGTTTGTTTGTTTTCCTTCGCTGTTTGGTTGCTCTGTCTAAAGAACCTTTAAGAGCTGCAGGGAGAAATATCATTTTAGCAGTTTTGTTTCGAAAGCTTTGGAAGAAAAAGCTGAGAGAATTCCTGCCAGGCTGCAGGAATTCAAGGCTGAAAAGCAGAGGAACCAGGGAGGAAGGCTCACAATTATGGATCAGTGTCTGGTTCACATCACTGGGATCTCAATAGAAATGGTTTTACTGATTCTGCTGAGAACTGAGCCATGTCCTTTTACTATGTAGGGTGGCATTATACCTCTGCAAATGGGGAGATAAGACTGAAATTATGCATACAGAGCTCTGGATACAGGGCAACATCTGGACAAGAATGTCTATCACAAGGTGATGGATCCTGTTCAAGAAAGGGCAAATGTACGAGGGCAGACAGATCATTCTTGCGCTGCAAGGATGTAGGAAGTTAAGCATAGATCTAGGTTCCATTAAACTCAGTAGCTGTTTTGCTATGACTCTTAACAGGGCAAGCGTTAGAGACATTGGAGGCCAGATTTACCTCTTTCAACATTATTGAGAAAATTCCAATTGACTTTACATACGGAGGAGTTATGCCTCTCATTCTGTAACACAGAAATAATGTCTAGTCCATTTGTTTTTTTGAAAACTTCTAAAATAAAAGAACCAAGACATAAAAGGAACAATGAGTTGAAAAGGCAATCCACTGAAACTGTGGAGCTACTTTTAGTATTTGTATGTTAAAACTTTCTTTTGAAGTAGTCTCCCTGAGCTTATGTGGGTTGTTTGAAGATAAAAAGAAGACTAAGGGTGGCATTTTCAGCGGGGACTTACCCTTGCTCCTCCTCAAGTCAGTTGGATTTCCCCACTGACAGGTCAGGGTAGTACTGTATAAAGAGAGCATAATCTAAACCAAAGCCCACTTAAAGCCCCCAGCCCAGTGGGAGTCCTTCCCCAGTGCCAATTGCTTTAGGCAAGAAGTTTAAAGAAGGTCACCATTTCTGTAATGTTCTGTGGCTGACTGTAGTGATACTTCTAATTACTGATACTGCTCGGACCAGGAATAAAAACATTGGTAGTTAAAGCTTCCTGCACAAGAAGCTTGAAAAAGTTAATCTGGCCACCTCAAACTGTTTCTAATCTTGTTAAAATTATCCCACAAATACTCAGGGGCTTCCAAAGACACAGGCCAAAATGCAACTCAGTTCTAGTCTACAGATGACTTCAGGACAGAAGCACACAGCTGGACTATGCAGAAACGTTTCAGCTGGGACATGAGGATCCTGCTGCAGTTCACGGTCCTGCAATACCATCTGAACCTTGCCTGATTTTTCTTAAGCAGGTATTGGGGTCCAGTTGAAGAAATCAGCTGGGGACCCGTTCAGGACAGTTTCTAATGCTGTTTCATTTCCTAGAATCATAGAATCATCACAGAATGGCCTGGGTTGAAAAGGGCCTTAAAGATCATCTAGTTTCAACCCCCCTGCTCTGGGCAGGGTTGCCAAGTACTAGAGCAGGCTGCCCAGAGCCACATCCAGCCTGGCCTTGAATGCCTCCAGAGATGGGGCATCCACAACCTCTCTGGGCAACCTGTTCCAGTGCCTCACCACCCTCTGAGTGAAAATTTATATCCTTGTAAACATCACAAACTCATTTAAGCCACATACACATTTGAGTTCCTGTAGACTGAAAGAAAGAAGGAAAGAAAGAGGAGAAAGAAAGAGGAGAAATCAGGGCTCCAGAGCTTCTTGGAAGATTAGCTTTCACATGGTAACACCCTAACAGGCACCTTGGATCTACCTGGAATAGGGGAAGCCCCTTGGGAAGCCAGGGCTCAGAGGGAGGCTGTTACTGGGTTTATCTGCACTAGTGCAGCTTAGAGACACCTCGGAGAAATCCTGTGTGACAGCTCAGAGAATAGAATAGCTTCAGATGTATTTTAAACTTATGTTTTCTTATTCTGCAACTTGCTTTTGTAGTGGGGTTTCTGAGCTGGTCATCAATCACCATGTTTCTGAGAAACACGATACAGAGACGACTGTCAGGTCGTGAAAGCAAGACAAGGCTGGCAACCACATGGTTGCAGTATGCCTGTCTGTTGCAGATGAATGCAGAATACGATTTAAAATGAGAGGTATTCCTTACAGAGAGCCCTACGGCTTGCCAGGAGGCATGGGGTGTCTAGAGGACAGTGCTGGTGTCACCACTGATGGCTGGTGGCTCTGTCCTATGCTGAGCATTGCATGGCTGCAGCACGCTGCACACTAGCGTGCCGGCTTGTCCCGTAAAGCTGTAGCTGGGGATGGGAGGAAGGAAATCAATGAATCACCAGGAATCAGTGCACAGCCCTTCCTGCTTTCTTTTGAGAGGTTTCGTTAAGCCTCTGACTAATGTAGGAACTAAAAACACACATAAGGCTCTGGTAATTACTGTGGGGCTCTGCTTTAAGCCCATCATAGGTAGGGTGTTTTCACAGCTCTAGTAAGGTTTGCTTATATAATTTCCTTTGCTGCCATATCAAACTGCTCTTTAATCTCCACCAGATCAGCCACATTAGCTAAGAACAAGCTCACCCTGCATCTCATCTTCTGCAGTTATCTCCCACTGAGTAGTTCTCATCAGTTTGCTAACTCTGTTTTAGCAACAAGAGTGGTGAAACCAAAGCCAGGATGTGACCATCCCTGAATTCATGACCTGAGACTTGTGTAAGTGGCAATACACCAGCTCCAAGGGGAAGCCCTTGACAAGTGGTCTGCAAAGTTTCTCAGCTTTGCACTGGGGCACGAGTGTGCACTAAATCTGTGGAGCAGCTGTGTATGGAAGAGCTCTTGAAAATACAGCTTCAACAGCGCATTGCATTAGTTCACTTAAATTACATTGTCTTGCATTGCCCTCTTCATCTCTGTATGCTGCCAGCTCTTTGCTGCAGTAGGTTTCAGAGGGTCAGCAGTTCTAGGAGACAAACCCAAAGCCATTCTACAACACAAGAGACCTCCACTCTCCTATGGAAGTATTTTTTCCTTTTATCTAAGCGATATTTAAAGGTTTACGCTCACATCAGATGCCTTTTAATCTTTGTTTTCTGACGAAAGAAGCATTTGCCCCCTTCCTCTACTCACTGCGTAGGGTGGCTGCAGTCCACTCAGGCTTCATCCTGTGCTGTTTTAGTGTCCTTTCAGATCAATTCTCTACCTCTCTATGACCAGCCAACACTGTTGTCCCACAGTCCACGTTGCAATCCCACAGAGGGTGACTTACATGAATTCCTTTAGACATACAAGTATTACATTAAATTCAGTTAAGGATTTCAGAAAGATTCTTACTCTTCGTCAAATTATTCAGATGGAGTCACTAAAATAAATCCAGACAAAAATATATAGTATGTTCGCTCTGAGGACTCAAGAGAAAAAAAGCTGCTCTGTCTGTAAGGAATGAATTAAGACAAATCAGTGCAAGGTGTTTTGAGAATAACCTAAAAGGACATAAAAAGGCTGTCCTAATTAAAATAAAAATCAGCTTCTAAAAGGGGTTAGTAAAGTGGTTACAGCTTTCGTGTATAGGCGAGGCTTGAGAAAATAAGAGCATAATTACATTTTTATTTGAAAAGAGGACTTTTCTAAGAACACAGTTACACATTTGGTTTTGATTTGTGCTTCTGGTTTGGCTTTGGCTTCTGCTAAAGATTTAGCCTAGGTTTTGGTTTCAAGTGTAGCCATACCCCGGAGTTATCCTTTCTGTGCTCTGGAGGGCCGTGACAAGGAAAACAAAGCCTCTCTAGAACTAACTAATTCAAATAGGTTGTTTTTACTTTTATCTTCCAATTCCCTACAGGGCGTCCTGCTCCCACTTAGAGAGCAGAGAGGAATCCACTTCTCCATCGGCCAGGGGCAGGTAGCGCTGGGAGCGGGGAACAGTGCCAGGGCATGGGCTGGTGAAAGCTACGTGAGATCCGCGGAGCCTTACAGGAGGCTAAGACAGATAGGACAAGGCTTTTGGATAGATAAGGAGAAGGAAGGAAGGAAGGAAGCAACTGGGGGAAACGCAGTGAGACCTGAGATGGCTTAGGCAAGCAGCTGGTGGGAGGGAGGGAAGCAAGGCTGCAGCCCCGGGGCTGTTCTGGTGCACGGGGCCCCACCACGGGTCCTCCTGTCCTCCCGTCCTCCAGCTACAGAGCAACGGCAGCAGTGGTGAGATCTGAGGGGCATCTGCATTGGAGATGGAAAATTAGGCCCTTTCTGATTTTTGTGTTTGACCTGGAAGTAAAACTCTAACTGTAATTTAAAATCTGGGTGCCCTTATTTGTCCTTAGTTGAGGATGCAAGGCCAAGATTTCAGAGATGAGAGACTAAATTTAGGTTCCTAAAGCCCACATTTAGGTGCCGAAATAAGCTTCTTTCCCAGAACCTGCTGGATGATTACCAGTAGCAAAGATCAAGCTACTAATCTTGGTGGCTAAAAAGGATTTAGGAGCCTAACATTAGACACCTGCTTTTGAAGCATGGTGACGTTGAGTTCTAGCCTATTCCTGATTTATATATTTTTATTTCTGCAAAGATTTTTCCACGTGCAGGCACTGAACTCCAAGGTTTTCTTGATGTCCTATATTATGAGAAACTGCCTGCAAAAATTTGCCCTTGCACACCCACAGCCCAAGCTGTAGAGGAAAGTTACAGGATTTGGGATGTATGGGCTGGGGGCTGCCAGCAGCTCTCCCTACGTCCACTGACCAAAGAAACGCATTTGGCAAAAAAGGTGACAACTGCATTAAACTGAGGGAGGGCTTTGCCTGGGAAATAGCCCCAGCTTTTCTACATCTGAAGTAATTTTCCATGGTAACTGGAGAAGGAAAGTCAGTCAACTAGAGAGGTGTGAGCACTATCTTCATTTTTCTCTCCCAGCCAATTATTTCTCTTGTCGTTTTTATGGTCTCCAAGAGAAAAATTTGGCCAGTAAGACCTTAGTTGTGTAGGTTTGCCAGATAGTCATACGGTCAGAGCCTACTCCAGCTGAGCATACATGGCATTGCTTGTTGTAGAATTGAGGAAAAACATAGTTGTTAACAGAGCAGGTACAAAAGGGAGAAATGAAATTTGAACATATGAAGGTGCAACAGAGGTCGGGGGGGAGGAATAAACAACTGAAATAGAAGTGATGCTCTTTGCAGGGAGATGGAAGACACGTCAAAACTGTTGAGACCTGGCAAACAAAATGTAAGGGTCTTGCTATACTGAAAGCAAGACGAAAGAAAAGTGTTCAGCTGAGTTCCTAGCTCCGTGGTGTTATGGGAGGTGCACAGAGCAAGGATAACAGACCAGGTTAGTGTAGGTGCCTTGTCTGTTAATTACTGTGACAAGTCTATTTGCAAGGGGGTCCTTTTTTGTTGCTCTGTCAGCTGGGCATTAGTCAGTCCATGTGTGGCTGTAAGTGACAGCTGATTCCTGTAGGAGGGGCAGCTGAATCCCAGAAGGGCAATACCGCGTGCTTTGGCTGACATGTAGGTCACATCTACCTTACCTGTTAAAGCAAACGTGGTGTGTCCTTCTCACTCCCCACCCTGCTACCTAGCACTGCCTGTACTCACGCATTTTCATGCACAGTGAAAGTCAGAGGCCAATGGCTCAGCAAGTTCACACCTAATTCAATCCTAGACGTAATGTGACAGAAAATTCCTGTTGTTGGTGGTATTGTTTCCAACTGTGAGTTCCGTTCTGCCCCATAAATTGGGCTAACGCCCAACAAAAATAAAGATAACCCCTATTCCATGTAGTTCCCACTCTGAGAGAGGCCAACATAGCGATAGGCAATGGGAACACAATCTGAGGCCAGAGTAGGATGCAGGAGATTCACAGAAAATAGAAATACTGGACTCCTACTCACATGGGCATGATTCTGTAAATATTTGCACATATAACTTAGTATATTGAAATGTCTAGCTGATTTTTTTTTTAATTGACTGCACTTTTAGTGCAGAGTTAGGCCAGTCTGGAAGGGTCTGAAGTTAAGTTTGGCATGAGAGCAGATCTGGTCTGGCTGAAAAGCAGAAAACATTATTTTCAGTTAAATTCCTTAGCAAATCCTGCTATTTAGTCTCCAAAACATATACTGAAAGAATATATATATAGCCAGCTGTGAAGATGATCAAATGTTCAAAAAATCCTCTATCAAATAAATCTTCTAACAAAAAGTAGCAAAACTCACAAAACAGTCAACTTGACAAATAGTCTTCCCTCAGCCCTACTGTGACTCAGTCTTTGAAAGATTTGGGGAAAAAAAATCCATTCTAGAAGGGGGCATAAAATAAAAAATATGGCCCGAACGAAGCATATTTCCAACACACTTGCAAATGTTGTCAGTAGTAGCAATCTCGCCTGGATAAAGACACCTCCCAGCCATTGTTATTCTTGAAGGATTTTGTGGCTCTTCCTGTTGTTTTGCAGCAGGTGGCTCGGTGACTCACCCCAGGGCCTCCCAGCCAAACAATGAGATCCCAGGGAAACGAAACTTTCTAACACCAATCGCTACCAAAGGACTGAAGTGCAGGAGCCCCCCCACACACCCAAAAGCGAGGGGTGATGGCCATATAGCGCTCAATCAAAGGGAGGAGGCCACGAAGGAGGGGTTGGCTGCGGATCATCAGTCGGGTATTGCTCCTCTCGACCTAGCTCCTTGGTATTCTGCTGGAGCAGCACTAATGTCTAGATATTACTTCCTGAAGCACTTGCATCCTTTCCGATGCTTTATGCTTTCAAGTACAGATCTGATCCAGGCGGTCTTGGTTATGCAGCAGACCCAAACATCAGTTTATATTAGTGATTCCCAGCAGCTATAAGCTGTGTTGAAATAGTCTCTTCATGTAAAGCTCTGTTGCACAATGAAGATCACAGAAAGGAGTTATATCCATTAAATTAAACAAAAATGTTAGGTTTCCTCAATGAGTACTTGAACAATTGCCGGTGCTTTACGCTCCTCCGGATGTAGATGAAGTTATCCTGCAAAACTGATCTTTCTGTCAGTGCAGTACTACCCCCAGTGTCCCACCTGCAAAGGAGCAGGTTTGTTCTGTAATTGAATCGACTGCATGCTATGTGATGATATGACACGCTACTTCGCAGCTTTTGGCTGTATGTTTGTTAACTCACGGGTTTGATCGGTTGTACTTGAGGAGCTGCCACCTCAGCGAGCTCTTGGCAGATTTATTCTGCATGTCATGTTGTGACCCTCATGGACTGACCCCCAGCCGTGGGCTACACCTGCAGGCTGAACAGAGCTCTGGAAAGGGCTCCCCAATGTCTGTGGTTGATGGCAGAAGTTAGATAACCCCTGGGTTAATAAAGTGATAAAAGATCAACTCTACCTCAAACCGCAGTGCTGCAAACCCCCGGTGCGTTACCTCTGACAGGTGGATAACCTGTTTTTACATGCTCCCAAGGATGGTGATGCTCCCTGCCTTCAGCCAGACTATTCAATCAGGAGAAAGTCAGGTGAAAATAATATGCTGTCATTTATTGAGTGCTTACTTCATGAATGTGATTGAGGCACTCAGCCTGAAACTACAGTTTTGTGGACTGCATTGTCCCAGCCCCACCATTATTCCTCCCTTCTTTGCCCATCGCTCAAGAAACAAGAATAACTGGTCTGTAGACCCAATCAATGTCCATCTGCATTCCCAGCACTGGGCAAAAATGAAAGCAAATTAGTAACTTTGATGTCTGAAATGCTGAACTTCAGAGTGTAACTGCAGTTCAGTTGCTGGAGCTCACTGGGGTTTTGCTTTTCAGCTGAGCCATGGGGATGAGCAGGGTGCAGTCACTTAACCTGATCCATGGAGAGACACAGGAGGGAAGCCAATTTTAAAAAAACTGTTCTTTGCCTTGCTGTTTTCTGATCATACACCAAACCTATTTGCATAGGTCTTGACTCCAAATTGGCATTTTTTAATGTTAAATTGAGGTGTGGTGTTGCTGGAAATACCCATGGTGCTGGCGTCCCTGAGCTTAGTCTTGTAACTTAGGATATATATATGACAAAGTATACCATAAAGTTAACTTTAAAAGGTAATTGGCATAACATATAGCAGTTTAATAACTACATGCATTTTCCATTGCTACTGAACAGTCCTAAATACAGTACCAGGCAGCACAGGTTGCTGGTAGTCCATTTGGTCGGTTTTATTTTTTCCTTAAACAAGTTCAAAAAACATTTTAGTCTTATCCCAGCTGCCTGAAACAAAAATATAGATGAGTGTAAGCAGGGATAGATGTGAATTGGTATATTCCTGATGACAAACTGTCCAGCAATTACCAAAAGCATGTGTGTGTGAAAAATGCTGTGTGTTTTCCAGTTATCTGTGGGTGATCTGAAATACCTGCTTTTAGCAGGTGCCCTAGATGCTTTTATTTTCAGTCGGCTACTTGCTGCCTAACTATTACATGCTGTGGAAAGCATTGAATCCCCCCTGTATTTCTGAACAGATCGGAAACTTGAAACGCAGAGAACAGGAAAATGTTTATGATACCTGTAGAGGGGCAGATATGCAGTCTGTGAGGAAGCTGAAGTAGTGGGGGTATATTTTGGCACACCACACAGGGATTTTACCCCCTTTTCTTGTCAGCTCAGTTTCCTTATTATCAGATCGGACTTCAGACCGGACATGCACTGTATTATGCATGTGTCAAAAAATGCCTGCCAGCAGGGCTCGCCCCGAAGGCAACAACAGGATGTCTGAGATTCAGCAAAGGAATGAAAGCTGGGGGAGCCAGGCGCTGTGGAGCGTCAGCAACAGCCCTTCTGGACACAGCGGTGAAGCCACAGAGAGCTCAAGCCTACCGATGCCGGAGGTCAGGGTGGTGGCAGATCCCTGCCAAAGAAGCGCGAGGAAAAGTGCCAAGCAGAGAGGTGCCGTCTGAACATCTTGGCTCTGTGCAGCAGAGCATCTCCTGCGCGCTGTCTTGCAGTGTGACTTGGCCTCGGGGTCGCAGTAGGTGGATTCCAGATCCTTGCTGTCAGGCTGGTTCCTCTCTGCCCCACACCGAATCCTGCGCAGCTGCCAAAGCCCCCGTCATGCGCCCTTCCTGCAGCCTGGTCCCGCGCCTCAGGAGCTCCCTGGGTCCTGTGAGCAGTGGCCCGAGACCCCCAGGTCTCACGACGCTGATGGACAGAAGCAGAACTGGGAGATGAGGAACCTGGACACGTTGGTTTTTACTGGTGTCTCCTTTTACGAGTGGATGAAAAACATGGATTTGTAGCAGATGCTGGGATACCGGCATAACCACAGTGTTGGCTGCTGAGAAAGCCATAATACAGTGTTGTGTTTAGGTACAGCGGGCTCTTTATAATCAGATATTTTATAATGCTCTAAGATGTTCTTTTCTGGCACTAGTGGTCTGAAAACAAAGCCGACACAGTTAAACCTATAGCTTACACCAACCAGCATGCAGAGTATCCCCTTGCAGGACTGACGAGAAACCTGATGCATTTTTCCGCTGCTTGTGCAGAGGAAACCACATGGAAAAAGAGAAGCCACAGAAACTCAGCTCAGCAGAAGGTTAACGTCCTTCAGTATCATGCCCAGGAAAGCTGACAAGTACAGCTGGAACAGAAGGTACCTCTCGCTTTTCAGCATTGAGGACCACTGCAGTCTTGTACTGCTGTGTATTTTTTAACTGGGCCCAAGAAGTATGAGCTCCTTACAGTTCACCGCAATGAAGACGAGGTATGCATCTGGAGAGATAGTGGCTGGATTTGTTCATACTTCTGGAACATCGAGGCATGGTTCAAAAGCATACTTCTGTTTTGTTTCTTCCGAGACAGCCAACAGTGTAATCACTCCATGCATTTCAAATAACATGAGAACCTGAGACTGACTCACTGTTTCCCATTTCGTTAGCTTGGGACAGGATGCAAAGCTTATAAACACATTCTGTGTGAGTCTTTACATGACATGAAGTTCCTTGCTCAAGTTTGCAAGCCCACATTTTTTTGTATCCCTAGAATGACTGTGGTCTCTCCTCCAGCTCTCCTGACTCCCCATACGTAAGCATGAAAAGACTTGGGGCAGCCGTACATTTCCCTCCATAGCTTTCTTCTCTCTGTCACTGTAGTTATGCCTAAGCTTCTCTCTGACCAGCAAGAAGGAAATATCTATACGTCGGTAACTCACAAAAAGAGAAGGAATGGACCTAGAACTGGATCCTTAGAAGGACCCTTGTTGTTAAGGAGCACATTGCAGCTCCAGGTGAGGAGCTCACAAAGTCAAGGGACAACCACAGCCAACAGAAACAGACACGTACAGCTTTCACACACATTGTTGAGACCTGAGTAACTCCTGAAGCCAATGAACCAGGTCAGCAGGTGTAGGGTAAATTGCTATCCTATTAAAACTACATTGTCCACTGACTTAGGAAAATTAGGGCACAAAAATTAGGCTGTTTTCAGTGATACCCAAGACTCACCAGACTGTGAAATAAACTGTGGCTCAGGCTGGAAGTACAGTTTCAGGGAACAGGACGATAAATAGTGTAAGTGCAGAGCCCTCTTTCTATCTCATGCATGGCTGGCAGCAGAAATGGGAGTGCACAGTAAGAGAGAGATGCACAGAGGTAGCTCAGGAACGCAGATCTGCTGTGCCCTTTGACAGTGACGTGTATCCTCATGCATACAACATCCTTTGAAATCTGGCACTCCAATAGAGTGCCAACTGCATTCCTTCAAATATGTTCCTGACTTGTATCAACTGCAAGTGAATAAACATTGAGCTAGTTCCTTCAAGTATATTTTCACTCCCTGTAGTACAGCAGTAGAGTTCCAGGTATGAAAGAACAGGAAAAACATGCTCAGCAGTAACGGATATCCTTACAGAGTCTGTGGGTATTGCAAAAAAAAAAAACAAAACAAAAAAAACAGTACTCAAGTCTAATAGCTAGAGTTGCAGTAATTGTATTAGCCCTGGCCTTGAACGTATCTTTTGTGGAAAGAGTACTGAATACAGGCTAAGTGCGTTTTGGTCTTTAGTGTCTACATAAAGGCATCTAGGCACTTAGAGATTTAGTGGAATTTTTCACATTATTGGCTGGCTCTGAATCAAATCAATGACATTTAAACATTTCCGTGCTACAAAGAAAAGGTGGTTATCTTGGTTTTTAAGCACTTAAATACATTTGCAAGCCTGATCTTTAATATTTTTAATATTATTTTGTGCAGAGGCAGTTGGGCACTGACATTTCTATTCCCTGGTATGTTCCAATGCTTTCATAAAAGATTCAGAACAAAATCTCTACATTTTAAAATGTCCCCCAGCATGAATTTTCAGAGTAACTTCTATACATGACCATCAAAATATCTTGGTTTAGTACTGCTGTATTCAAGTTCTTTAGAGTTCTACTTTATTTTCGAACTTTAATATATGTAATAGACTAAAACAAGTACTTTCTAAAACAATTTTTAAATGAATGGAAAGCATAACTAAGTGATGCATTTGTATGCTGTTTACAACTGCATTTTTTAATGTAAATTAATCCTGCATATGCTATATGGAAGTATAAACAAATATACAGGTAAGTCATATGTAATTTCTGATAAAATATCATTTTAGATATATTTGCTGAAACACAAATGTAGCAAAGCAAGAAAAAAATTTAGATTACCTTTTTTTCAGTGGAAGGAGTAATAAGCAGTGAGAAAGGCTGGCAAATTTGGTCATTGTATTTGTTTCTTCACTTTAGAAAATCATCGAAGATTGTGTATCTTTTTATTTTTGCTTTTGTAAAGACTGACAGATTTACTCTTTGCACCCACATTGGAAATTGCCCATAGCCCAAAGCAAGGCAGCATGGCTGTCCATATTATTTCCTGTTTTATGCAGCCGTGCTTCAAGAATATTGAACAATATGTAAAACTTTTACGTTCTCTAAATCCAAAGGGAATTATTTGAACCTCATAGGAGAACTGTGCAGAAGAAGGCAATGTTTTGCTCCAAGCAATGTGAACTAAGAAAGAATATATAAAAACAGCCTGAGACCAATAAATCTGTAACTGCAAATCCACTGTGGCTGTAAATGGTTTCCCTTTAATAATGAAATACCACACTGGCAAAAATAAATATATAACTTAGGCTACCCAACCATTACTGGACTACAAAATAACAAGACTTTAAAACAGAGAGTCCTTTCATTCTCTAGAGTGCTCTGTGGTTGTGTTTCAAGTTTTCTTCTGCAACTATGAGGGCTAAAATCTTACTTGAAAAAGTGTGGAAACTGAGACTGTCACACAGCCACTTGTTCTGGGGCTCTAAGTGAAACTCCAGATAGTCCGAAACTGGCAGTCATACCACAGTTGGCAGCATTACCAATGACCAAATTTCTCTTTATAAAACAAAGCACACATTGGCACTGAAGCTAAATTTCTCGGTTTGAGGAAAGAAAGAAAAACATTTATTCAATAAAGGAAAACTTATTTGCTGGTAGGGAGGAAAAGAGAAGTTTTTTTCATTGTACACATAGAGGAATAATCTTTTGCTGCAAAGATTTTAAAATTCAAGTGATTCCTTTTTAAAGAAAAAAAATGTTTCCATAGACAAGAGTGGTAGAATCTCTTTTCTGCAGCTCAGATACTCCAAGTCAGAAGCTACAACTCAACTTGGCCAGAGCTTTCCTTTCAGTGATTTTTTTCATCTGCTCCCCTTCTATTCCTGTTATTTCTTCCTGTTCATGCTGCTGCTCGTCCTACCAAGTTTGATCTAGCAAATGCTGGCTGCCTTTGCTGTTGACGTTCGGGGCTCTCTTAGGGGGTCACGGTTCTCTCGAAGCTGCCTTAGGACTCTCTGAGGTACGATTCAAGTTTCTTGACTCGGTGTAAGACAGCTGTGGTCCTTTCTCTTCCTTTCCCTCCCATCCCCTTGCATGAGGCTGGGGAGCCTGTTCCACTCTGGTACCTGTGGTATGTGTAGCTACTGCAGAGCTGCAACACTTTTTGCTCTTTCTGTCCTCATTGAGTTGCAGGTAGGTACCACAGTCAGCAGCAGCAGCAGTGCTTTGAGGACTCTAACTCAGTGGTATGAATTGAGTGAACAGCACTGAACCAAATCAACACTCTCCTAGGCACTCAGTTTCTCTGGGTCTCAAAAAACATGGAAGGCATCCTGTTCTCAAGCCTCTTAGATTTTGCTAAGGAAGTTTCATTTCAGCCAATAAAGTAATATTCCTTTCTGTATCATTCTTTAGAATGAACATTTCAGGTTGAGTTTTGGCAGCGCAGTAGGTCTAAGGTTAGAGCTTCTCTTCCCACATCAGAAACATCACTAACCTGGGATGAATTCATTCTCCAAGTTCAGATTTACCTTCTTGGCTGAAGGCTTTCTGCTGCAGTGGTTACTGTTTTCTGGGCCATTCTAACTTCATGTCCTACGTTGGCCCAAAACGAACACAAGAACAGAATGCTGGCTCTGACTCCCTGCCATATGCTCTGATCCCCTTGGCAGAAGTGTCATTGTGTGGCCCGTCTCTGCTCTTAGTCAAATTGGTATTACTGTGAGATCCTTTCCAATGATGGAGAAAAGACAGCCTTGCGAAGGAGAACTTGCAGATTTGCATCTCTTAGAGAAGCAAATACCTAAGTTTGTCCAGGTGAAGGGCCAGAAATTCATTGTCTACCATCAGATTTCTAATGAGCACCAGCTTCTGCCACCTGCAATAGGCAGAGGATGTGTCATAGCCTTAAGAGGTAGAAATGTAATTTCTTTAACTAAACAAAGGTTGTTCTATACACAAGGCTGATCTGCTACTGTTTTCCTCATCACATGAATAAAACAGCACTGCTGTTGGAAGCACTGGCTTAGCTCCTGGGAGTTCCTGCATGTGAAACTGTTCCAAAACTTCCCCTTACAGTGAGCAACAGTAATGAAAAAAAAAATCTTAATTACTACAGTAAGTAGGGTTGACTATTTAATGAATCAGGCTGTTTGTGAGGTCAGTTTTTCCTCTTAATTTTCCTGACAAGCAACAGAGAGGGAGATGAGCAAACATACTGCACCGTGTTCTCATTGGGCTTGAAGTTTTGTGATTGATTGTCATCAGCTGCATAAAATCATTAAGGCGCAGAGCACGAGAGCACTGCAAGACCATGTTTTGATATCTGTTAACTCCAGAGCTCTGACTGGGACTCTTCGGCATCCTCCAGAGAAACGGCTGTGAGGAGGAGGGACACCACAGTTTCCCAGTTGGACCTGAGGAGAAGACACTGTTCCTACCCTGGCTCCTTAGAGAACCCAGGTGGGAGCCTGCTCTGAGGACTTTGTTCTCACCACACGGCACAGCAAGTCGGCGTTGCAGGGACCTCTGCAGAAGAATAAAAAACCTTTCCTTTGGTAAGGGACCAGACTCAGTTAAAGTGAGGTGCAACTTTTCACATTTAAAAATAAGATGTCTGGTTTACATTTAAAGAAAATCTCCACACCCTCAGCCCTAACTCAGTGGTATGAATTGAGCAAGTTTTGGTACAGAAGGAGAGTAGTCCATCCCCGCTGGGAGGTCTCCTCCAGAAAGCACCTCCTGCCCTGGATGGAGCGGGTGCTCCTGTCACTGCAGTAACCATGCAGCCAGGTGGAACGCTTTTCAAAACAGTGCCTCATGCTGGGACATGGGAGAGGCTTACGACGGAGGTGGGTGTGTTTTGCCCCTCTGTGTTCACTGGACAGCATGTCACCGCTGGTTGAAGACTCTGTGCCCGGGGGTTTGGACCCCCGTCAGTCAAAGCTGCTGCCTTAACCTTGCGGGGCTAGACTCAATTAGACAGCAGAGCCCTTTCTAAACGATGCCATGAAGTGTGGTATCTGCTCCAGAGCTGTTCAGAGGGGCAGTGGGGGTAATAGCAGGCCCGGAGCCTGTCCCTCACGGGGCACATTGCTCGGGTCACGTCCTCGCCCTGTGCCGGTGTCCCCTCAGGGATGGCAGCTCTCAGGGAGGCACGTCCTCTGCCAGCTGTGTTGTTCCCCAAGGCCACTTCAAAGGACACAGAGAGGAGGCAGGTGGGGGATCTTGCGGCCCGCTTTGCCCCCCCATCCCCGGCTGCATTATCCCCCACTACCCAGGCCCCTTCGCTGTTACTGAATGTCCCCTTTACGAGTACCCCCAGCACAGCATGAAAGGCGGTGATGTATAGCCTATTCTAAAGAAAGTTTTGCCTCTGTTCAGAAACTTTCCTGACCTCTTGGCCGAAGAAGAACAAAATAACGTATTAACAAAAACACGGTCGGCTGCCAAAGAAAAGGAGTTCCTGTAAGGACTGAAACAATAAATCTCCTCCGTGCTGAACTCCCAGAGGGAGTATGCTATGTTTCCTCCTGTTCTTTATCAAAGTCCCCAAAATAAGCAGGAATGGGCAGTGACTAGGCACAGTCTCCACACACCTTTTTCCATGGAGTAATTAAGGCCTGCCGCAGAGCGAGAGAGCACTCCCTGCCCAGCCGTGCAAGGGAGAGCTGCCCGCACTGCCACCACCACCACACCACCACTGCCACCACCAAGCATGAAGCTCCTGGGGACTGCCTTCT
Organism: Anseranas semipalmata; assembly: GCA_013399115.1. Taxonomy (NCBI): domain Eukaryota; kingdom Metazoa; phylum Chordata; class Aves; order Anseriformes; family Anseranatidae; genus Anseranas; species Anseranas semipalmata. Next base: position 279,534 of record VXAA01006963.1, read on the forward strand.
TTCTCCTAGCTGCACTCTGCGTTTGCACCTTGGGACGTAAGTTTTTTGGCTGTTTTCGGCTCAGCTTGTCACATCTGCAGGGTGTTTTGCGAGCAAAAGCTTAGCTGTCAGTAGCTGGGTGGTTTTGTTTTTTTTCTTTTTGTTCTGTTTTGTTTTGTTTTGCAGTGCAGTGATTGAAAGACTGTGTGTTGGAAGAGGAGAAGGTACTAGCTGGTAGCTGAGTTATGTGTGTTCTGGGAAAAACTTTCCTGACATTGTGCTTTTTGTGATAGCTCTCTTTCTGGGCATCATGAAGCTCCTCAATCTAACAGGAGTTAAAAGCACTATGTTTACAAAGGTTTTCTGTTCTTGTTTTGTCTTTGTTGAACTAAAGCATCTGTTGGAGAGAGGGCTTTAAGGGGAAATTGAAATGTCTGTCAGGTTTTGCGAACACTGCTTTTACAGATCAGACCTATCCTGATGGATTTCCCTGTCTGTGTGCAAGCAGTAAGTTTGGCTGGGGGTCTCTCTCAGAAATGAGCTGGGTTTGCCCCCCAAGATGTGGGGACTTAAGGCATTTATCAAGTGCCAGATAATGGGGGATGCGAGCCTGGGGGCAGTATCGGTTACTGAGTGCAGTATCTTTTTAAAGTGACTCTGAGATTCACAGATTTAATCAAGCTTCACTGTGTTCACATGGTCATTGAACTGCTGTTTTCATTATTCATCAGCCTGGAAGATCGTGCTTTTAAAGGGGAATTAGCTAGAAAATCCTGAAGGGGTGAGGAAAACTGTAATAAGGACCACAGTCTGTCATCACCTTTGTCAAAAGATACATTTGAAGTCAAATCTGGTTTTTATCTGTGCTTTAATTTGCTGGCCCTCTGGTGTGCCCACTCATAACCAGAGCTTCTATAAATGCCTATAGATTGCCTGTAAATGATTTTATGAGTCAGAAGTAAAAAAATGATAATACCAGGTTAACCGATCAGTTAATGAACTTTTGCTCAGATTATGTGGTAAAATCTAGACATGTCTTTTGTGGTGTAGCTTATGTTCCTGCCTGGGCTCACTGCTTTTTGAAAAAAATCAATACGGGAGATTAAAAATAGCATTGTGCCAGAGAAAGAACTGCTTTTAAAACTATGCTAAGTAAGTACAAGCCCCGAAAGTCTGTGTTGAGGTACTATTTTTTCTCTGTCTGCTACTCCTAGTAAAAATAGCCTTCCTGTCATTGTTGAACCTTTAATTTCACAACTTCTGAAAAGCAAAGTGGAGTTGGATCAAAAGGAGCATATTTAACACGAGAGTCCATAGAGCTTATCAGAAGGCAGCACGCAAGGGTGGGAGGAATTCTGTCAGTTTTATACTACCCTTTCTTTAAAAAGGATTTTCCCTCCTCTGTGATATGAACGGGGCAGAACTGATGACAGTGAATAAGCAATTTTCATATAGGATACATTTGCTCTGAACAATTTTGGTTCTGTAGAGGTATTTTTGAAAATGTTTTATTGAACAGTAAACATGATAGTGAAATTCTGTTGGTAAATTCACATTAGGAAATGAAGAATACATGCTTGGATTACGTGTCTCTGTCTACATTGCCCAAGTAAAAGAACATAAGCTGGTCAAGTTTCCTTCTTTCTTCTGTGACAGCTCTAAAAATGAGTAATGAAAAGCAGGTTACTTGGACTTTTCCCATACATCACCTGTTAAAGCACAAGCAGTTTTACTGTCTGATCTGTGAGGCTGGGCCAAAGTCTTCGGATTTCCACTATTTGTGATGGCTGAAATATTCTGTATATCTGGGCTGTAACAGCAGGATCTGATCATCTGAAGATCGTAAGGAGGCTGATACCAGCCTCCTGCGTGTTCAGCCTCCCTGTTTTGAGCACTGGAGACAGCAGCAAGGCACTTCTCCAGTTGCTTAGAAACACCTTTAGTATTTTAATATTATGCTCAGTAAAATACAGGGAAGGTCAAATCACACCCCAGCATTTTAATACTCCCTCCCCCAGGTTTTGGGGTAGTTTGTCTCTGTTTTCAAAGTTTACCAAGACAAGTAATATATAGATTTGCAGCCTTTTCATGTAATACTCGCAAGCTGCCTGTCTTTGCATCTTTTGCAAACCATGCAGAAGGGTTTTTCCATCATGTTTAGTAAAGACTGTGCCAAGTTTCCTGCAAGGCTTCCAAATTTTATGCCTTGCCTTCAGCCTGTATGCGGGTGATGCTTTCTTGGTAATTTTCTAACTCATATTGGGACCTTGCATCCTCAGAGTCCCTACTTTTTGGTGGGATCTACCCTCTGCCAGCAAATTACTGGAGGCTGTTTTTTGTATAGATGTGGAGGCTGATGGCCTCCTGATGACCTGTCTCCGCTCTGCAGGCTTTTCTCCACTCTTTAATAGCTAAATGATGTGCTGAAAGTGGGGATTCCTTCATGCTCATCTCAAGGTGCTCGGTTCCAGCATATTGCCCTCTGTCCCACCCTGCTCCAAAATGCATCTCAAATTGAAATGCTTTCCAGGTTGGTTCGGAGCATTTCCAGCTTTAAACAACAGACGTCACTGGAATGGGTCTTTATTGCCAAAGGACAGTGATCCCACATAAGTGCTAGTCTCCCTTTGTGATGTGTCTGTAGCACACCACAGCTTCCTTCCAGCCTGGGCACCCAGGTTTCTCTTCTACAGAAATGACAGCAGAAAAGAGGGGGCTTGTGCTCCTCCTAGCATCAGTCTGGATGCGTTCAGGTTATGCACGCTGTATCGTACCATCTGGCGTTGCAGATGCACTGTGGGTGAGTCTATTAATGTCTGATTAGTGACCCCTGTTGACAGCAAGCAGTACCTTTCACTGTCTTCAAAACTGATGGCGCCACAAAATAAAACAAGGGTGCTTTTCACTTTGGCAAGGTGGGAGCAAAAAAAAAGAGGAGATGGATAGTCTTTCCCTCTTCTACCTCCTGTGCTCTTAGCTCACAAGTCTTCAACTCCTTTAGAAAAAAAATTAAAATTAAGTACTAACTTAACCATTCTGAGCAGTTAAAACTTCTGAGCGTGGTCTCCCCTCACTCCGGATTATTATTCATGGCTGTGCTCTTACGAGAGGCCAGCAATGCACAGGCTCTCACAGTCGGATCACTCTCATCTCTGAAAATTTGAGAAATGTGAATAGGGTTTAGACAACCAGCTGCCTTTTCATGCTTTTAGCTTGCTTGAGCCCAAACTTTGAATGCCTTGAGAGTTTGCCTGTTGTGAAAAAAATGTCTTTTGGATGTTTTCATCACTCCTAGGATTTTGCAAGACTGGCCTTCTCAGAAATCAAATTGTAATGCTGGAGCTTCTTGTAGCCTTTAATTGAGTTTTTGTTCCTGTACAGACTTTTTCCTTTCCTTTTTTTTTTTTTCTTCTCTCCTCCCTGCTGTCACATTAATTTCATTTATTTGAGTTGTCTCATGTTGGGCCAATTTTGCCTAATGGCTTTTAAAGGTGTATTTACTACAGGACAAAAGAAAACCATTTGTTCTAGCCCCAAACCTGAATGCAAGTTTACTGCATTTACTGAGGATAGGAGCAGATGGCTTAATACCTGCTTGAGAACGAGATGATGATTTGCAGCCAAAATAAATAGAAACTGAATTTGAAGGGCATGTTGCCCACAGCCTTCAGCTCCAAACCTGAGGATGCATAATGTGGTATAACAGACCCAACAAATGGTTGTCTCATCTTCTGAAAATTTCCCAGAATATTTTCTTTTTTATTTATCTGTTTCTTTCACCTGGATTAAAACTAAGATTTCTTATTAATCTTCAGTCCTTTACAAATTAGGAAGAAAAGATCCACTGAGGCTTGTGTTTTGTTCTGTTTGTTGTTGTTGTTGTTGTTGTTGTTGTTGTTGTTTTTTAATAGGAAAGGACCTTGATTTTGGTCTCCAGTTGTTTATATATCTATCAGATTCCTGTGTGAAAAGCCTGCAAAAATACAAAATGAAAAATAATCTTTAAGAAACTCTCAACCTGAGGAAGAAAGCATTTTTGACTGGTACCCTTCGGTAGCCAGGCTACCATGCCAGGCCAAAGATGAGTCAAGCCCCACAGCACAACCACGTGGGGAAGGCATCATCACTTGGTTCCTCACGAGGGGGGTCTTGTATGTCTGTATTTTCTACTGAGGCAAACTCAAGAAAGACCCTTTAATGGTTTTATTTGGCAATTTTTTTGATGGAGAGAGTGTGTTGGATTTGTGTGTGTGTAGCAGCTGTTATTTCCAAATACATGTCAGGAATTACAGACCTGGCTCCACTAGAAGATAAACATTTACTTTTGGGTTCATCTAGAGCTCTAAAAATAGGTGTCCCAGATTTAAACAGAGGAGTCAATACCCGGACTCGCACCATGCCCTACCATGCAAACCGCTGTCATTGTCCCAGCACGGTGTTGATACCTTGGCATTTGTCTTGCCAAAGTGGGCCCTTGGATGCCCTACCACCAGCACGCTGCATCAGATGGACCTACCTGCGAGAGGAAAAGTGGTTTGACAAAATTTCATCTGATGCAAATAACAGGGAAGGGATTTTCTAACTGCTTTTAAGCAGACAGTGGATGCTTGCCTGACTTTGGTACAGGTGAAAATCCTGGCCTATTCATCAACAGAGTATTTTTACAACTTTTAATCTCTTTTTCCAGTGGCACTACGTGCACCTGGGTGTTAGCTTCACATTGTAGATAGCAACGCGTCTCAGGTTGCTGAAACCACAGAGCTGGTGGCACATGGTTGTGTATCACATTTATCTGCTGCAACCTTTCCGCCTTGTCTTATCTCTCTAGTGAAATTACATGTTTTGCCAGGATGGGAGCACTACCCCAGCCTTGCTGTCTGAAGATTTCTACAAGATATATAATCATTTCAAAAAGCACATTCAGTTTGTCTTAATGCCTTGAGTTCTCAGGGTCGTACTTGGTTTGAGGAATGGCAGTGTAATCAAAACTTTAGGGTTAAATTAATTAAATCCCTAATTATATTAATGAGGTGTTTATGCTTCCTGTAGATTTCTTCTTTCATAATCTTTAGCAGGAGATTAATATCATATTTGGGCTTGATAGGTTTGGTCACTAAGGCAACAACTGATAAGAAAGGCAAAAAGTTTGGATTTTAGTTAGTCTGAGGAAAACAGTGCCAGCTTATTTACTAACCTTCCTGGCCAAGAATTTGCATTATTTTCCTCTATAAAATACACAACTTTTTTTTTTGTTGTTGAGGCATGTTTTCATTGCATGACAATTATTTGCAGTGACCAGTGTAATTTTTGACTAGCTTTCCCACTTCTTCACATGCTCATCATTGAGTCTAGGCTTTTATTTGAAATACAGTGTTGATAACCTTCTAAATGTTAATATGCAAGCTGTTATTTATCCCAGTGTGAGGACACTCTGAAGTCATCTTTCTTTGATAGATGAATTACCCCTCCTCATCTCAGCATGCATTATATATCACACCAATATAGATGAGGTAAATATCAGTGTTTGTGAACTTATTCAGAGGCTGTGGAAGCAAAAATACCACCAAGCATTGCTAGATGAAATGGCAAAAAAGTTGAGGACTGCTCCAGCAAGAAATGAGAAATTCAAGTGTTTTCACCCCACATTGTAAGCTGTGTCACATCCGGGAGCGAGGGGTGGTATTTTGGGCATGATTCATGACTAATGCTTCCACCGCCATTCAGGGTCCCCAGAAGACAAAATCCTGCCTCAGAATCACAGACTTTCTGAAACTCCCACCCAGCTATCCCAAACTCATCTCACCTTGACTGCTACAGACACTCATAAAGGCAGATGCCTGTGGTACAAGGAAGGAAATATTTGGGGCCAGCATGCAACTTAGTAATAGTTACTCATTTATGCACCGGACTGTTGAAATTTCTTTCCGGAAAATACTGAATTCTTTGAATTACAGAGCTTTTTGGACATTCTGCAGAATTAAACTCTACTTTGCCAAAAAACACAGAGGTCTTGGAAATTACAGATGTTCAGCACTGCAAGGCTGGCTGCCCAGAAGGGCTGTTAAAGTAGAGCAGCTTTAGGTTCTCTTTAGGAAGTTTTTTCTTACAAGAGCAAGTTTTTACAGTATATTAATGTCTTTGCTGTGGTTCAGAAGGCAGCAAATGTATTTACCAAACTGTGGGCTTCACTTGGAACAACTCACTAGTGTAGCCTTCAGCATATAACAAGAGGAAGAACTTATAGAAGATGAATGCCAAATAACCCTATACGTGAGATGTGCCGATGACAGAAAGGGCAATGCACAGCACAGGTATTAGAGGTGAAAGCTGCCCAGTGCAAGACTGGTTTTCTTTGTTGTTCTCGGTGCTCTGGTTCTAGTGGATTCGGAGGGATCCATGATTTCCCTTCGCATGCTGCTCCCTGTGCTAATGGAGTCACGTGGCCAGTGCATCCCAGTGCTGCTGGCATTAAGTGAGCTAGTGCACTCCTGTGAGACTGCTCCAATCCCCATTTTGGGCTTTCCCTTCGGGACATTCAGTACCATCCAGCTTGTGTACTTGGCACTGTGGAAAAGGTGAGGAGGGACTCGACTGGGCGTGGAATTATGTTAGCGATAGAAGCAATTTACCGTGTTTCCGCAGGAGTTTTCTGGCAGGAATGGGTTTTCTGATGCTCCGGATGCTTTCGGATCTTTGTCAGGAGCGCAGTGGCATGGGCGGGCGCGGCTGCAATGAGTGCAGGGGCTGGGCCCGGATGTGCTAAAAATGAATACATCGCAGCACACGCTGCAGTGGCCCTTTCCTGAATTATACAGTTAGCCACGCTGCTGGAGATATGCGTCTGGATCGCCAACACAGGGCTAAGAAAACGCACGGCGGCATAGCTGTGGTTTTACTAATGGCTGCAGCGCCGGCGCATCAGGAAGGAGGGCTGCCCGCTGCCCTGGGCTCAGCTCCCCCTCGCGCTCTCTCACATCTGCCCTGCCCAAGCAGGCCTTTTCCTGGGAAGCAAAAACAGGCTTGCAAATAGCATGGTAAGGAAAAAGCACTGCGAGCATTGCCCAGAGGACCGTGTGGTTTGCTCCCCACTCTCTGGGCGGGGGTGGCTCGCACCGGCGCTCCTGCTCCTTCCTGCGCAGGGGAAGGGGCTCTCCTTTTATCCTTTTTCCTTCTCTGCTCAGCGACGCACGACATGTGAAAAGCTCTTTCGTACATAAAACTACACCCATTAAAGACATTTTAAAATTGATTTAGCATGACTAATGCAAGGGGGGTGGCGGTTTGTTTTTCATCCTATAACATAACCCTTTGTAACTCCTACCTTTTATCTTACACATGGACAGGCAAATATATCGCCATCAAAGGGTGACAATCTGGTGGTTTAAATAGCTTTAAAGAGTTTAATTAAAACCTACTAAATAGGTTTAGCAGGTTTAAATAAAGAGAAGCACGGAGCTTGGAGCCTTTGTCCAAGGCAGGCTGGTGTGCTGATGAGCATGCTGAGCACAGTTATTATCTTACGGAGTGCAAGCAATGTGCTCATCCCTCTTTAGCACACAATAATGAAGATATCCACCAGGTTTCACACAGGAGCAGAAGTGCACTGAGGAAGATTGCAGTGCTTGGTCAGGAGTTTGCATTTCTTGTGAGTCTATAAATGGAACAGTGAAACTGGCCCATATTTTGGTGGCCACACATGCCGGGAGGTGAAGCATGATGTGCTTGGCTTGTTGCAGATGCTGGGTAAAACACGGGGGCACTCACCCTACCCTTTCCACTATTGTTTTCTTTGAGAGGGAACCCTTTGACAACCTGCAGCCACGTTAGCCAAGGCCAGTCCTCATCAGATGCTTTTCTGGTGGGGTGACTGTGTGTGCAGGAACTGTGTGCTGGGTGCTTTGAGAAAGCTTTGTGGAAACTGTGCTGTTTGCTTGGGTAATTAATCACAGAATGGTTGGGGATGGAAGGGACCTTACAGATCACCTAGTCCAACCCCCCTGCCATGGGCAGGGATGCCCCCCATAGACCAGGTTGCCCAAAGCCCCATCCAACCTGGCCTTGAACACCTCCAGGGACAGGGCATCCACAGCTTCTCCGGGCAGCCTGTTCAGTGCCTCACCACCCTCGTGGTGCGGATCCCTGCCACCACGGCGTCGCTGGTGCTTGGTGCTGGGTCGCGCTGGCTGCGGTCGGGTGAGCAGAGGAGCACCGGGGCAGCGCTGGCTCCACATTTTCATTTCCTGCCTTCATCCTGTTCCCAGTGGGAGAAATTGCAGCGGCTCCCTCCCTTTCCTTCCTCTCCTCTGCTCTTGCTGCCGGCTGCCTCCAGCCTGCGATACCAGCCTGCAGGCCGGCGTCAGGAGCTCCAGTGGAGGAGTACAAGGCTGAACCTAAATGTAAGAGCTCAACGTGTTGGATGTGTCCCACGTGCCTCCAGCTTGCTGCTGAAGAGAGGTGTGAGTGAAAGGGGGGAGGTCTCCCACTCCCCAGGCAGTGGGGAGTCACAGAGCTGAAGCTGGTTGCATCGGGCAGCAGAGAACGGGGCCTCCCTCCCTGCCTTATGGTTTTCAGCACTGCCTGTAGCATCTGCCTTCACCTCACAGGGGTACCCCTCAAATGTGACTGGTGTAGCTTTGCTCAGGGTCCACAAAATCCTGACAGTCGCTGTGGTAGGATGCTCGTGACAGAATGTGGCTTGTATCGCAGCACGCTGCGTTACGAGCATTTGCAAAAGTGCAAAGGCATTGTGAGACTGTGCTGGAAAAACACTTTGCAGTCCTGACTTGTGACAATATTGCAGCGTTGGTGATCCAGCATGGGGCCGTCATTAGGGACACGGCTTTCCCTTCACCAAGTGCTGTTGTGATGTGGGTAGTCGTGTGCAGGTGCCTTTACAAGCACATCCAAACGCACATGTGAGGTGTGTCCTGCATCGTATATTGCTTTAACACACCGAAGAAATACAAATACATGAAAGTAGTGTATTTTTCTCTGGGTTTGCTTCAACTTCATGAAATTTGCAAATGGTTTTGTTAATTGAACACCTTCACTGCACGCTGTTATCAGCTCCAGCCATCCACTGGATTACATCAGAACCTGAATTCCAATGTAGAAAATAGCTGATATGGCCATAGAGGAAAGATTTAAAATATGAGTCCTGAAGGGCTATATATACTAGAAAGAGAATTAGCTATATCTAATTAATTCTTTTAAAACACCATTTCCACAGGTTCACAATTTCTGTGTGTTTTTAATATATATATTTTTAATTCTAGAATGTTTAAATTATAGATTTTCTTATTCTTGATTCTAGAGGTATTGAATCGGAATAACAAAATTGATGATTTCAAACAATACTGTTAAAATTGCACCTAAATCTCTTCCAATGGAAGGTTTTGAAGCACCTATGCTTCTTCTAAGATTTCTGCAGTTTTGCTTGCTGTATTTTTTTTTTTTTTTTGGCAATCTTCATAGTATGGATTAGCCATTTTTAGCCAACCAGCAACTAACCTATGACCACAATTCAACATTGTTGTTTGATTTTTAGGAAGTTTCATGTCATGATTTCCATCTTAACAAAATACTTCAGATGAAATTGGAAGTACTGCAGGGAGGACCGTTCTTAGGATTTATCCAAACAGTGTAGAAAAAATTCTCTGTCCTTAAAACCATGCCTGTCTTGAACCTGCAGTTTTCCTGGCAATGCATTTCTCTTGGTACTAGGTAGCTCTTATTTGTGCAATTAGAATTGGGGTAGTAGTAGTCCTGTAGAAGAGAAGAGCATACTATTATACCTCTCTTATTGATTGGAAAATGGGGCACAGGGAGTGTCTGTGTGGCAAATGCATAGAAAAACACAAGCTGATTTGAATGTGGCAGATTAAGTAGCAGAAGCTCCATCTAAATTAATTAAACTGCATTGTTCTACATAGACATACCAGGGAAGCTGGAATCTCTGCTTTGCAGTCATAGCCATTTGTCTTGCGATGATACACCCAGGAGAGCTGTAAACCACCAAGCTCACACACAGTTATGGTAGCACCGTAGTGCAGCGCGGGCTCCACAGTTGCACAAGAAGTTGGGTAGGTCCTTGGAGAGCTGGCTGGCGCTGTGTCGTTGCAAAAGAGCCACAAGCATCAGGGGCAGCTACTTTAAAGATACTGTCTGCACATGAGAGTGATGTTTGTGCAATGGATGGTTGACAGAAGATGAACTACTCATCTAGGAAAGCATTTTTTAATTTGGAGGATGTTAAACAAAATTTTGTTAAGAAAGAAGAAAGAAATTTATCTCAAGATTTAGGGTAGAGGGCAGTGAAGCAGGAAAGAGAGATGGATAGGAGTGAAAGCAGAAATAAGAAGTGCAAGAACTACACCAGGCCTGGGGAAAGATCAGGTAAGAGAATAAAGAGATGAAGCAGCAATAAAGGAAAATGAAAGAGAAATGCAATAGACAGCAGAGCTCCGAGGTAAGAGTAAGCAGGTTGTGTACATTGTCAGGCAGCAGCAATTTATGGGTAACCCTGAGAATATCAGGCCCAGCTCTTTTTACAAGGACAGCTGTGCCTTTCTGCAGAAGGGACAACACGTCGGATGAGGCGGGCAGCCTGCCCGCGGGCGCTGCTGGAGCAGCTGTCACAGGGGGCTGTACGGTGGTGGTGGGACTGGCAGCATCATCGTTTGGTATCCGTGGAAAAAGACCACAGTTTATTTCTGCTGATGTGGAAAGACAGAAAGCAAGAAAGCAACCTGGACTTTTCTGTGTCTTGCAAACAATTGTAAAAGGCCTGGGGTCACACAAACAAATATAATATGGGAAACACCACCTGCAGATTGTGCTGTATAGCCTTGAAGTGGGGAAATAACATATACAGCATCGAAAAACCTGGAATGTTTCTAGTCCAAAATTCCCTTGTTTTTTACCTCTAGTTTCATTCTCAGCAGGTGTAATGAGAAGCTTATTCCTTTGTTTTTGTTGCAGCCCCTCAACTACATGAGTGCTGCTATCATGCCTTCCATTAATCTTTTCCTCTCTAGGCTAAACAAATGCAATTCTCGTAATCCTTCCTGAGAGGTCTTTTTTTTTTCTAGACCCCTGATGATTTTTATGGTCCTCTGTAATACCTCCCCCCCTCAGGCATTCACACTCTCCTCAACATGCTCCCCAAGCTGGATGGGGTGCTCCAGCTGTGGCCTCGCCAGGGCTCATCTGCATGGAGGGGTTTCAATATCAACATATCCTCCTGTCTGCCTAGTGCAAGGTCAAGTTAAAAAATGTTAAAAAGTTAAAAGTCAAGTTAAAGACAGGCCATTTCACTAACTATTTCTGTAGTTATTAATGATTTTCCAATAAAAATCGTTTATTTCAAAATCAGATAGTGATACCAAAGTGGACAGCATCTGGTAATTCATGTAATGAATATAATCAAGACGTATTTTGAACAATCCGTCCATCTTTAAAAATGTTTACATTTTTCTTTGTTGGCATTCACTTCTGTATTAGCTTTTATGTGGTGTTTCAAGCTTACTTAGTGCTTTGTGCCCTATACTAGTCTGTGGCACATAAACAGAACTGCTGATGTAATATCATGCAGTCGTTTCTGCCTTTTTTTTTTCTGTCTTGATTATAGCAATAGCGGGCACCTAATTAACACAAGGTCAAAATCCACTTATCTTCGTCTTCCCAGTGTAAAGTTGAAAATAATGAGGTAGAGAGAGGGAAGAGGTGATGAGAGCTCCAGGCTCAGACCTCGGAGATCGAAGCCTACATCAAAAGCTGCAGTTTCAGGACAACTGTGGCTGTTGGTCAGTTCTGGCTGAACTCAGGGGCTCTGCTGGAATTTTTAAAGAAGGAAGGTTAGTTCAGTGTTTCAGTTGGATCATTCTTAAATCATGTCTGAAAACCAGATACAAATGAATTTCCTATTGTTTTAATTTTAGAACAAATGAACCATTTACATCCAAGCCAGAGAAGACAATAAAGGCACATCCTGTGAACTTGAAAGGAAAGGAAAGGAAAAAAAATATATTACAGTTTCTCTTTTCTTATTTTGGCCTCATGGTCAGGGGTCAAATGTTTATCGAGCTCTTCTTCATTCCTTCATATCTTTCCCTGCTACCCTTATTGTCTCACTGTCTCTGGGCCTTCCTGCCCAGACCTCTTATCTTCTTCCCACCCTCTTATCTTTCTTGCACTTCTGATTTCTTCTCGCCCTGCTATCTACTTTTAGGCATGTTTTTCCTTTTCTTTTTGGATCTCCCACCTGGCAGCGCCACCACTGCCATCCTTTATTCAGTCCAGCATCATGCCTTAGCACCTTCCAGCTCCACGTGTGTTCTCCAGGCACAAGGATGCTACATCACAGGTCACCCACGCTCTTTTGGCCAAGCTTGTTGCCAGGGAGGATGGCAAATAGAAGAGGGTTGTGTGAGGGAACCGTTGCCAAGTAGATTTTGGGTACTCCCACAGCAGAGTGGCTCTCTCATATCAAAGGAATTGCTGCCTCTAAATTTGCCCAGAACAGTGCAGTTGTAACTTTGGTTGGTTGTCCTTCATCTGAGACTGCAGTCAGTCTGACACGAGCAGAAAGCAAATCTTTTTCTCTCTCTCTTTTCATCTAGCAACAGCCTATAGTAGGTCAGAGTTCTGTTCTCGATCGCTTTTAATCTCTTGCTTTTATCCCCCCATCCCTCTTTAGTCACAACTTAACATTGCAAATAAGAGCATAATAAGCCACCAGCTGTATCGCTACTTTTAATCAACCAATTCCCCCAAGATCTTGGCTAGTTTTAAGCATTTTTGCATGTTGCTTTCAACTTGTTTTTAAAGTGTACTTAATTATCCATCATTTTAAGGCAACAATTAATTCATGAAACTCCACTTTATTCTACTCTGCTAATCCAATTTATCTTAGTTTATCTCTAGACTGTGATAAAATCAGCAACTCGTGATTCATAACAAAACTGTGACTTAATTTCTCATTTTTTTTTTTAGTTCTGAGGAAATCCCAGCCCATCAACATGGTTATTAACTGAAACATCTTTAAAGGATGAATAATGAAAATATTACAATGGGCTTTCTAAAAAGTCTTGTCGACTTAAGGAACAACTTAGGGAACGAGCTAATTGGCCAGCGAGTGCATTTAGCTGGTGTTACCAGGCACTGTAGTTACTGGGAGATGTTATAACAAACCATATGAAATGTAGACACTGTTGAAAAAACATTCTGTTTTAGAGCTATGGCCTTGTGACGTGGGGAATTACAGGAGCTTTGTCACCAGATCTTAACGAAAATGAAGAGATGGAAAAATGTTCAGTGTTTAGTGAGGCTCCCCAAGCAAGGCTGCTTTTAGGTCTGTTTGGGTAAAATTGTTTTCAAAGTGTTTCAAGTGTGGGTTATGAACCGTTGTTCTGGCTGGGTAACTGAACAGCAGGAAAGAACAGTATTTTAGATGTACTGTGCAAGGGGCTTAGCACAGACTGACTGCATTCATGTGCCCTGGGGAGCAGAGCTGGGGCAGGCCCATAGGGAACCAGTGGGTGAGGTCTTGGTAGCCGGTATAACTCCATTCTGCTGTACCCCTTTGGTGGTACGGTGACAAAATTTAATGTGGCTTTTGGTGAGAAGGGATAGAAATTTCATGCTGGGGCTGCAGGAGGTAATGAGGCTGGAGCGGAGGTGGGTAAGGCACCCTTTCAGAGATGAAGCCCATGAGGGGACAGGGATGTGCCCTGGCCAAACTGGGCCAGCACATGGTGCGACGAGACATCACGAAGGCAGCAGCATGCCTAGAAGACACCCAAGAGAGGAGGGTCACTGGGAAGAGACAACATCCCAGCTGAGACCCACCAGAAATAAGCAGGTGCCGAAAGGGCTGATGACACCATATGCTGCTTGAAGAGGAGATGTAAGGGCTCATCTGCCTAGACCTTAAAATGTGCCTTCAGAGCTACTGGAAGTGCATTATGTACTTTATTTCTCATGTTAGATCTGTGACTCTGGCAGGCCTCAGATGGAGCTCGTGAAATGTTAATCGGAGCGCAGCACTCTGAGCAAATGGAGCAAAGCTGACTGTTCTGCCCTGCAGCCAAAAAACAGAGAACACCAGCAGATATTGCCACGAATGGAGTTGCACAAGAACAGTGGCATGCCATCCTGACTGAGTGTTGCAATGTCTGTGGTACGGCATGCTAATGCAGCATGGCAGGATGTCATGCTCCGAACCTGACAGCACCGGGGGATTAGTCTGTGCCGTTCCTGCTTCTCCGTTCAGCAGCAGAGCTGAGCTCTTCCTCCCCAGATGCACCCTTCCAGGTCTCGCAGGGGTGTGCAATGCTTGTGAAGTGCCACTGGTTTTGACTCATTGTAGTTTTTTCACCCCCTTCATTAGCCCCTTCATTTCACCCCCTTAACTTTTTTTTTAGTAGAAAATATGGGCACCCCAGAAATAAGACTGAAAATCTTCTTATTTGAAACTAAAACTCTAGCTGGGTTGATCTGTTCTATAACAGTTGATGTTGTTATAATTTTTCTGCACAGCCAGGAGATCTAGAAACTGTTTTGCTTTTGTTTTGGTGTTTTTTCATTTGCTTTGTAATATTGGAGATTTTCATCTGCTAACTTGACTTAGGATATTTCAGACTGCCATCATTTATTGCAGTAAAATCCCTGGAGCTGGAGCACTGCCCTGAGGGCAATGTGGAAAGTCAGTCATTGCTCAACCTGGTGCTTCCTGAACCGACCCATGTTCTGTCAATTCTCCTTTTCCCCTCACATATAGGGATCACGGTGATGCTGAAAACCCCTTCTGAAGTGCTTGCACTAGCTAGGGAGCCGCTAACTACCTTTAACTGCTGACAGCAGCAACTCTTCTACTCTAGGACAAGAGTTTGGGCGCTCACTCTTGCAACCAGTTATTTTAGTTAATCCTCCACCCTGACGACTCAGAGCGGCTATGGTGGTACTCAAGGAGAAGAGGAGATAAAAACCTTCAGTTGCTCCAGATTTTTCCAAACCGGTCTTAAGAGATGCTAAGACCTGTTAGAAAACAACCTGCAGCCTAAGGGGAGAGGCCGTAGGAGATTATGCCCATTGGAGCAATGAGGGCAAAGCCAAGAGACTGAGGATACAGCTTGAACAGATTGCAAGCAGAGTTGTATGACGGGGTTGTTTCTGCTAACAGGCTTCTGAACTTGATTTTCTACAAAGGCCCTTGCTGCTGTCTGCCTTATATGCCTGTGTAATGCTAAATAGATCCAGTTGATGGCTAAACTAATGTGTTTCTTTCTGTGTTTGTTTCAGAAACTGAAATTCCAAACAGTACCGTCAGTGCAAGCGTTTCTGTATCAACATTAAAATCTGGTAAGAGTTCAAATTCACTGTTATCGGTGTTCTGAAGGTCCCATTGCCTTTCTAGCTTTCAGATTTTCAAACTACTGGGACAAATCAGACAGATTGTTTCATCTACGGTGATTGCAGAGCAGTGTATTTCCATGGGGCTCTTATGTAGGTCTGTTGAGAAGAAGAAAGGATTGAGTGATCTTAGTGAGGAGGGGGTTAGTTGGGGCAGACTGCATTTTTCTTTTTTTTTTTTTTTTTTCAGATAAAAAAGGTTTAAATTCTGTGAGTCCGTATGCTGTTAGGGAGTGGTTAAAATGTGATCAGACATTAACAAATGAACTAAAGATTCATAGTTCAAAAGGTTGTCAGAGAATAATTTGGGAAATAGCATCAGTTAGGGATATGGTGGCAGGGAGTAGTCAATTTGATGGGTATAGACCAATGAAAGAGGACATGGACTTTAAGAGTAAAGAACTAGACAACATATGTCTGTGTTGGGCCTCAGTTAAAAGGATATAGTATATGTGCGTAAAGCTGTCACTTGGTAACTTCTTGAAACTATTCATGTCAAGGTTGACATTTTGGGGCGAGGGGGTGGCATCAATGCCGTCAGTTTCAAAAGACTCTCTTTTGTGATTGTTTTAACTAGAACAATCATAAAGTGCTAAAACTATGAATTAACAGAGAAAAATCTGGTTCAGAAGGTGAAGTCTGTGATTCTGCCTTAACATCTTCAACTAACATATTAAATTCTCCTTATTCCATAGCTTTGTAGTTATGAAAGATCACTATTGACTATATTGCATTCATGTGGGCTAAATATCAACTCCTTTATTAGTTCAAATGTCAAAGATTGCTGCATTTAATGTGATGCATATGAGGAAGAAAACTTGGAAATGGGACTATGTTTTTTAATAACTAAACATACTAAAGAATCTGGTTTGGAGCTGATAGCACTGGGATAATAAAGATGGATACACTCAAAGTACTAGTAATGGAGGTGAATAAGATGCAGCCAGAGGAAGTATGAATGTTATATATACTACAACAACTAGTCCTTTTCAAATTGTGCTGCAGTTCTTTCATGATGCTAAGCTGTCTGTTCTAAAAACATTTAATAAAGGCCCGACACCTCATGGTGAATGAGCTCTTCAGACATTTCACTGAAATTTCTCTTACAGCTTTTTGTCACAGAGGAGAAAGCAGAAATGTTATTTATGCCTATGAGAAAAGCATCAGAAGCCCACTGTGAGATTAAAGCTCTTTGTGGGTGTGGAACAAGCTCCCACAGAGGTCCTTTCTTTGAGGCACCGCTATTCTAGGTGAACAGCCAGCAAACCAGCAGAGGAAGAAAGTATATGTGACAAGTTCTGGTGTGGACGTTGCATTTAGAAGTACTCCAGTCATATGAGGGAAATGATAGAATAGGAACAAATCATGACCTGCCATGGTTCCAATCTATGAAAAGTGCTCGAAGAGGTAGCATGACGTGGGTTGGGTTGTAGTCAGGGACTGAAATGAGCCCCTGTGGCTGACAGTAGTGCTGTCTGTTTATATTAAGTTACAGCTGGGCACCTTGCCACCACCTTCTTGATGTGTGTTCAGCTCTGCTCCCCTCTTCCCATACCAGCAGCAGCTGGTGAATCCCTGCTGGCCGAGGGTGCCCTCTCACCTCCACCTCCAAACCTCACCCCTCTGGAGGAGACACCTACCACGAGCCACCATACCAAGGGCACCAAGTTCACCCTGCAGATTGTCACATGCTAGAGAGTGTTATTCCTCTCATCCAGGACATCCTAAGCTTGGCTGTGCACCTCAGAGAAAGGCCTGCAGGCACCTCTGTGTACCTCCCAAAGAGCGTATGCCCTCCCGTAGGGGTTGGCTGGTGGGTGCCACTGCTGACTTTGTGGGCAACCTGCAGATTGCTCACAGGCCAAACCCTCCCTCTGATACAAACCAAGTGTGCTCTGAACCCTCTTGAAACACTCATGGGCACGAGAGGTATCCAAGGGCCAGACTCCAAAGAGAAATCAACTGCCTTTGGGAGAGATGGCAGCTAGAGGTATGTGATATTTATTTATATGTGATAAAATAAATCAATAAAAACACCTTTCTTGCAGCAGTGGAAGCTGTGATCACATCCATTTCACGAGCGACAACATCGCAGTCATCAGTACCAACGACCACTACAGTCACAACTACGAATGTGTCCATCACAAGCAGTAAGTGACAATTTCTTTGTGCTAATTGTTGAGGCTGTTCCAGCAGTCAATCAGGGGACTGAGCAGCAGTGCCTCTTGGCCTGGGAACTCACTTGCACATAGTCACTTCTTGGGTGAAGCTTTGAGAACCATCCAGCTCCAAGCCAGGTGTCATAACTGCATTATTACAGGTTTGTGTTCGTGGGTATATCCCACCTGAGGGATGCGGGAGTGGTTTCCCTGCAGAGAAGGGAGCCCTGTCCCTGTTCATCTTCAATTTAAATTCAGTATTTAAAACTAGACTGCAAGCAAAGCAGTAGGTATGCTTTGTGTGCATGCATATGAGTGTATACAAAACTGAGGAACTATTTTGAACGTCCTTCTTTTATTAGGCTCCACGCGTCCTTTGTCTGCAGCTACACAGAGAACAACAAAAGGTACAACAACGCAGTTGCCAGCAGAAGTGACCCCTACAGCAAGAAATGAAAGTAACAGCACAACAAGAGGTAAGTGATAGTTTCATGGAGCCATTTCTGATTCATCATATGCTACATTTCTGTAAAACAGTGTGGAGTAATAAAAGGAGATCAAAAAGAGTAGTTTGTGTGATGGATTTGGAGCTTTGGAGAGGCTCTTCATCCTGCCTACAGATTGCATATCTTAATGAATCTTTCCCCAGAATCTTACACACAGAATATTATACCTTTAATTTGTAGTGGAGATGATCTGAAACTATTACACTAGATTTGAATCTCCCTGTAATTGGGAGAGATGTGCTTGGAAGGGTTTTCATTTTTATTTTCTTCTTTTTTTTTTAATAAATATTTCAGCAAAAATAAATGATTCTATGTGATCAGAGTGGTGTCAGAACAGCCCCATTAGTTTTTTATTTTATATATATGTATTCAACGCTACAAATAATTATGTTCTGTATTATTATGAGTCACCATACTGAAAGCAGCGAGGTGGTACTAATTACCCTGCATCAATCTTCCCTATAAATCTTCAGAATAATGTGTGCGTTGGGCCAGTGCACCAGATCAGGTTCTAGAAAATAACAAAATAAAGAAATTCTGTGCATTCCGCAAGTAGTTGGAATAATTTAAGCAAGTACAATAACATCCAAAAGGAGCTCAGTAAAAATAACATGAAATTGAATCTCCCTTTTTTGTCTATGAACTGCACTGTAAATGTTTGCTCGAGTCTTTTGCTGAACCAGAGCTTTGAAATACTCCATTTTTTATATTTAAATGACTCAAACTAAATTTAAAAAGAAGTACTGCAGATATTTAACTCGGCAGTCAGTGGTACACAGACATTCTCCCAGTTGATGTTTAGAGCAGACTGAAGCATGTGACAAATGATTAAATCTTTGCTTCTCTTCCCAGGGTTGCCTGCTGGTGCCACTCTGGCCCAGGCAGTGCTCTGAACCCGTGCCCTGAAAAATCCCAGAGCAGGCCAAATTGCAACCCTCCTGAGCGGTGTGAGAAAGAGGGTTTTCGTGTGGGTGGAATAGGCCACCATGAAAATATGCATTTGTCTGGTGTACAAACTCTTCTCTGTTCCTCTCCTCTTCTCTTTCCATCAGCTAGCCTTCAGTCTCTAGTTGCTCAGGTTGTCATTTGTTTTAAAAACTCTCCATTTAAAAAAAAAAGAAACAACTTGCAATAAAAATAGTTGATAAATGAACCTAAAAGCAAGGCTTACTTGATTCTCACTCTCCTTAAGTAAACAGGAAAATTAAAGACACTGATTAAAATACCTCCCCAGTGCAGTGCAGAGAAGTTGCTCTCCCTGAAAAGAACACAGGTGTAGCAAGATTTTTGCTACTAAAATGGACAGAAAGTGAAAGTTGGCTATATCCTTTTTTGTTATTGTTTTTTTCCTTTTTTTTTTTCCTTTTACTATTATTTAGCAGTCAGCTTCTCTCCCTCTTTTTTGTTGGCCTTACAGAACTGAGGCAGGAATTGACTGTGCCTACATGAAATTTCAAAATTTCCTTTTACTACACCTGATTTCTAACAAAAAGCAGGCATCTCTGTTGTTCTATAATGCAGGCCATCACTTTCTCTACTTCAATCCTGGCTAAAAGCTTCAGCAAATGATCACATCCACACAGCAGAGATTTGACAAGGTTTCCTGTTCCCGCTGCAATTTCTGTGGCTGCTGTCACCTTCCATTACAGATTCAGAGAAAGCCCCTAGTGCTCCATACACTGTGAACTCGTGCACAGGAGTTTGTCTTTTTTTTTTTTCTTAAGTCTTCAGTATTTTTTCCTCTGCAGGCCATAAATACAACCTCCTCTCTTTCTTTCCATGCCCTCTTACCCTGTATATTATATAGGAAGCCAACAATTAGACTTGCCCCCTTAGTTTTCCTATTTATTAGTACAAGGGGTCGAATCCAATAGTTCACATTTAGTCAAGAGTGACCTCACTTGTGCAGTCCAGGCTCCAAACCAAGAATTTTAAGTGGTGTCACAGTACAGCAAGTCGCACCTGCATGCAGGATTTCACGTCCTGAGACATTTGGCTCTGTGAAAGAGAATATGAAATGAAAGGCAACTCAAGATTGTGTTCTTCCTTCCCTGGTTGTGGAGCAAGCATCTTGTGCAAGGTCAGCACTCAAGATATAAAATTACAAAGAGTGGGTTTTTGGCTGTTGTGTTTCTGATTTACCTCGTGCCACTCTCCTGGAGGATGATACATCACGGTGCAATGAAATATGAAATATTAAAAAGAGAGAAACGAAAAGAGTGGAAGAAACACTTTTTCTCTTTTTCATATCAAACTGCTGGTAATTAAGAAGGAAGCTTTACTTCAGTAAAACTGCTGAGGAGGGTTAGGCTAACAAAATGTTGCTCGGTTGTGCTCAGGTCACTGCCACGTGCTGCAGGTACGCTCCGTACTTCCAACACACCTAGCACGGTTGGCTGCAAAGACGTGCTCGGCAGGGAGAGGGAGGTTTCCATTGTTTTTGATGCACTGCAATTTTTCAAAGCTTTCATTAATGTAGTCATCAATGCAAGTGGTTTCTCAGGCTGCTGTTTTCAGGGGAGAGACCTATCTGTGAGTTTATGTTTAAGATGTAAGCTCTAGGGGAAGGTTTAGCCTTACACCTAGCAAAGTCCTTGCAACAGGGTTTTAATGTGGTTGATGTGCCCTGTAAAGGTGTATCCTGGGTTCATTGACTGGCTGAGTGATGCTTTTACACATGTACAGATGTCTGCACTCTGCACTGCACATCTGCCGCTCGTTTGAAGCGTCACATGATGTCAAAGCTCATTAGGCAGCAGCCTGCTGTAAGGAAAATTTAGAGTACTGTTGGGAAATGCGGAAATGCACGTGGATTATATGTAGGTTAAGTAGAAAATCCTGCTAAGATCAAGTGAGGATGCACGTTTAATTTCAGCTGGTTAAAGAAAATGAAGGGTTCTGGGAGAACATCAGCAGCAGGGAAATAGCTGAGGCTCAGGCAGCAGTTCTGCAGAGCAGCTTCACGTTCCCACTTGTTGCTTATCCCTTTGACAAACGCATGCTAACGCACTGTCATTTATCTCATCAAACCATCAGCAGGGAGAGCGGCGTTACCTCCGGGGAGCTCTGCCATGCCGCAGTCAGCCCCGACCAGACAGCTATTTTACGATCTTTACCATTTTATTTTTACTTTACCATTTTATTCATCATCAGCTGTTGACAGCAAACACACTAGAAAACGATCCGAGTGCTTTCCCAGGGCAGGCAGGAGTCCTTGCCGCAGCCGGCTGCACTGGAACGTGATGGATTGCTGCAGGGACATGTCGGTGGGGACAGGTCCCTGCCCGGAGCATGGGCACCACAACCAGGGCTGCACTTTCCCCTCCTCCCAAGAGCAAATTAAACCCTGTTTGGATGTGAGTTATGGGTTTTCCCGATTTCTAGCAGGATACGGTGCTGCCCCTGCTGTGTATGTATGCATGCAGCAGCTGGATATGGATGCTGCGGTCCCCATAGTCCTTTGGCACAGAAGCTGTTGGGATCAGCTAACATGCTGTTGGTACTGTGTATTAGGCATGAGGCACATCTGCTTTTGCCCTTCTGCATCAGGAGCCTGTTCTGCAGACAGCCAAAGTAAATGCAACCAGCTCCACGCCGAGCCCTAGGTACAGCCATATCCCACCCGGTGCTATCCGGAGTCGCGTGAGGAACTTCACCCAGGCTGAATGAATCAAACAAAATGCACATGCCGTCATCCCTCCCCTTGATGCCCTGACGCAGCGTTCCCAGCCCCTGCTCCTGGGAACAGCCCGTGCTGGCAGCTCCCGAGGAGGCGAGGAGCACCCGGGGCTGGGCTGCTGCCAGCGCCGACAGGGACCGCCTGATCCCCATGGGAAAGCAGCTCTCCGCAGGGCGACGAGGCAGCCGGCTGCCTACCTCCCTCAGCTCTCCCACATGCGTGGTGAGCTTTGCACAGCTTGCAGAGCGTGTTTGTGTGCAAGCCTCCCTGCACGTCAAGGGTCGCTGTTTTCCTGGCTTGCTTCTCGCTCTCCCCTGCAAGCTTTTACTGGCTTGCTCTTACGATAAGGGAGCCACAGGACAGTTGCTCTTACAAGCCCATATGTCAAAGAGGGAGGGAGGCTCTTTGTTTTTTTGTTTTAAATTGGTTTCAGGTTAAAATCCAACATTTAAAATTTGAGTCTGAAGGGGAAGGGAAGAGCCAAGTTAAAGGTGTATGGTGTTAGGAAAGGGAGCTTTGGGTGTTGGTTTTATTTCCCCTGAGTAAGGGGCTCTCTGGGGGTGCCAAACCAGAGGTAATCAGAGCTTCTGAACGGGGCACATGATGAAGCATTCCCCAGGATTCACATGTTGCACATGCGTGGTGTTACGCTGGTTTGGCTAAAACATGTCGTGCAGTTGTTCTGGTCCCATTGTTCATCGTTCACATAACGAGGCACTGGAAATGGTTTGCAGCCCAAGTGCATCTCTGATTGATAGCAGAAGGGAAGCGTAAGGCTATTCTTGGGCACCCCTGTGGCTTATCTAGTAGGCACCGTCTTGCCTGTTGTTATGCTGGGGTCTGAGGAGGGACATAGAAACCACCTGCTGCACTCTAACAGCTTGAACCCTCCTGCATCACCACTGCCACCCTCACTTCCATGGCCAGATGGTGACCTGCGTCTGGGCTCACCCTGGACTGCAAATCTCGTGACGCAGGTGGCCTTGATCCTCTATCGACTCTGTGAGAGCAGCAATAAGGCACTTCAATTTTTCATATGCTAATTTTCAGGGATATGTTATTTCCCAGGCCTTCACAGCACAGAGTGAAGTAATTACCTTTGTACTTAATTGCAATAACTAAAACTTTTTAAAATATCCCATTATGTGACTGTCGTGGCTGAAGCTTGCATTTGATTCTTCTATTATTATTAATTTTTTTTTTTTAATGAAGGTAAGAGATAGAGGGCAGTAAGCCATCTTCTGCTCATGTCGCCTGTGGCGCAAGACCGCCTGGTCTGTCTGGGCTCCCAAGTCAGTGCTCCCAGCTGTCTTCTGGCACAGGCTTGAGGCTGTGTTGGGTGCTAAAGGTGTGCTTTAAAGATGCCTCAGCTACGCCAGTAGTAGCAACCCTGTAGGGATGGCTTGCTGCTTGACAAGGGGTTACCAAAGGCATAGTGCTTTCTGACCTGAACTCTCCTCTATGATGGAGAGGGCGTTTGTCTGGGGAAAGGCCCAGGATCTAAGGCAACCCTTCTCCTGGTGTATCTTACCCAAATATCTGTCTTGTTTTCAGCTGCACAAGTGAATGGAATGCAGTCGGCACAGAATGAGAGTTCGGGTGCTCCATCTACTAAGGAGTGGACTTTGTCTCCTACAACCTCTCCACAAACAGACACTTCTGCTCCTGGAACCTCAGGTAAGTCTGGAAAACATACACTCCATTTTCCTATATAACTGGTTCAAAGGATACAAAAGATCAAGAATCTCTCCTTCATTTGTCGTGCATTGTCCTGGAATGAGGGCCACCTCCTTATTCATGCAGGGTACGATGTGTCCATGTCATCCAGCTATGAAGTTACGATGAGTGATGGGCGAACTTCAAAAGATTCAGTTAGAAAACTCAATGTCATTACAGGAGGATATAAATTAAGATAATAGAAATCTTTATATATGCTGTATGTGGTCATTGTGTAGCACTGACTGCCAGAGGAGGTCATTGAGATAAATTCTCTGGCTGCAAAGCAAAGGAGAAAACAGCTATAATTTTTACAATTGTTAATAAATCTGGAGGGCAAGCTAAGGCATATTACCAATTAAATGACATTGTGCAAAATACTACATGGTCACATGCAAGGTCAAAAAGATAACAATCCTTCCCAATGCCTTTCTAGCTTTATTGTTTTTCTGGGTGTGTTTTGGTATATTTATCCACTAAGCAACTCTGTGGCAAATGTAGATGCCAGGTCATGAGAGTGATCATTTATTATGTTTCTAGCAGGCGTAACTTTCCTAGATTTTGAAGAATCATTTACATACGTTTTCGTAAAGTCTCTTGAACTTACGATCAATACTATAAGCTACACATATGTAAGCCCAATAAGGACACTGACTTTGTTTGCATTTCCCAATTATTATTAATGTTTAACATTTCCCGAGGAATGAGACTCTTTACAACACCCTGGACTGTGTTTGCAGGAGATAACTAAGAGTGCTCAATAACATTTTGTTGAGGTAAAACTTAGCATGGTGAATGGGTGTTTATTGTGATTCTTCTCATGGAGGGTGGGATTGGATATGAAAGTGTAATAATATCATAGGCTCAGTACATACTGAAGTGTTTAGAAGCATGCAGAAAGATATAATAAGCGTTTTCGGAAAGTTGTTTTTTTTCATTTTTAAGCCACTGATTTAGACAGGAGTCTAATTATTTTAATAAGCTTATGCCCCATAATACGTACACTGTGAGCTGTAGTTACTTGACGATCCTGTTACATTTTGTGTCTTTTGGCAGACGTGCACAGTATGGAAACATTACCATTGGTACACTGCAATAAAGCAATAAATTGCAGTGCTTTTAATGAAAGGTTCTCTCACACAGGTAAATTTTCCAGGTTAAAATGAACTTGTAATACATCTACGGCTGTGGATCCTATGTATTGAATTACCTGTTACATTATTTGTACAATTACCCTTAATGTTTAAAACTTGCCCTGAAAGGTTTACATCCTTCCTTGGGTCTGTTGGTGAAAGTCACCATCTTACTCAGCTCACTTTGCTGTAAAGCCAATAAATCTTCTTTAGCTCAGGGACTACCCAAGGTGCCAGGATTGTAATTGCCCGGCTGAGGAAGAAAGGGCCCATCTGTCCTGGGGGATTCATCCTAGGTCCTTGGCATAGCCAGTACTTTGAGTTCCCATAAAACTGCCATTTCAAAATCATTTCCTCCCTCACCAGGATTTCATCCTTGCGCCTTTCCTGCCTCCTTGCAGGACCAGCTCCTTGCTGCTTTCTTGCAGCTTAAAAATGCAAGAAATCCCATTACTCACCCTAATGAGTTCGGTAGCTCATCCCAAATGGGTGCACCTTAAGACCACCCTTGCTCCCTATTCAATGTGCAATATCTAAGGGCCAAGGGAAGCCATAGGCTGCACCCTGATTATTTTTAAGGCATTGCAAGCATGAAGCCAGTTGTTTCAGGCTGTACTGAGACTGGAAGAAATGCTGGCTCTTTCTACCATTAGACTCCTTCTTCACAAAGCTGTGAAATTTAATCTTGCATGGGGGCCTTCCATAGGGTCTGGACACCTTTTGTTCTCCAGAGCAGAGGCTGGTATGTGCGGTGCGGCTCACACCGCAACCCACAGGGGATCCCAGAGCTTAAAAGCTGAAGGTACCCAAGCCACAGCTTCTGTGTGGGAAGACAAATTAATGTGAAATTCATCCAGAACAGAACGTTTCTATTTGGTTTGCTAAACTAAAATAATTCAGCTGGCTAATCTCAATCCAAAAGAATATATTTAGTTTTGAGACCATTTCCCATTTACGTGGAAAAACTACTTTCTTGCTGCAGGAATAGAAAAAAAAAAACAAAGCACATTTTGAAGAGAAATTTCCAATCAGCCATATCAGAAGATCAGGGTGTGGGAGGAGTGCCACAGAGAGCTGGAGAGCAACTGAAATGAGTGGGGGGGAGCCTGGGAAGGAACTTGGAGAAACATCAGAGAGCAGCATCGCTGTGTTAAAGAGGATTGAAGCCAGCAGCCGCGGAGGAGGGGCTGCGTGGTGCTCACCCGGGCTCGAGGAGGGAATAGGGGCTGTTTTTAGCAAAGAGAGCAACCAGCGTGCGTGCCATTGACACGTACACTTCTTCAACTTTGGCTGTCATGTATAATACGCCTCCTACTCCTGCTCCACCTCTGCAAAGGATTGCTTGCTAATATTTCATTTTCTCCTTCTGTTTAATTGATGAAGAACTGGAGACTTAATGGATCAGTCAGAGTCTAAATACCACTGAGAAAGTGCAGGTATCGTAGCTTTTTATTCTCTAACCTAAACAACAAAAAATCCATAGAGCAGTATGAGCTTAAGTCCATCCAGCAAGCTGGTAAGATCAAATGATCTATTCTAATATGCTGACAGGTGAATCAACCTATCAATACCTTTGTTGCACTCCTCCAATTATAAATCCTACTCACTTGATTCACAGGAGGAATCTTCCTAAGAAAAATTCTTAGGAAAAAGACAAGGAGGGTTTGACTCTTTCTGCACACAGACTGTATAGCAACACTGGATAGTGATATTAAGTAAAAATTGCCCACCGTAGCTTCAGCTTCTTCACAGAGAGAAACACAGAAATTGAAGCACTGGGGAGATAGAGAATACACTGAAGCCTCAGTTAACAATTGCAGAACTACAGCATAGTCAGGGCAAGGAAGGCTTTTTAAGGTTCTTAATTTTGTTGTGATTTATCTTGTGGTATCCCCTCTGAGTAATCAGCCAAATGTATTCGCTTGTTTTGCCAGCGAGCACAGTTCCATGTGGCTGCCCTCCAAAAACAGAAGCAGCAAGCTGCAGGGTGTCCGGGCTGTTCAGGTAGCGGAGGTTTGGGAGAGGTGAGCTATTGGTGCCTCTCTCCATCTGTCAAGCTTCTCACCAGTGCTGCCTTGACTCAGGCAGGTATTGTCAAATCACCTGGTCATACGCCAGGCTCTTTATCCTCGTCCTCCTTACTGTACAGCCAGCATTGTGCACCTCGATTCTCATGATGAATCTGGAAATCTTCCCAGGTTATTTATGCAGAGCATCTGCCCCCCAGCTCACACCCCCAGGGGACGTGGTAGGGGCCAACCAGGCAGCCAGAACAATACAATAAACAGCTTAGCAAGCAAAAGGCTGCCTGCCTTTCTGTCCTCCTCTTTCCGTAGAAAAGCAGTGCACGCCCCCCACCCCCCAGCAGAAAGGGCACTGGATGATAATTTAGGAAATGCAAGCTGAAAGCACCTGCTGAACCGCTCCGATAAGCACAGCTTTGTTTAGGTGGCAGGGCTGAGCGACCTGAGCAGAGGGTGAGCTGGCACCTGGCTTGCTTACTGGAGACCAGGGGGAGACAGAAGGGCATGAGGTTTTCTTTCACTGGCTGTTTGATTTTTCATGCTCTAGCAGATCCCCAGTGAGATATCTTTGGGAAAGGAGTTTGTGGTTTCACTGTATGTAGACGTGCAGTTTTTAAAAATAACCAAGAGGTAGGTGGCTTCTCCAGCCCTTGAGGGAAGGGGCTGCTGCCTTGTTTCCTGCCTGGGACCCTTTCTGCTGCCGGGGTTCACTGAAGGGGACAAGGTCTGGCCAGGACAGCACATGGGCTCTGGGTGGCCTGTGGGTGCTGACTGCCCTATGGTCGCCTGACCCTTTTTCTTCCCAGAGCCTAACATCACCTGCGTGCGATGTTGACGAACCTTAAGTCTTTGGGCTGAAATTGGGTATCGGTCTTGGGCTTTACATACTTTTTCTATTTATTTATTTGCTCTAATTTGAGCCAAGATGGTTCACTTTGTTTACAAGAGGGAAGTTAAGGGAAAATGTTACATTAACATCTTGGGGTTTTTTCTTAGGAAAGCTCAGCTTCCCTCAGACTTGGGAGGGCAAGGCTTGATGTTTCATAGAGACATGACCTGCCAGTAAGACTTGACAAGGTCCTCTGCCTATCTCCATCAATGTACACACACATGGCTTTACATTTGCTTGTTCAACCATTGCTGTGTGCTTACATGGCATTTGTTCCATGGGATCCCACACACTATAAGAAAGGCAGCTAACAAGCAGTCATGTCACATTTGGACGCTCCCTTAATGCCAGGTGGGTGTCCTGCTGCTTTCTGTACTGTGCAGCTCTCTTTGACAGGAAATTTATTAACTTCCCGAAAGCTTTTCCTTGGCTCTTGTCATTAATGTTGCCCAAACATGCCATAAACATCATCTAATGAGTCATCACAGAGATCCTCTCTGAGCAAGGTGACACTGCGTTTTGCAGATGGGTTGGTGAGATGGTAAATAGCTTAGGAAAAACATCTCCTCTGAATTTTAGGAAGCCAGTATGAAATAACTGTATACCCTCAGAGTACTTAGCATTGCTAATATTTAATATTTTCAAGAAGAGCTCCTGCTGCTGACTTTTAAGTACTTGGCTTTTCAACTTGAACAAGCTTTTCATGCCCATTTGTGATTAAAATGTCGTTAAAGCTCTGTCACGTATATCGCTAGCAAAAGTGCTTGTTTGCATGCCAGTGGCTCGAGCGATCCATGTTTTTAATTGATTGTAGAGAGGAGGAGAAACAATAGCAGCTGTTCTTGTTCCCAAAGAATACGCTCGTGGTGGTAGGATAATGTGTTTAAACCGTGCTGCAGCTCCTCTTGCAGGAGCTGTCTCTACAAAGCACAGTTTGCAGCACAGAAAGCGCCGTGGTGGGTCGCGTCCTCCTGAGGAGCTCTCAGGACGGGGTCGGAGGAGCTGCGCTCCTCACGGACACCGCAGGAGAAGCCGCTCCACAGGGATCCAGGGAAGGGGTTTCCATGGTGCCATCCGTCCTGGAGGAAGCCGACCAGATGCTGTGAACTACACCTCAGAATAAGGAGGAGCTGCTGAGGATATAGCACCTAAAGGGTTTTCCTCCGTGGCAGCTGCAGTAGCCCAGCGAGAGGCCTCCCCAGCAGGCAGGAGAGCCCATCGCTGGCCCCTGGCGAGAGGCAGCCTGTCTCAGACAAGCAGAGAGGTGTTTTGCTGCCACATCACGCAGGTGGATGTTTCAAAGACAGGGATGAGTTTGGCTTCCTTTGACTTCAGACTGATCATGGAAGAGGTTCAATGTAACTCAATAAATGTCACTGCGGGAGTGATGCTTGTCTGTGGCTAGCCTCCAAACATGAAATATTCACAGCCTTCGTAGTGTCCAAGCATGCCACAGTCTAGATGCACGCGAGCAGCAGCATGCTAACAAAAGCAGGAATTCTGCACCAAAATCTTCTGGAGTGAAGGGAGGAAGCCGCCAAGCAGCGGGACAGTGAGCCTTGCGCCCAAGGCACTGTAAGGTCCATTTCTTCCTCATCACCAAGGCCTCTCGCTCCTGCTGCTTGGCAGCCTGCTAGCCAAGAGCACCAGGGTAATTAATGAAGGTTCATTTTTGAGAGGTTTTGTGACACTTGAAGGCGTGTCTCAATTAGGCACTTGAATTTCTTTTATTACAATATTTATTTGTCAGTTAAATGCCAGCTATTTGCCCCAGGGCACTGGTTTGCTTTTTGGCAGGAGGAATTTTTTTTGGAGTGTATCAATTAATTCAGGATTTTCTGCTCTGGCCCATCCTGGGGGCAGAGTTTCTTCTGCAGTTACTGAGCACATTGCTGGAGTCTGACAGTTTGTACAATGCAAAGACCCTTCTTGCTTTCCTCTCCTATAAGCAAGGACCTCTAGCCCTAAAACAGTTGCTAACAACCCTGCTCCTTCTGTTTTATTGCAGACCTTCACGTGAGCACCTCGGCAGAGCCAACAAGTAAGAGCGATGGCTGAGCTTGCTCTTTGCACACGGGCTGGCGCAGGGTGGTGAGGAGAGGGTGGGGAGCAGGGGAATGCCTGGGGAGAGGGTGTATATGGGGAACGAAGGGGCTTGTGGGAGGTGGAATGAACCTGAAGTGTGGTACAGAGAAGCAGGTGAGCGATGCTCAAGTCATAGCAATGAGTCACTTTGCTGTGAATGCAGCTGAATGCCTGTGGGACCGGGAGATGCTGCAAAGCAAACAGGGTGGGAGCATGATGCATGATGCAATGGGCAACTGATAGAAAAATAGTGCTCAAGGAGCTTGTTCTTGTCAGTGGCTCTCCTTCCTCATCCTGTGGTTAGAAGCAGCAGGTCCTGGGGTAAGGCGAGGTCTTCCTGTGCTAGTGAAGCAGTATTGTCCTGTTTCGCTTCCTCTGGGCTTGTCAGGAAACAGTCGCTTCTGTGCTGCTCACTGCAGTCCTTGCTGCTGCCACCGGCAGTCTGTCCCTCCTGTTACCACGATGGCTCTATTGCTCCAATTAATTCTTATCTGGATCCCAGATCATTCCCTAGCTGGAAAATGTCTTCCAGATTCAATTTTCAGATCCAGAGAAAGCAGGCAGGATGGGCTGGCTTGTGAGAAAACTTCAGTGTGAAGTTTTTCAGAACTGAGTTAATGTTTTTAATTCCTTAATCCATTTTACTCTTTCAGCAGTGCTTCTTTTCAGCTATTGTGTTTCTCATTGATGGTCTCATGTAGTTAAAACACTAACTAAAACACTAAACTGTGGATTTGTCTTTCCTGCATTGCTGTCATCTTCATTATTTAATAGACAGCTAGGAAGATAACCAGTGCATTTGAATCCTCAGTTTTTCTCCCGAAGAGATACTACACAAGTGCAGGGATACACTTTCACATTTTTCAGTGTGATTTGTTTCCGTTGACATTTTCGGTCAGTATCCAGGATAAGTCATTGCTGCGATAATTGCCTGCCTTTGCTGTATATACTGTATTCTATCAGGTAAGTTAGAGAAAAGGGCAGTAGTATTTCTCCGGAAAATCCAAAGTAATCACATGGAATCATGAATTCATAAGAATTATTTCAGTCACTTTATGATGGCTCACGGTTTCCATCCTCACATTATTGCCCCTCAGCAGACAGACACCATGGGAGAGAGAACTTTAGAGAGACACGGTGATTTTTCAGGGACAAGGGTCACAAATAACGATGGTTTCCTGCACTGTAGCATCTGAATGCCTCAGCTGTGGCTGCATTGTGTAGGCACCATACCAGCACATAATAAGTGATCATTTATCCCCGTGTGACTTCACTCTTTGGCCAAACAAACAAAACAAAACACAACAAAACAAAGCAACATAAATAAATAAATAAAAGGAAAGGAAACAGAAGCTAAACAACTTGCCCCAAATTCACACAGCTACACAACAGCAGAACAAAAATGAGAACACAGCTCTCAAAATCTTCCCTTTGCACAACCAGCCAATCCACGCAATGTTTTAAGTAGGACCATGGGGCTTCTTGTTATCTGGAAAACCAGTATACTAGCGTATCCAGTGGAGAAGCTGGCCCCTGGCTTTCCTCTGCTTTGCTCCTCTTGCACCAGGAGACAACATACTCTTACATATCAGAGTTGACCAGGATGTTGTGAGAATGGGAATATGGGCAAAAGGAGAATAACGGAGAAAAAGAAATCACCAAAACATTTATCAGTACCAGACCTGAGTTTAAAATCAGTGCAGCAAGGAAGAGGGAGTCCTACAGGCTTAGAACCAACAGATATTGTTGGTCACTCTAATTCAGCAGATGAGAATTACAAGTGTTGCCCACACTGTCATTCACAGGCTTAGCAGATCAAAACTGTATTGTAGCCTTCAAAATGGCCCTGGGAAGTTGATTGTAATGACTCAGTTAATTTCATAGCTCCCACCCATCAAGCTGAGCCCCCTTCTGTCCTTTGGAAGAGGAGCTGCACATCCCTGCAGGTCCATGGGGCGTGAACATGCACCGGAGCAGTGGGTCGGAGCCTCACTGCCCACCGCCATGCTATTGCAGCTTGTACACGGAGCTGTGCCCTGTGCTGGCACCCCTGCTACATGGGCCTTCCTCCCCGGGCACCTTCGTTTGAGAGCCATTTCCCATATTTGTGTGAGCGATGGAAATGCTCGGCCTTGCATTACAACTTCAATGCCAGGCACCTAGGTGTCCGTTTATCCAGCTAGTTGTCTTCCTCGCTGGCAGTAAGCACACGTCGGCTCAAGCCTCCGTTCAATGTGCAAAGCAATCCTGGGTGCTGTACAGCGTCACTAGGGAAGCACCAGCACCTTCTTTTTCTCTTTTGGCTGCAGAAGTTTGGTGATTTTGTTTTTCCTCAGCCAGTCTGCAATGAAGTAATGGATATCTTGGGTAGCTGGTACCTGCCTCCAGTTCAGATTAGCACCTGAAGGTAGAAATTCATTCCTTTGAGCCATGCCCTAAACAATGCCCCAGAGGCTCCCAGCAGTCTCTGCTCTCCCTAAATACGGCAAAGCGAGCACACACATCCTTTTGTAACACTCAACTCTCAAGCAAATGGCTAGCTACTAATATTACACCTCTTTGGACTTCTTCATCTACCATTAGTGATTTTATTATTAGCAGAGAGATATTTTGGTCTTTATTATTGTGGAGGCAGGTCTCATTTTCACACACTTCTTTATTTATATGCTTCTCAAGAGAAGTCTCTAATGCTGACCAGTACCTTAACCTCCTAAAAGTGAAAATGTAGCTCATAACCTGTAAGCAAGCAAGCAGATGATCCCAGAGAAAACGGCTGTATGACAGCATGTGCAAAGCATGTGTTTCTCCTAGGCCAGAGCAGATAAGCTTTTCCACCCCTCGTGCCGTATTATTCAGCTGTTACTGAGGACACCTATATCCATGGAGCACACCATGGCTCCAGAACTGGGGACTCCAAAGTTGCTTGGGGAAGGTCATTTTTGGGGGGTGAGGAGGAGAGTTGTTTGGGGATGTTCTGGCACTTATATGTTGACCTGAAAGCAATATTTCTTTTGCAAATCTAGTTTTTGGCATTCCTGGAAACACGAAAATGCCGGAGGATACTATCCATTACTCTAGTGAGTGTTCCTACTTCATTGTCCATCTTCTGACTTTTCTGTAGATCAGTATGGCTTTAGATGAGTGATTGGAGTAGCAGAGAAATAAAACTGCAGTGTTGTTTCTGTCCGTACCAGGCTGTATATCCTCTTACAAACCCAATTTAACTGCCTGTTATTAACCTCCTCCCAAAGAGAAACCGAACTTAGCAAGTTGACACCACTCTCACTGGAGAGCGGTGCAATTATTCCCAAGGGCTGAAGTCAAAGTGATAAAATCGAAAAAACTGTGAACGGAGTCATCCTCTGTGAGAGGAGACAAAAAGAAACATATGAAAATGTCATTCACATACCCGTATGAATACTTATTTTATGAATATATTGTTATGATTATATTATATGAATGTGTTGTCCATTTTGTCATGGGAGGGTGGGTGAGGAGAGAAGGACTAGGAGGGAGTCCTCTGCAAACTCTTCAAGCAGTTGATATTTGCTTGGTGTGTATTACTTAATTTTTTATTTTAAAATTATGTACCTCTGGGGCAAGCGCATTACTGCAGATCTGCTGTTTCCTACCCAAAGCACTGGCTCAGCAAAATATATTTGATGTTTTTCTACTCTAAACTCATCTCCAGGTTCTCCCTCTGGTTCTGCAGACACTCATCTGTATGAATATTAAATATTAATTGCATCAAGAGCCAGTGAAGATGCCATTTCAAAATATGGGGCCAGCAGGAGGGAGGATGCCAAGGCTTTGCAGCCTCCCCAGCGTGAGGCAGAGGCCAGAAGGCTAGATCCAAACATGGCCGATTGCTGCCAAAAAAAAAAAAGATAAATGGGGAGAAACTGGGTTTCTGTATTTCCCCAGGAAAGCTTCTCTTCATGACATAATTCTTTCCTTTTTGCTTCTTGGCTGGGAAACACCTGTCAGGAAATGGCAGATGGTGGGAAATAATAAAAGGGAAGAAATGTCCTCATTTAAAAAGGAGAACTTGCATTTTCAATCCCTGGTTGTGAGTGCTGTGGGGAATGTTACTGAATTATGTAACTCCTTGATGTCTTTCTGGGTGCACGATGCTAAAAGAGAAATAATCGCTTTAGTCGCTGAATTTCAGATGAGTCTTTTTTTAAAAAAAAAAATTTGCACATATCAAAGAATTGTTCCCGCAACAGGGCAGTTTCACAAAACCTTTGGGGTCCATCAACAGCAGGGGTGAACCATGCAGATGTCGATCGGGATTACAGTGGTCCCACTGGGGCAGGTGCTAAACCCTCGCTCTCCTACATGGAGAGCACCCACCTCCTCGTGTGGGTGAAACCAGCCCCATGGGGTGGAGTGGGTGCTGGGGGCCAGGCTGGGGGTGGGCTGAGGAAGTCGGTGGTGTTTGGTGAAGGGGCTGTGGCAGGAGATGCTGGTGGTGTGGCAGGAGAGGTGGTACCTCTCACCCTGGTGCACAAGTGCCCGTGCAGAGGCAAGCAGCAAAATGATGTTGTTCCTCTTTTGCAGGCGTTATCTTGCCAATTGTCATCACCTTGATAGTCATTACCCTTTCTGTCTTCTCACTGGTGGCTTTGTACAGAATGTGCCACAAGAAAACTCCAGGTATTTGGATTACTTTCTCTCAGCAGCAGGGGGAGAAAAAAATATCAGTATGCTTCTTATTACTAAAAGATCTCTGGGGGCTTCTTAGATTACTGTAACCATAGATGCTGCAGTAGTCTGATAGGAAATCTTGTATTTCAAAGTATTTTGCCTAAAGTGGGAAAGTAGCACTTTATTTTCAAAATCAGTAGGAATAACAGAGGGAGCAAAAATGTCTGTGATTTTCTGGAGAATATATAATGCCGTAAAGCTTTTTGTTCAGCCTTTTGCAGCTGTGAAGAGCTAACAAACAGCTGTGCCAACACAATCAGTCAATCAGGTAGAAAAAGAGGGTGAAAATAAGTTTGGAGATACTGTTCAGCAAAATCACCTTATGTGCATTTTACCTCTGTTCCAAATACAGGCAAAGAAACATCAACGCTTTCTTTTAGGAGATACCTGATATACAAGTATAATTTTATAGTTACAATATATGCATGGGTACAAAATTGCTGAGCAAACAGTAATTTCAGAAATAGTTATTTTTGACAGATCAGCTAAAACCAGTATGCTGTCCATGAAACATTTAAGGTAATGGGGACATAATTCCATTAAATTCCATTTGCCAAGTATTTCAGAGAGTTGCCAGAGCGGGCCACAGGAGAGTGCAATTTTCCATTAAGTGAAAAAAAAAAAACATATCTGAATCCAGACTGTGAGCTGGCATGAGTTAGGAGATCTGTGCAGAACCTCAACAGAGAAATCACTGGGGTTTGGAAATACAAAATCGCAATGGGGTGTGGAAGCTGTAGAGCAAGGTAAACAGCATGCCACAACCAATTTAGCCAATGGCACGGAAAACCAGAACCAAACAAAAAGCAGAAGGTGTGATGCCCACTGAGGAAATTACTGACTATTCAGAGTGAAGGGGTACAGACATTAGGTGAAGGAAGTTTCCTTGCCAGCCTCCCCCACGCACAAACGCCAGCACTTGCAGTACTAGCAAATTTGCTTGAAAATGAGAGTAGGCAGCTATAGCTATCTGTGGTCCTTCCTGCAGGGCTCGCTCAGCCTGTCTGGTGTGCAGCCCCCTGTGGCTGGTGCCGTGGGATTGGAGCTAGCTCCACGCCTCTGATGTAACCCCTGGCCCCATCCATCTGCCCGCACTTGTGTGTGAGAAGAAAATATGTTTGGTGGATGATTCATTTTGGGGAGAAACCTGTTCCTCGCTGGCTGGGATGGCGGGCTGCATTCCCAGGGACGAAGCCCCCCAGTGTGGACAGCCTGTTCCCACGCCCCTCTCACTCTCTGTCTTTTAGCTGGGTTGTTACATGCTTAAGAACTGCTGCGTGCTGACCTCCTCTGTGCCTGCAGATCTGGGAGCCGCAGGGAAAAAACGTGCTTTCAGCAGCTCCTCCGCCTCCCCCCCGAGGTGTTTCCTCTCCCCACACTGTCACCACATTGATGACACAGGGGGCATGGTGATCTTTTGGGAGGATGAGCTAGAAGAGTGCCTATAACCATCCAGGCTGGTTAATTGTGTTAATGTACGTAAAGAATGCAACACTGCAAAATCACAGCTAAGCTTTCTGCTAGCAACAGCAATAGCTGGGTCTAAATGTTTTGCTTAACTGAGTTCCAGCAGCCAAAATGACCCTAACTCTGTTCCTTCTTCCAGAGAGACAAGAGAACGGCACTGAACAGTAGGTCGAATCCTGTCTTTGCATTGCTGTGAGATCTGTCGCGGGGCACTTGTGAATGCAGCAAATTCTGCATGTGATTCTCTTTGGTCTTCCTCTATTTAAACATAATAAGCAGTTGCTGTCCAAAGAGAAATATGCTGTTGAAAGCAATGTGCTTGCAGTTACCATACACCTGTATGCATGATAAGCAGCTGTTCCAGCATGGACAGGAATGTGGTGGCTCTTCTTTTGAAAAGGATAAATGCCTTGTGCTGCGCCTAGTCTTTTTTTTCCCCTTTTTCTTTTTTTTTCCTTTTTTGCCTGATCATTGTTTATTTTTTTCCCTCCTTTTAATTCTGTATCATTTTTCTCTTTCTTTCTCTCCTGTTCCCCATTATTTCATATTCCTCTGTCCCATCTTCTCTCCACCTGTCCATTTGCATAGGCTCAGTTAAAATGGTATTAGCATAAGCAGTTTTAGGAGAGTGAAACCGAGAAAGATCCATTAGAAGATATACACTAGAGGCCTTTGGGTCTGGATGTGGCCTCTATGATTTGTATGACCAAAAACATTTGGGCTGGTGATTTACTTGCTGACCCTGACTCCCTGGACATCTGAGGTGGTTCTTCTTGCAATTTGGCGTGGTTAAAAGCCTTGCATTGGCAGAGGAAAAAGATGACTCCCTCTTTTCCCACAGATGTACTTCTGTGGAGCACTAGACTGAACCCAGAGACATGCAAGCTGATTTATCACATATTTTAAGAGAAAGGTCTTTTCAGAGAGATTGGTGTGCGGTGTTTGCCATCAATAAGACTCATGCATGATATCATGCAAAGCCCATTTCAAGCCTCCAGATTGTGATCTTAGAGTTGTGTTTAGCCAACCAACGTGCCAGAGCTGCATGCTCACTGTGCCTAAATGTCTCCGACTCTTAACAGGGCCCAGTCAGATAAAGAAGGCGTCAAACTTCTGTCTGTGAAGACAACTTCTCCTGAGACTGGTGAGTGTTTCTTCTGTGTGTCCATGTGTGTGTGCCTCAGAGCCTGGAGAGGAGCAGTTTGGGGATGTCATTTCCAATAGCAAAACCATCTTTAGTTCCTCTGGGGTCAAAGTCACTGCAAACGACATCTACAGTGCAAAAAAAAAAGCAGGCTGGGAGCCTGCAGAGCTGCAGTGCAGCTGCACTGTGTGCGGTGTCATGCAGTATTTGGGAGTGAGAAATGTGACTGTTATAGGGAAAATCTTTTTTTTAACTCTTTGATGATAAGTGATCTACAGCTAGGCACATTCAGGGGTAACCGAGATCATGACATTTATCAGCTAGATCTGGCTAGATAAGGGTGTTTAGGGACTGATAATGTTCCAGTGGCCACAAGGTTTGGGAGTGAGGGCTGCAGCCCTGCACCCAGCCTCCCTGTGTATTCAAAATCCTACTCTCCTTACAAATTCCTTTCCCCTGTGCTTCACCAATCCAATTTCTTGCAAAATGTGTGTGTAATAAAACTAAAAGGAATAGAGGTTATAGTTAACATACAGAAAAGAAACCAAAATCTCATCAATATAAGCTAAGAGAAGGAGGCAGCTATAGGTTCTGCAAGAAATAGAGGAGCACAAAATAGGACTGAGGTAGAACACAGTTATGACTAACCTGATTCCAAGCTATACAAACAACACAACAACAAAATTGAAACTTCTCATGGTAATTCTTCTCATGGTGAAACCCATGGCAGCTCGCTTCCTCAGCCATGTAGTCCCACCTTTGCTTCCACCTCACCTGTAGAAATCCTCCAGGAAAAACAGCCTCTTACTTTATCCATCTTTTTAAGGTTTCTGCTTCCCCCAGTGACGTTTGAGAGGTTGCCCCATAGCTGTTCTCCCCTTCCTCTGAATGCTCGGGAAGTCCTCTGAAACACAAATGTAAATGACACTCTGGCACTTAAGCGACTGCACTTCAGAGTTTTGTGATTTGGGAAATTGTACATTTTTTCAGTTTATGTCTTTGGGAGTGGACGTTTTGCTCTGTTTTAAGAGGTATGAAGTTGTGGGTACATTTAGATTAAAATCATAATATTTCTTCTGAAAGCTGAATGAAGTCTGAGACTGGAATTTAGAGACATTTTTGGACTGATTCTGCCCTCATACCAGCAACAACAAAGTAATTTCACTGGAAGCAGCAGAGTTATTGTGTTTTGCAGCAGTATAAATGAGACAGGACCCAGGCGCACTGTTTTTTACAAGATGAGGTCTGGTGCCTGTTAATCAGCTGCTGGTTCACCAAGTATCTGAATTTCTTCCATCCAGAGGATGCTTGATATTCTTCTTTACAGAAGTGTGATGTATGCATGCTATAATTGGAAGGTATGAGTCAGAGCCACTTACAAGACAAGATTCTTGTCCTCTTCTCATTAATACAATTCATATTTAAAACAGCTACCATTTTCTCTTGAATTCTTACATCTTTATAGGTTTCAAAATTAAACATGCTTTCACTGAAATTGAAGTCCTGCTTTTCCCCAGCTTTTGAGAGACACTTGACTTCTTAAATTAAAAATACTCTGAAAGAAAGGCCTGTTTCCTTCCAGAAATATTCCTCACTTGTACAGATATTTTCAAATATGTTAGGGTGCCTGCCCATTTGAATAAGATTTACTTGCTTCATTAAAAGCTCAGGGATAAAGGCAAGCATTTCTTAATGGTACAGGTACACCAAAATATGGGAAATGTCTGACTCATCTGGTCTCTCTTGCAACTGCTGAAACAATCACTTCTCTACATGTATTCCTCCTTTTCCTTTTTAGACGCATAAAAGCCAGCTCAACTGAAGCGTGAATTCATAGCCCAGCTACTTAGAGTGTTACAGATGCCTCTGATTGTATGTCAAACAAAATTATAAAAGGTTTTGACTAAAATGAGTAATTTCTTAAGAAAAACTTTAGCTTCACAGCTAGACCTTCATCATGCTCTTGCCATCAACAGGGTGCCCAGTTGCCTGAAGATGAACATACACACAATGAAGTTCTGCTTTGTCATGTATTCAAATGAAGCTTTATTATAATCTTTTTTTTTTTTTACTTTTATTATTTCAACAGAAGATTTTGCAACTGTATAAATATTTCAAAAATGTTTAGAAAAAAAATATATGCAAAACATAGAAGGATACAATCACAACTCCTCTCAGACAGGTAACCTTAGAAATACCTTGTGTTGGTGATGTGCGTGGCATATCTTGATCAAAGCTTGTGGCAAATTTAATCTTGCCTTATTTTATCCATCTAAAAACCAAGCTAGCTGCGCATAGTCAGTTGAAAGAGATATATGTGTCCAAAGGGCTATTTATCGCATCTGTCTTAGACATGTATCTTGAACTGGAATGAGCTGACCTATTGAGGTCCATTGTCTACTGAAGGATCCTATTTTAGGACTTCTAAAATTAGGTTCTGACTATAAATTAAAAGAAAAAGAAAGGGCCCTTTTTCAGAAGCATAGCTGAATTAAATTTAATCAAGAATATTATTTCAAATACCCACAATTAATGTGAAAGAATACAGGAAAAGAACAGTGTCCAATTAAGGCTGGACCAAAGTAATGTATTTTAATGGAGCAATATCATCAAGAACATGAGGTAAAAGTGATCTTTATTATTCTCATTTTTTAAAACTCTTGTTAGAAAGATGGACTTCCTGATGTCTGTAAGTTCTAAGGCACTACTGGTTAAGAAGTGATGTAAAGTAAAAAAAAAAAAACAAAGAGACAAAACTAAACACTTTAGTTTTTTTCATGCACATTTGCCAGTGAACTGCAGCACCTGATGCGAGATAAGTGCCTGTACATACATCTTATGTGAAAACTCAACTTGGATAAAAATGCTTATATTTGAATATTGAATCTTCTCAAAAGTTTTACACTAATGTGCAAGTACAGGACTTACTACAGCCATTCCATGTTGACTATATAGGCAAATTTAGGGTGGCTCTTCCTAGGGAAAATAAATGGTCAGTACAGAGCTCCAAAAAATCTACCTGCAAAAATATTTCTTATTAGGGATTCAATATAGCCCAGAGACCTGTGTGTTTGGCTTACAAATGGTGGATATACTTGCTGTGAATGTAAGATGAAGGATTTTATATGATGACTAAGAGATCAATGTCATTGTCCATGATGTTAATGATAAAGTATTGCCTATTTTGAAAACATACCTAGCTTTTGCTGTAATGGTTCTTGCATATTTCATTGAAAACCAGCATAGGTATTGATCACCTTTTAGGACTCACAAAAAATGCTGAGTAACAGAAATTCCTCAGCAGCAGAAAGGCTGAGGAATAGAAATTGCGATAAGGCTATGCCATACATATGAATTATGCACAATAGAAATACTGATACCTGAGTAATGATTTGACAACTCTCTTTTCTGGCCCTTGCCTGGAGTACCCATTCTAAAGTGTATCAAGGGCAGTACACCAGTTCACTATTCAACATGAAGTCTCACAGGAATGTGGCAGGTGACATAATATTTTGGAGTTCTTGTGTGTAATCCTGGTACTTAAGTATACGGTGACTCATTAGGGCATGTTTTCTAATCAGTGTGCGTCTGTCTGAGATGGCAGGGTAAGATATGGCTTACTTGGCTTGTAGGGGTATTATCTGTTCTGTGTCGAACTTGCTGGGAAGATATTAAACGTGTGCCAAAGCTGATGTGGCTTAGATTTTGGTGAGACACCTGGAATGGAAGGTGGTCCTTTAGGATCACCCAATTGAGAGGGGTCCTTGGTATGTCCTTGTGTCATGATTTTGGCTAGGATAGAGTTAATTTTCTTTATAAAGACTTGTATGATGCTGTGTTTGGGATTTTTGAAAACAGTGGTGATAACACACTGATATTTTAGTTGTTGCAAAGCAGGGCTTACACAGAGCCAAGGACTTTTCTGCTTCTCATGCTGCCCTGCCAGCAAGGAGGCTGGGGGTGCACCAGGAGCTGGGAGGGGACACTGCCAGGACACATGACCCAAAAGGACCAAAAGGATATCCCATACCACGTGATCTCATGCTCTGCTATAAAAGCTGGGGT
Source organism: Anseranas semipalmata (assembly GCA_013399115.1). Taxonomy (NCBI): domain Eukaryota; kingdom Metazoa; phylum Chordata; class Aves; order Anseriformes; family Anseranatidae; genus Anseranas; species Anseranas semipalmata. The sequence continues at coordinate 320,501 of VXAA01006963.1, forward strand.
AAAGGAGGAGGAAGTGGGGGACATTCGGAGTGATGGCGTTTGTCTTCCCAAGAAACCATTATACGTGATGAGCCCTGCTTTCCTGGAAGTGGCTGAGCACCTACCTCCCCATGGGAAGTAGCGAATGAATCCCTTGTGTTGCTTTGCTTGCGCATGCGGCTTTTGCTTTACCTAGTCAACTGTTTTTATCTCAACCCATGAGTTCTTGCACTTTTAGCTTCCCAATCCCTCCCCCATCCCACCTGGGGAGAGTGAGCGAGCGGCTGGGTGGTGCTGAGCTGCCTGCCAGAGTTAAACCACAACACCTTGGGAAGCATTAGGGCTTCCCAAGACACCTATGGTAGATGCAAATGAAAATTCAAGTGTTGCTAATAAACAAAGCTGAGAAAATGTTCCAGGAAAACAAGGAAACTTGAGGAGAGACCTGGCTTGTCACATGTGAAAAACCCTTAGCTTATTGTAATCACATTGGAGAAGGTGACCAACCAATCTCCAGAGGCGTGCTCTGATGGAAGTGCAGTACAAAATAGTAGGAACCAAGGATGTATAACAACCAGCATTCCCATATGCTCCATACCTCTTCCAAACGCAGCTGCTGGTTAACGGTAATACCACTTTAGATCTGTTTCTGTTGCTTTATCTGAGTGTACTCCCTGCCCACAGCTTTTCATAATGTTTCTTGAGTGTGTCCCTTGCACAAGATGAGCTACTTACCTTGAAGGTGGATGGGAACTCATGACATAGATTTAACTGGACCCCATCACTTCAGCCACTTTTGAGATGACCCTGGTTTGTGCCTGCAGCCATTCACAATGTTCCTCTGTACTCCCTGCATTTCCCATGTTGCCTCTATAAAGGCTTTGAGGATTCCTAACCTTCCATGTCAGCGGATGATGGCTGTGACTGAGCGCCAAAATCGTCACAAAACAAAGAAAAAACCCTTGCTCTTGTTCAGCACAAGAACTTGCCTTTGCCATGGGAATACACATGAAGTTCAGCACCTGATGAGACACCCCACTGTGTTGCTGGGGTTTGGACCTGGAAAATCTCGTGGTCTTCTGAAATGATGAGGTTGAATGATGACATCTTCATCAGTGTTTTCCATGAACTTCTGAATGCTGAGACTGTTTAATTATGCTATCTCACACATCAAACCATACATTTGGCTGTGGTAGAATGGGAAAAATCTCAAGCTGCGGCAGAGGATTATTCCTCCTTGGTTTCTGTTATGCTGAGTACATCTGAGCATGGACTGTGGCTTCTAAGGAGGTAAGAAACCTTTGCTTTTGCCTCATTAGTGGCTCAGCCCTGGGAAACTTATTCCTCCCAGAGGGAGTAGGGCTGTGTAGGGCATGGCTCCACAGGGGACCATGGGACTTCTCTGCATGCATTGGTAGTTTCATCTCTCTCTTGTTTTGTCTAGGATCCAGGTGGATGCATCTAGGAGCAGGTGAAGAAGCTAGGTCTCTAGGCCACTGAAGCTTTCCTTGCCTCCTCCTCTCACTTGCCAGATAAGCTAAGCAGGTCAACAGAGAGCAGCCTGCTGGTATGCTGTTTGCTTGGAAGTGGTAAGAGCTGATGTTCCTTCTAATTTGAGGATATAATATTGATTATTGCTTTGTCATATTATATGCAGTACTATGTGTCCTATTTTTTTCCCTGCAGGTAGAAAACCTAGAAGCTGCTTCATAGAAAAGGGTCCCCTCACAACAAAAAGATAGAGCAAGTACCTGCTTCCCTTTCCTTCTCTTTCTCATTTTCTCTTATTTGACTTTTTAAACCTTGAATTGTGCAATGACCTGAAGTTGTGGTTTCTTTCTTTATAGAAATGGAAGAATAAACTTTCCCAGCTTCTTGATACTCATGGCTTGATTCAATATGTGTTTACTTGCACCACAAAGCTCTGACTGCACACAATTCCAGCTGAGACTTTTGGGCAAAACTGTAGTCAAAAACATTAAATACTGCATACTTCCTTCTGTGGTTATACTTCTAACCCAGTTTGTGAGCTGTGGATATTTGCAGGGGTTTTCCAAGCAGGCTCTTACAATCAGAGGATGCTGAGGGTCCGACGATGTTTGTGTCTGTGGAGCATTTGCTAACTTTCCGTGTTGCTTTCCAAGATGTTCCTCTGCTGGGGAACCACCTCCCATCCCTTTCAATCACACAGACCCCTCTGTCCTGCTGAATGTGGCCAGGACAGCTTGCAGGTGGCGATGGGAGGCACAGGTGAAGTGCATGGCAGGGGAGCGCCGCAGCACCCCAGAGGTGCTGGTCCCAGCAGCATGCACCAACCAACGCCACTGGTGTGGCAGGGCACTGGGTCCTGCTCAGCCCTGCCTGCCCTCCAGCATCACTACTGCTCCCCGCCTCCTTTTAGTTCCACACAGTCAAGACAAACATCTTGATTACTGGGTCTACAGAGGTAGTTTATACTTCTATGAAAAATAGGTCTCTTCAATTGTATTTTCTTCAGAATGAAAAGCTTGCTTTAATTCTTTGCTCCAAACCAGATTGCCACTTACAAGAGATTTCTCAGCAGCAGATATTACAGTGAAATAGCAGTGTAACTCATTTTTTCATACAGACAATGTAATGAGATACAGTACAACCTATTTTTTATGTCAAACCCTATTTTTTATATCCTTCGTTCTTCTAGCTTTCCCACAAAAGTCAGAGAGGTCTCTGCCCAGGTCGAAGTCTTTCTGTACTCATGACGATATGACCGGTTAACTCTCTTTTATATCACCCTGCTCTGCAGTGTATGTGTGTTCTGAATAATACATTCAGTTTCTGAATCTAATGGGAATAATTTAAGAAGTGTGGGATTAATATAACAGCCTGCCACAAAGGTGAAACAAAGAAATGTTTGTTTCAGAGTTTTCAAACTGATTTTATACCATCTGTAATTTCAGCTGATTATATGCCCACTAGTTAATCATATATACTAGCATCAGGAGACAACATAGTCAGAAATTAGTACATTTGTGAGAGTAAAAGAAACAATTACTGCACAAGTGAAATTTTAATTTATCAGAAAGTCTTGCATTTTCATTGGAGTGCTATTACTTTCCTGGTTACACATTCAGCTTTGCAGAGGCCTTAGTAACTGTGTACTCAGTCTGCTTCCCAAGCACTCAGAACAAGTATGTTGAAGGATCAGGAGCTGCAAAAATTTTCCTATTCCATCTCCCCCATCCTCATCCTGTTTAAGGGTGATTCCTTCTTGGAGGAGGATGTATGCAGAGTGCATCCCATTGTGCCCACTGCTGAGACTGTCAGCTTGCCTTGGTGAATCCAGTGTCAGGTCTCCAGGAGAAATGTCTAATGGGTGCCACCATGGGAGGCTGTGTATACACAGACCCCATCTCTGACAACAGCTAGTGTGAGATGTCAAAGGAAGATAAGAAGTAGGGCAGAGGCACATTGATACATCCTCTGCTGCATCCTTGCAGCAATCTGCAGCTTGGGAACTTCCTGAATCAGAGGTTGTATGTCTTGTCCTTAGTAGTTCTCAGTGGCTTTTACTTCCATGAATGTATCTTATCCCCTTTGGCATTTACAGCATCCTGTGGCAATGTTAGACAGTTTAACTACAGATCTGTCTGTTATATTACAGTAATGTTTATAGAGACTTCACTGTACCTATGTCTTTGTGTTTACAATCCAATTTCAGACAAAAATCAACAAACAGATGCAACACTGGAGGATGAGAGGGAGAATAAAAGGTTTAATAGAAGGGTTCATTTGTCACTTGTCAACAGAAACTTCCATGTCAGTATCAGTCTAATTTCATTTTCCAAATATTCTGTCGGAGGCCTCTTTCTCAACCTGTGTATCATGTCTTTCAGTTTTTGTAGAAGTGCGTGATATATTTGAGGTTGGCTTCTCACTGCCCTCTGCCAACCTCTCTGAGCTCACAGCTCCTCCTCCGGCAGGAGAGGTCTCACAAGGCAGGACCGCAGGTAAAGGGGGTCGCGTTGAGTTTACAGCTCCACAGCTGACAGCGCTTGGTTAACTGCATCAACCACTTTCTGACAGGTCCCTTCATCTCCCAATTACTTAATGGCTTAGCAGAGTAGACAAACGTGCAATGGTTTCTCAACCTGTTATCATAAATTATTGTCAAAATACATATCAAATTGAATCAAGTGACTCTAGGCTGCCTTTATGCAAGATGCTGTATAACTTATTGTGAGAAGCTGGTGGTTCATGTCTCTCTTGATACCTTCCATCTACTGGTGTGCAACACAAGAGTTTGTGTGTGTCACCCTCCCCTAAATGCATAATCCAAAATCAACAAAAGCTGATTTTCCACTGATTTTGGTATCCAGCAATTATGCTATTGTTGGTATATTTTGTGCAACTTTCTTTCTCAGCAACAACCTTCAAAGCATGCGTGCAATCTATCTAGACCAGTTGAGCACCATCGCTGTGCTGCGTATTTTCTCCATCATCACACAATTCGGTGTTGAATAATTCCTTTGGTCAATTTAAATATCATCTGTTCTAGCGAAACACTAAGCACAAATGTTTGGTTTTAATTTCACTTGTGGGAAACAAGGTCTAATACCTTGTTTTTAGTGGGTGATGGTTTGGGGGCAAGTTTGTTTTTCAGTAGTCTTGGAATTTATTTCTGTCACTTAAGGCTATTTTGAGATCAATAAAAACGTCTTCCCACATGCAACTAACCTGAATGTTGTTCTTAATTTGCTTTTTGTGCTGCAGCTGGATATTTAGCAGAGCATCACACCGCTGAGCCATTAGACTCCAAAATTGTCCTAGACACCTCTCTGTGCAGTCTCAAGGTGTACTGCAGTCCTGTATCGAATACAGTTTGTTACCTTTGTTACTCTTGATCAGGGAGCACCTGTGTGACCATTTCCTCCCCAGTATATCATCATTCTGTCTTCATCACTGAGTTGTTTGTTGGCACTAATTATTGTAGACACTGTAATGCAAATATCTTCAGACACATTTGCAATCAGAGCCTCCCATTGGACAATCACTGATAGCACGGGGAGACATTGACCCCAGCAATAGTTGATGGCAATTCACCCTTTCCATGGACTATGTGTACAGCACCAGCAAATCCAGACAGGATGTTACAGCCAGCACTGCCTCACACATTTTATGCTCTGGTCCAAAGCCTATTGATATTGATGGAAAATTATCCAGGGAGATGGACCAGCTCTGGAGCCTGTCCTTATATGTATTGCTTGTGGTGCAAAGTACGCCTCTTCCATGGAAGTCTACCTGCTTACAGCCCAAGCAGAGCAACCAGCTAAGGGTGGAACTGATAACAAAGTATTGATATTTATTATGACTATTGAATATTATCTTTCCCATGGTAATATATTTTCAATTAATGTCTCCTGCACATTTTTTTAAAGAAATTTTGCCAATTTCTCCTTTTCACTCCCTATTAAATAATCTATTTCATTATATTGAACAAGGAAAGTTCAAACATGCAGAAGGAAAAACTAATAGACAAAAAAATTAAAAAGAAATTAAATAGAAAATCTAATTCCTTGTTAGTACAAAATATACAATAATTGGAACTGGTTCACTTTGTTTTAGCTTTTCAAAACAAGATTTTTTTTCTAATGAAAACTTTTCACCTTCCAAAAATGCATCAATCTTCTTGAAATGTTACTTTTTTTTTTCTACAAGAAACTTATGCTTTCCTGTTCCCTAAAAATCTGTTAGGAATTATTGAAGTAGTTGCTGAAGGCCTTTTTAACTGAAAGTTAACATCATCAGAGCTTCTGAAGCATTAACATAGCAGCACTTTATAATGTGTTTTGAAATAATTTTATCCAAAATTGAACACATGGGAAGTGAGCACCGTTCCAGCACATTATTGTTGAACAATTTTCATTGTTTCTTGTTGAACCCTATTGTGGTAGTAACACACCGTTGAGAACAAATCATAGGGGCAATAAGCCATAAAACACACAGAGTAGTGAGGATCTAGTGTGTGGACAGTTTTTGCTGGCTAAGTAAGCCCAACGAGGAGACAGGCTAGTTTGTGCAGTGGCCAGTGATGTGCTGCTGCTGGACATGTTTGTCCTCTCTCTGTATGTTTAACCAATGCAAAATATTTTTGTTTCTTAGGAGAGCATTCATCTCAGGGGAAGAATAAAACTCGGCAATGTGATGATACCTCTTCACACCTCAGCAATAAATACGTAAGTTGATTACTTTTGTCTTATGTCCTGCAACTTGTTAGTCTTTGTTGTAGGATGAAGCCCCCCTAGAACGGGTCCCATTGCTGTCCACTGAGAGAGATTTGGTTGACCAGAAACATGGAGAGACCCTTTTGCAAAACATCTTTGAAGTTTTTGGCTTGTCTGTATTTCCCCTGGGGATGCCCAAACTGAGCTTTCCTGATGCCAATGGCAAGGACAAAATAAGCTAATTTGTCCCTTGAATTAGAGCATCAGAACGCAGTTTTGCCTACATTACCGAAAACTCAGAGGTGGCTCTGTTTGTGTGGATGCAGGACAACGTTCTGGACAATGTATTTACTCCTTGTTGTCTACTCCATGTTGGATTTACTCTATATATGTCATCCATTTCAGCTGACTATTATGTTCTTGAGCAGCCTTACTTGGAATAATATTCTTGAGATATTGTTGTTTCAGATGTGAAGCAGCCTGTTTTATCACAACATGCGGGAACGTCCCACCAAGGCTGCAATGCTGCAGGAAATGTGGAGCAGCTGAAGCTTTTTACCAGGCAGGACATTTGTGTTAATGACCAGCCCTTGACTTCTAAACCTCGAGTGTCTCCTGTCCTTTCTGGAATGACATGTGCTTTTTTGATGGCTTATTACCCGGTATATCATATGTATTTATTATTTTCTCATATAGTAAAAGCAGGAAAACTTTCAAGAAGGTTGAAAAGTGTGTTTGCATAGTAATTATTAAAAATGTTTTCTGCACATACAGGAAGGAATATGTTAGCATGTTTTGTTGAACTAATGGTAGATAGGGTTCTTTTAATTGTATGTAGCAAAATACAAACAGGGCCTGACCCTTGAAACAGTACTGGGCAAATTGCCACTATGAAAGTTAATTCAGTGATTTCCATGAGACTCCTCACTGTAGCACACGCTTCACATGTCATAAATGTTTACAGGATGGGATGCCTGGGTGAAATGCTGAAGTGTGTGCTTTATTTCTGTGAAGGGGGGGAATATACCTTGCACTGAGTTTTTTTTTATTATTATTATTTTTTTTTTTTTTAAGTTCTGTAAATTGCTGAATGTGGTCCTCGTAATGTAGCAGGCAAGACAGTTTATTTTCTCCTGTTCCTTGGCTAATCACTGCATTATGCATGCTATAATGTCTCTTCTACAAGCTGGGGTGCACAGCGGGGATCAGCAGGATAAGAAATTTTGCAGCCAAACCCTGTGTTCAGATTAATGCATGGGATGCCTGTTGGCTATTGAATAACTCTGAAAGTTTAAAGAGTGTTTCGAGTGATAATTACAGACTCTTAATTTGTACAGAGCTGGCACTTCAAAAATATCAAGTAGTGCTTCTACCTGCATGTATCCTACTTTGCTAGAACTATAAATGTTTGAAGATTATATTCTTTTGAGCATCTGCTCAGCCTCAGTCCGCTGACTTTGGCAGTGTGCCAAGAAGCTCCATCGTTTTGATGAGGAATGGAAAGGAGACAATTGGTGGTGTAAGTGCAGGACCAAGAGCCAGGACAGTACTCTGAGTTTTGATACCTACTGACACAATGCTTTTGAGGAACTTCTCTCTCCAGTTTCCCTCTCTGGGGTAGGAAAACTTCCCTAGCAATACGGTAAGAGATCGAGAGGATTTGTTAGGTCATGTTTATACACAAAGATAAAGTGTTTCCCTATGTTTGACCATTGCTCTTATTTCATCTGTGACGGATCTAATGCTCTGTCTTAGCAGCACCGAGAGAAACTTTTGATGAAGTTCTGTAAAAGATGGGGAACCAACAAGGGTGCTCCATGATGCAGCTGAACTTCTATGGTTTGTTCGGGTGTTCCTGGATCACTTGGGTTGCTAAGGAGCAGAGTCTTGAATGCCTGCTTTGGAAAGGTCAGGCCATCTAAAATACACTATTTAGGATCTGCACCTATTCAGATTCCTGATTGCTGAAGTTTCCTATGAAAAAAGCAATCATTGTGGATTTTCATATTGATTAAGAAAAAAAGAAAAGTATTTTGTAGCATGTTGCATCCTACTGCAAGGACAATAGAAAAGAGCAGAGAAACATTGTGAAAAAATATGTGTATGTGTAAAATTTGTTCAGAAACTACCATGACATGTAAGAAAAACAACAACAACAAAAAAACTTTCTATTAAAACTTATTCTCTTTATTAAAAGGCTCTTCTTTTTCTCTTTGGAGAAATGCAATTCATTACCCACACCTAGTACCAGTACTAGGCATTACACTGCACTGCTGTAGCACAGGGTGAGCTGAACTCTATGGTGAGCCCAGAGAGCAGGTTAGATGTTCTGGGCACTGTGATGGCAGGGGGAGCATCAGGCCTTGCAGAAGACATGCTGGGGGTGGAGTGGAGTACAGAAAACTCCTCCTTCTTACAAGGGTTGACAGGGAGAGAGCAGGGCTCGCTGCAAATACAGTACTAGAAAAGTGAAAACACCATGGGAGGGGAAGGTGCTTGGGTTTTTTGTGATGCACAGCATCATTTTTTGCACAGCAGAGGACCAAGCTCTTGCCAGAAGACTGGGAAATGTGCCACTGGCTCGTGCAAGCCGATGTGGTGGAAAAGAGGCGGGTTTAGTGGAGAGCAGAAATGAAGAACTTGTAAGACTCTTAACCCCTGAGGTGACAGAATTAAATTAAAACCCCAAATGTTGCAACAGCTGCTGCTACTGATAATGTTACAGAGGTAAGCTAAGAAAATATTTAAACACAGACTACATTTGAAAGAAAAAGGTGTTCAATTCCTGTGATGCAAGAAAAGTGCATTACAGCATGCACACTTGCAGCATGCCAGCAATTTTCAGTCTTTCTCTATGCAAGCTCCTAAAAATGTTCCAATGGAAATGAAGACTCTCGTCCAGTTAATTCAAACATGCTGCCAGTAGCCTTGCTTTTTTCTCTAAGTTCACTTCTGTGAAGTCCTTAGAAATAGTCCATGGTTCCTTGGGGGTTTGCAATTTCAGGCTGAAAAAGTACTCTACTGTATCATTGTCAGAAAGGAACTCAAAAGCCTAACAACTATGTTTATCTCAAAGGCAATACAGATGTCCTGTCAGTTCATTACTTACCAAACCAACTTGGAGGGGTGGGAGGAGGGATAAATAGGGACCGTTTCAGTACTCACTAAACAATATTCTAGAAAAATCTTAAATAAGTTGTTAACCCTTACCAGTAGAAGATCTGGTGGTGAAGTGACTCTTACTGAAGTTTTTATACTTTATATAGCTATATTCAGTGAAATGGAAAATTGTAATACAATCTAATACAAATAACTCTCCTCACAGTCTCAAATTTCTTTTGTTAGTAGGAGAAAAGACCATACTTATACTAAAATAGCACACACCAGGTGGCAAAGGAGGAAGAAATCAGACCTATCAGCTGTGGAATAATGCTTTCCCTCAATTCCCAGGTCTAATGTGTGCCCTCATGCTGCCAGTTTCAAGCCTACCAGCAGTCTGTGGCATGAAGACACGGTATGGGAGTGTGTAAACAAACTGGGTGTGCACAAGTCCAAGGAATGAAAGGGGGAGAGTTGCAGACCAAGGAATGAAAGTAGGCAGCTGTAGTCAGCAGCCAGCTCCAGCCCTGAGCCTTCTCTCCTTCATGCTGACCAAAGGAGTTCCCTCAGCCTGCCCTTGTACGCCGTGTGCCCCGGCCCCTCGCTCCCTCAAATGCCCTGGGCTGGGCCCACACTACACACGTCAGTATCTTTCCTGTACTGGGGAGACCCGAAGGGGATGCAGGAGTCCAGATGCAGTCGCAAAAATGACACCAAATGACAGAGAAAAGAAGTGGTTTTCCTTTTTTTTTTTTACTTTTAAAATTTTTACATATGTATTTACTTATTCATTATTTCTTAATACAATTTGTTGCCCAGTCTTGGGACGAACTGCTAGTGAAGCATCTTGAATGGACTTAACGCTGCTCTCCCGCGCTTCTTCCTGGCAGACCTGAAGTCTTCTGCTTCTTCAGAGGAACAGCTGTCTCCGTCACTGCTTTGACTGATCTGCTGCTGTTCTCTGTGCACTGCCATGGGGGGCGCGGCTTCGTCTTCAAGCACCTCTTGGGCAGCCTTCTCGTCCTCAGGCTGAGACACCCAAGGCCCAGCGTGGCCCTCTGAGGGGGTCTCCTGTTGCCCCGGTGCAGCAGCCCAAAGGAAGCCAAGTCCATCGTTGCCCACTCCTTGGGACTCTGTGCAGAA